>CAMTDV010000016.1:26201997-26591296 GCA_947069175.1 Scalesia atractyloides | reverse complement strand
TTTTCGTGACTAAGACTTCACTCGATTTTTGATAGCCAATCCCAACCGATAACGACATCGAAACTACCTAGTTGAACAAGAGATCTATTTTGAATTTTCGTTCACTCAGTTCAAAGGTACATTTTTTTTAAAATTTTGCCCATTCTACCTTTTTCCGTTAACTAGCTCAATCAGTAAGAATATCTAATTTACTCCTTTCTACCCCAAGTATACTCTAAATCACTTAGAAATAAAACTAAAATCTCCCCCGGTACAAAAAGTATGATGCAAAGGGGTTTTTTATAGGAACTATAGTGACCACATTCGGGTCCTCGCGTGCGTCCTTAGCTCTAAGCACAAAGGTCTTCCCCAGCTTGATTTCCTTTGGGGCAATCCTTTTTGAAAGCCCTTTGTCCCCACAATTATAGCATCCTCATTGTTCCTCGACATGCAGTAGTAGTATGCCCAAAACCTTCCACACTTGCCACTTTTGGAGCCTGGGCATTCCCTATAATGGGGAAAAGCATTTGGGACTTTTTGGTGCGTCTCCACCATAATCTTTCTCTCAGCATTTTTTGGGTGTGATGGCGGCATAAGCTTTGCTATTTTTGTTTTCCCTTGAGCTTGTTTTTGTCTTTGTTATTGTTACACGAGTACCTTTCTAAAAGTGGGAGAATTTTTTGGGAGTCCTATCCCCAAGTGGCTTTTTTCTTAATCTCCCCAAGCTTAGGTACTTCTTTTGACGCACAGCCTCCTCAGTAAGGCTCACAGCTAATTCAATTGCTTCCCTAATTTCAGTCGGTTTCGATGAAGCCACCATACTTAGAATTTCAGGGGCGAGTCCCCATATGAATCTTTCAATCCTTTTGATTCCGGTTCCACCAAGTACGGAAACACTCATGACAAGTCATGAAACCTTTGGACATAGCCCGCGATGTCTGAGCTAATCATCTTAAGATTCAAGAATTCCGTTTCTAGCTTTTGAATTTCCGACCTCGAACAATACCTTTTCCTCATGATCTCCTTCAGTTCCTCCCAGGTCAGACCATATGCAGCATTATCTCCTTTGGTCTGGACCTGGAAGTTCCACTCAGATAACGCTCCATCAATGAAGAGTCCAATGACATAAGTCACTCTTTGCTCAGCAGGGCACTTGCTCATTCGTATGACCAAGTCAGTCTTCTCAGTCCAGCGCACGAATGAAATAGCACCACCGAGACCATCGAAGTTCAGAGGCTTGCAGCCAAAAGCTGCTTGTAAGTGCAACCTGAAATAAATTAGATGCACCAATTCAAGAATGAGAACTCAAAGGCACAAATAGAATAAACGAGACTGTCACATGGTTATATGAATAACCAAAAATTACCGGTGGGTGGGTTGGTTCCAGATGAACCTCCGATTCCACCGCTTTGTTCAGTGTGGTTGGCCTCGTTCTACGCAATGGCCTGAGATCTCCGCTTGGGTCGTTGGTAGCAGGTCGTTGTTGATACTTCTTCGGCGTGGCGGAATCGTCTAATAGAAAATATTGATCGTAATTAGACGATTGTTTAAGAATGAAAGAAATATTTAGTGTTAGTGTATAATATATATATGTATATTACATTATTATTATTATATTTTTGTCAAGTATGTATATAAGCAACACGAAGGATGTGAGGTAAGAAGTCGTATATATATGGCTTAAAAACACACGACCGCGAATATGCAAGAACACACCAATCATCAAAACCATCATGTAATATCTAAACGTACATACTCACCGTGGCATAATAATAAACATCACCCACAACATCATCATGTCATAACAATATCGACCAACGTATCACCACATCACAATAATATCAACCACAACATAAATGTAGTACAATGTAAAATAAAGAAAATACACTTTCATACATAATGACAACTTAGTAAATTTGTTCATGGAGAATCAAAAGGACTTGGGGTTACATAGCCCCAGTCAGTACAAGTTTCTATAATACAAAAGTAAAAATTTTCTTCTCCATTGCATCTTCATGTCTTCAATCGTCACAAAAACTGGATCTTCTGGTCTGATTCTTCGGAAGCTAGATCCACAAAAGTTGGGGCTGATCCCCAATGACTACTAGTACTAAACTACTGAGGTGGCGGGGTGGAGGGGATGGTGACCTATGGAGCAAACTGCGAAGATAGGCCAACTCCTCCTCTAACCCGAAGACACAACGAATAGAGGCAGTCTGGATACGCTCCCACTCACGCATACGTGCCTCAAATGGGCATCCTGGGTGGTGATAGGGACACTGGGGTAGTGGAGTCGGTGGTGGTGGTGAAGATGGTAGTGGTGGCGGTGATGGTGGTGGGTATGATGGTGGGGGTGGTGGAGGTGATGATGGTGGTGGAGGTGGTGGGGTACTAAAGGTGGTACGTGTATCACGTTGGGACTGAAGCTCATAAATTAGAGACAACTGGAGATCATGTGATGTCACTCTCTCATCCAAAGGGACGAGAGGAAGTGAGAGGAATGGTATGGATCGTGTGGGCTCATGCCTGGTTGAGGGGAATGGGGATACCTGCGGTAACGGGGTGACGAAGGGTGTGTAGCATGCATAGGTGGTGCAGTGGGGGATGTGGGTCCGGCCCAATGAGATGATCCGGCAGCATGTGGGGTGTGAACGGGATGGTATGAGGATCCTCCCGTGAAAATGGGGGTGGCTGCTCGTAGGGTCGGGGTGTACCGCTCAATGAGTAGTGACGTGGGGGTCCAGAGAATGGGGTAAACATGGGAGCAGGGATACTAGCATGGGAAGGGCCAACATGGGTATGTGGAGGTGCAGAGAGTGGGTGTAACACAGTGGCAGGTGACTGAACTGGTGAGGGTGTGGCTAGTACAGCAGACATAGCATCATCGGACATGTGTACATCGTCAGAGTCAGAAGATAAGATGATAGGTCAATAACAGGGATGACAGGCGGGGGTAGCTCAAGTATAGCTATCTCATCAACGACCTCTCCATCACCTAGCTCGTCATCTAGGTGGTCGACGTGAAATACAGGTACGACGTCATCGTCGTCATCGTCCAGATCGATGATAGGTGGAACGACGGCTAGTGGTGCGACTAGGTGCACAACCACGTGCTCTCCCTCGGGGTAACCATGGATGGCCACATCATGCTGGGGCTGAGGGATGGCTACTACATCATCATCCATGTTGTGCGGGTGCTCGTTGTCGTCCTCCATATGATGATCGGGTAGTGCAAAAGGCTGATAGTCGTCGAGGTCCTCATCGTTGGAGACCTCATGAATAACCGCATCCTCCTGAGGTATGGCCTCAGCAGCATGAGCACCGTGTCCATCATCGGATAGGTACTCCATCGGGTCCTCCTAGTAAGAAGAAGAAGAAGAAGAAGAAGAAGAAGACATGGTCCTGGAAAAAATAATCCGTACAATGTATAAATATATGGGTTAGTAATTAATTATTACTAATGATATATTTTATATCAATCATCAATCCTCATGCAATTTGTTCTTTGGTTTCATGTGCAATCTTAATGTTTTGTGTCTATCCATTATGGGCTAAGCATGATTAAGTTCTTGTTCTTTTCCTACAATTGAGCTCGTGTGATAGATCCTCATGTTATCGTGACATTTTGTAATACTTTTGTCATATACTTGAAAACGGTTTTGTATGTTATAGACTTTGTTTTCATGTGAAAGCCCTCGGTGATTATAGACCAACTTAGAAAAAGTTGGTCCCCGGTTCACTACAATCGAAGCTCTGATACCAATCTGTCACACCCTTGTCGTAGCGCAAGCGCAAACATGTGACTTAACGGTAATCATTGCAATCAATCGTGTAAACATATCCATAACAAACAACGATGCCATGTATTACATAGATTCAAATTCAAAGTTACAAGTTTCGAAACAATTTCATAAGTTATTAGAAACAATATTTAGTTAAGTTACATCACCAAAGTATGTTTATTATAATCGTAGATTAAATCGAGGGTTTGACCCTTATATGCCCAAACGAGGAAAGGATATAAGAGGCAAATCCTCCAAAAGCGGCAATCGTTGTATCATCTTTTCTTAACTTCCGAGGTCCATCACCAGTTACGCCTTGTTTCCTGAAATACATGTAGTTTGAAAAATCAACAAAAGTTGAGCGAGTTCATGTATTTTTGTTTTCGAATAAGTTGTCATAATTGTAATCTAATATTGAAATCCAGGTATGTTAAAATCATTATGGAATTCAAGGATCAATCAGTGGGTAGCGAGCCCTCCGATACTATGCGCCGTAAGTAAATAACCAAACCGAGACACTTTGTTTTCAATTGGGATCACAAAAGCACTACAGGGTCAACTACTAGGAGTGGAGCGTGTCTCAAGCTCAATAGATCTACACCTTTTGCACCTTGGTCACTAAGAGATTAATGGTTACTGTTGTCAAAAATTACTGAAGCAATTTAGTGATCAAATTAGTTTTGTGAGGTAGTGTGCTAGCAGTGTTTATGAAAAATGTGTTGGTTTGCTTGTTTGTAAAAACAGTTTTCAGGATACAGTCGGGATATTGAGCTATATCAACAATCAAACAATGAGCGAAAATGTAAAGGTTGACAGGAGATGTACAAGGAAAGCCCTTGATCAATCTAGATCTCCGGCATAAAACCTCAGGAGCTGACAATCGCAGCTGCCTCTTCTTCTTATTACTTCAAAACTCAGGATACAGTGCAGGATAATTTCCAGATCGTTGTTGTGTGTTACAAAAATTGCTAGTGAAGAGTGTTTGTGTATAATTGCGAGAGAAAGTGTTAGAACTCGAAAGTAGTGAGTGTCAGTGTCGTGACCTATCGATCTGGTTATCCGATATTTATAGTTACAAAGAAAAACAAACTCTCCTAAAATGATGGGATGCCTTGGAATATTCGCTAGTGAACGTTGTTGACCAGGTATTGCGGCTTCAGCGTCTTTCTTCTAACCATTTAGACTGAATCTTCAGGTGAACGAGTCTTCGTGAATGTTGTGATCTTGCAGCCATGTCCTGCATGCAACTAATTAGTACTCACCAGGATACTACCTTAGGATGTTACCAATATCCTGGTCTGGTATCCTAATAGTTAACAACAATAATTACGTCAAGATATAATTCAGGATATGGGCTCAGAATTTCTCCCATAACAATTGTCCCCAAAAATGTTAACGTTTGAGGATACTAAGCACTAACGGCTACATTTTTCACGAGCTTCAAGGTAATTACAAGATAAGACTTTGATGTGACAACTTGCAACCGCTCAGGCTATAAACAGTCATCATCCCCCTATATTGCTTCATCTCTATCCTCATTTATCTTTCAAGAAATCAAAAGGTAACATATTTCTCCCCTTCTTCATTCCTTTTCTTCTTCCTATTTCCTAATTCCGGCGAAGATATGACAAGACAGACGAGATCAAGCTCCGGTGACTCTGCACCTTCGTTCATGCCACAAAACCTTCTTCAAAATCCCGAGAAAGAAGTTTGTTCTTTTGACAATGTAACATGTTGGCACTCAGGACTTCGGGTGTCTTCCCGAAAGGGACGGTATTCCGGCCATATGATCAGGAAATCCGGTCAGATATGGCGTCCGATGAGTGGCTCTGTTTTAATGCTTATCCATTTACCTTGGGTCTCTGATTTCCCTTTTCTGATTTCATCACCAATTTCTTTCACACCACCGGCCTTAGTTTCAACCAAACCATGCCCATTCTTTGGAGGGTTCTGGCAGTTCTTGATTGCATCAAGAATGAGCACATTCCTGAGCTTTGTGTCAATGATCTCCCCATTGCTTACCGGCTAAGATCCCATGGGTCTAATTGGTTCCTATTTTACTCCACTTCTAGCAATCCTTTGATACTCCGGGCCACCAGGAACGAAGAGGAATCGAAATCCAAGTTCTTTTTTATAAAAAGAGATTCAATTCCTGGTGGAGCAGATTATCCGATGAAGTGGTTAACCAAGGTAGGAACTAGGGTTTTAGGGTTATCCTTAGATATATCCTGTCTAATATCTTCCTCATGTTTTGTGCAGCTGACTTCAGGAAACTGGCACCTCCCCTCGCTGATTCAGAGAAGAGGATCAAAGTTATCTACCAGATTCCGAACACCGAAAGAAGTTTCATTCCGCCTCCATCATCCTCAACCCAACACTATAGCTCGAACATGTCTGGTAAGGATCCTGTTTAATATCCTGCGTATATTCTGTTAGTCATGATATTCATTAATTAAGTTTAAAATTACTTCCCTATTCGTGCAGGACCAGCCAAAATCCATGAGGTTTTCAACCTTGATGAGTTGGACAGCTACTCTAAACCTGCACCAGTGAAGAAAGAGCCAAGCCCCAAGCCTTCCTCCACATCGAAGCCCTCCTCAAGCTCCAAACCTGCTGTTGTTCCTAAGCCTTCCTCCTCCTCAAGGCCCCGGGCATCTAGTTCCCGAAAGAGAAAGGAGACAGACTCTCCCGCTGCATTTGCTAAAGTCTCTGTTTATGAGAACCTTGGGTTCGCAGAATCCAGCAGTCTGATTAACCAGGTAAATATCCTGATCATGTATCCTGCAAGCATATACTAAAGTGATATCCCGAACATATATATTGATACCTGTGTCCGGCTTTGTAGGGCCTAAACCGTCTGCTGGCTATGTACGAGGAAGCTTATGGGACAGCCGTTTTCATGAGGCCAGGGCCAAAAAAGAAGAGACAACCGTCAAGGAGCTGAGGACAACGGCTGCCACCAGGACCCGCTTTTATGAGGACAAACTGAAAAAGGTCTCCTAGGATGCTAAGGCCGCTCTCGAGAAAGCTACTTCGGACGCTCAGGCCAAACTGGATGCTGCACAAGCCCAACATGAGCAAGATATGGTCTCCTACTGTGATAGCCTCAAAGGTTCTGTGGTAATTTCCCTCCTCCAAGCCAGATTGAAGATGGTATATGAGGCCAAGGATGCGGGCTTTGAATGCCATACTTGAAACATCAGTGCTTGGGAGGCGAAGCTGAAGGATCTCGGTGGCAATCCTGTGCCATATGCTATCAAATCCAGAGCTGGTGAGTCTTCCAAGGCAGCTGAGGTGACGGTTGAGACTGAAAAGGATCTTGAGGGTGATGCTGGAGTAGATGTCGGTGGCAAGGCTGGTGGTGATAGTGAAGGTGTGGTAGGTGATGTTGCCAAGGATGCTGCTGAAGGTGCTGCAGCGTGAGGGTAGCGAAGTGGGCGATGCTGGATATTGATGCCTAGGCCAGAGCCTACTTTTTGAAATTTGATGGTCTGTAACCCCTAAACAATTTACTTTTCCTACACTTTAAATATTAGTACTTTATGATGACCGATGGTGGAGGGATCATGGGTTCCAGGACGAAGCCCTCGGTCATCAGTGTCTATATGCCTTAGAACTATCATACTCTTGGTGGATGGATCTTGGTTTAAGACAAAGCTAAGAGTGTGACATTTAGGTTGCTAATAATAGACTAATTTTTTAGCCTTATCTGTTGTTGTTATATTTTTGTTTTGAAAGACATGTTTTAAATATCCTGATCAAATATCCTGGTCATGATACTGATGAAATGTTTAATACCTTTGTCATCTTTAACCAAAATGTTAGACAAAAACTCGATTAAATATGACCTTATGAAAGAACGTAGATTATTTAGATAAGGCTTTCAAAACTAAAAATAAAAAACCATACCAGCAACACTTAGGCGATAACTTCCAACTTCAATCTTCAAACCGTTTGCAATGTCCCAGCATGGATGTCCCTGTCTGTGCTAATATTGCATCAGTGCATGACATGCTTGAGTATTTCTTCACTTAGTAACTAAGCTTTGTAGCTTTTTCTCCACAAAAGAATGTGTATGAACAAAATCATAATCTGTTATATCTTTAGAATTTGTTAACAACTTTAGTTTCACTAGGGATAAACCCTCGATATCCTGGGGTTTAAAACCTTATTATGGGTGAAATTCTGAGCCCATATCCTGAATTATATCCTGACTTTGTTATTTCTGATTACGATTAGGATACCGGACCAGGATATTGGTAACATCCTGGTGCAGTATCCTGGCAGTTACTAATTATACACATGCAGGTCATAGTTACAGGATCACAACGTTCATAAAGACTCATTCACCTGAAGACTCAGACTAAATAGTTAGAAGAAAGACATTGAAGCCGCTATACCTGGTCAATAACGTTCGTTAGGGAATATTTCAAGGCATCCCATCATTATAGGAGAGTTTGTTTTCTTTGTAACTATAAATATTGGATAACTAGATCGATAGGGCACAACACTCACATTCGCTACTCTTGAGTTCTCACACTTTCTCTCATAATTATACACAAACACACTGCACTAGTAATTTTTGTAACACTTAGCAACGATCTGGGAATTATCCTGCACTGTATCCTGAGTTTTGGAGTAATAAGAAGAACAAGGCAGCTGCGATTGTCAGCTCCCGAGGTTTTATGCCAGAGATCTAGATTGATCAAAGGCTTTCTTCGTACATCACCTGTCAACCTTTACATTTTTACTCATTTTTAGATTATTGATACAGCTCGATATCCTGAGCCGTATCCTGAAAACTGTTTTTACAAACAAGCAAACCAACACTTTTTTCGTAAACACCGTTAGCACACTACCTCACAAAACTAATTTGATCACTTAATTGCTTCGGTAATTTTTGACCAAAACAATTTGGCGCCCACCGTGCGGCAAGTGGTGCTATTTCTACGAAAAGCTTTGTTAAAGTTATTACTTGGGTTTTTGTTTTCAAAACTTTTTTCACAACTGTTTTCGATGGCTTCGAAATCAAACATGACCTCTTCCTCCATGCCTGCTACAACCTCTGCTACAACCGGTTTGATGCTTCCACCACCTCCATCCCGAGACGCTCTGCCTATTCAGAATGTCTACAGATCTGAGTTCCCAGGGAGAACTCCTATTACGGCTTCTAATGATGAAATTTTAGCTTTGTTTGTTAATATATAGGATCAGATGAAGCAACAGCAGGAAACTAACCAAAAAATAATGAGAGAAATAAAACTCTTGAAGTCCAACTCCAAGAGACCTGCTGAGGATGTTGTCACTCCCTTGTAGCCCAGGAATCTGAACTTTAGTCCAGCGGTGTACACTGAAGATAATCAGGGCAATGTTGTACCAAGTCGTTCCCAGAGCAATGTTCCTAAGATACCCTCATCAGCCAGGTTATCGACTATGAGGGGCCCAGGATATGCTCCAGGATAGGGCCAAAATCAACAGGCTGGTAACCTTTCTAATAATGTTAATACTCTTGCTACTAACAATGTTGGATCTTCGCAGGATACAAGTGTAACATCAGCACTATCCAGAGAGCTTCAGAAACTGAAGGTTATGATATCAAGTGTATCCGGGGTACAGCAGTACATACCGGAAGTATCCCAGGATAGCCACAACATATCCCGCTTTGCTCGCCACATTTGTGATGCCGAAATCCTGAAGAGATTTTCAAACCCCCAACATGAAGCTTTGTGATTGGACGACCGATCCTGAAGAACATATTGCCCAATATAAGGAGAGGATGGAAGTGAATCCTATTCCACCGGATCTTAAAGAAGCATGTTTCTACAAAGGCTTCGGCTCCACTCTGACAGGATCAGCCTTGAAGTGGCTCTGAAGCGTTCCACCTCATTCAATTACATCATTTGCTCATTTGGTCAATTTGTTTAATAGTCAATTTTCTTGTAGTAGAAGCTTTGAAAAACTAACAAGTGACCTCTACAGGATAACACAGGGAACTCAAGAATCCCTTAGGGACTATGTGAACAAATTTAGTAGGGAATCCTTAGATATCCCACGTCTTGATGTTGCTATGGCTGTACAGGCATTCAAGATGGGATTACAAAAGGATTCTCCTTTTTATCAGGATCTTGTGATGAATCTGTGTAGGAACTTGGACGAAGCTCGAAACAGGGCCCTAAGATATATCAGGCTTGAAGACGACAAGAAAATGCAAGAGAGGATGAATTCATCCTCAACATACGAGTCAACTAACAGAAAGTCAGAATCATCATACAAGCCATATCGCTCTAAGCCATATGACAGGAATGACAACAAGAAAGTGAACGCTGTTGAGGATGAAGATCCTGAGGAGTATCCTGAGTTGTCAGAATACTGTTTTTCTACTAATACTCCTGAATTAATATATGCTATGAAGGGTTTAGGAGATAAGGCAAGGTGGCCAAGGAAGAATCAACAAAAAGCTGATTGGAAGGATAAGTCCAAGTGGTGCGCCTTTCATGAAGATTTTGGACATGTAAAGGAAGATTGCATAGCCCGAGAAAAGAGATAAGCTATCTTCTAAGCAAAGGTTACTTAAAAGATCTCATCGGAAGGAAGAAGAATAAGGGTCAGGATACTGACAAGGATCCTGAACGAGCAGCATCGCCTCCCCCAGATGCCAAGATAATCAACTTTATATTCGGAGGATCCGATATATGCGAAACCTCTTGTTCTGCAGCTAAGAGGCATGCCAAAGAGGCAAAGGCAGAAAGAGGGGACAAGCCGACGAGGGTGACATCACTTACAACCGACAAAGTGATAGCGTTCGATAGTGAAGACCGGGATAGCATTCAGGATCCTCATCATGATGGTCTGGCAATCACTTTGTATATTGTTAACCATTTTGTGCGCAGGATACTGGTGGACAATGGCAGCTCGATCAACATCATACAATTAGAGACCCTGAAGAGGATGAACATCCCAGAGATGGAGATTACCTCGAAGTCCACTGTGCTTGTAGGGTTCAGTGAAGAAGCAAAGAACACGGTTGGGGAAATAAAGCTGCCTGTATATGTTGAAGGAGTGAATTCGATGCAACGATTTTGTGTCATGGATTCATTATCCTGCTATAATATTATATTAGGCAGGCCATGGATTCATGATATGAAGGTTGTACCTTCTACCTATCATCAATGTGTCAAGATCCCTACTCCTTGGGGGGTAGTCAAAGGGGAAAGTGACCAACAGGAGGCGAAGGAATGCTACTCCTCTTCGATGAAGGCACCAACAAAATCCAGGGCAGGATAGCAACTAAAGATACAAGCCCAGGATATCTTGGAGACTTCAGAGTAGGATGTTAAAAAAGTTATCCTTGACCAGGATAATCCAGATATCTCGGTGCTTGTAGGAACCAATATCCCTCAGGATATTGAGAATCAACTTACTAACTTTTTGAAATGCAGGATGTCTATGTTTGCATGGAGACACAAAGATATGATAGGTATATCAACAGATATTATAACTCACAAACTTGTAATTGCAAATCTTTCAGGCCTGTTCAACAAAAGAGAAGGAAATTCGCTCTAGAAAGGAATGCGATTATACAAGAGGAGGTTGAAAGGTTGTTGAAATCCAAGATGATTAAGGAAGTTAAATTTCCTAAGTGGCTAGCAAACGTAGTGGTGGTCCAAAAGAAGAATGGGAAGTGGAGAGTTTGTGTAGATTACACAGACCTCAATAAAGCTTGTCCTAAAGACTCATTCCCATTACCTCATATAGATTCGATGGTAGATGCAACTGCTGGTCATGAAATGCTGACCTTTATGGATGCATCCTCAGGATTTCAGCAAATCCAGATGGAGCCATCCGACCAAGAGGATACAGCATTCATGACACCCACATGTATATACTGTTATACTGCCATGCCTTTTGGTTTAAAAAATGCAGGAGCAACATACCAGAGGCTAGTCAATATGATGTTCAAAGACAAACTGGGGGACACAATGGAGTTCTATATCGACGATATGGTGGTAAAATCCAAGAAAGCCGAGGATCACCTCCAGGATCTTGAATGTGCTTTCAATATCCTGGATCAGTATAATATGAAGCTGAATCCTGCTAAGTGTCACTTTGGAGTGGGAGCAGGAAAATTTCTAGGATATATGGTGACTAAGAGGGGAATAGAAGAAAGCCCAGAACAGATTATAGCTATCCTGGATCTCAAATCACCTTCCAACATGAAGGATGTGCAGAGATTAACTGGATGGGTAGCAGCGTTGAACAGGTTCATATCAAGATCCTCGGAAAAATGCAAGGAATTTTACAATATTCTGGAAAAGAACAAAAAGTTTGAAAGGGGAGAAAGACACGAAGTGGCTCTGCAAGAATTGAAGCAATACCTTTCAAGTGCACCCCTGTTGATGAAGCCCGAGGATGGTGAAGCCTTATCCCTATACCTTGCAGTATCGGGAAACACAGTAAGTGCTGTCCTGGTAAAGGATCATGAAGGTCAGCAGTACCCTGTTTATTATGTTAGTAAAAGTTTGTTAGATGCTGAAACTAGATATTCACACTTAGAAAAATTGATATTATCTCTAGTCATGGCATCAACTAAGCTTAGAAATTACTTTGAAACTCATAGGATTTATGTCAAAACCAATTATCCTATTAAAAACGTGCTTAGGAAACCCTGAGATGTCTGGTAGGATAGCTAAGTGGTCCGTAAAATTAAGTGATATAATTTAGTATATGAACCTAGGAATGCTATAGAGTCTTAGGCTTTAGCAGACTTTGTGGCTGATTTTAATAGTGATATTCAAATGAGGCTGACCTAGAAGTACAACAATTAGATGAGAATTCAGGATCTTGGATATTATATATTGATGGTGCATCTAATGTCAAAGGTGTAGGTTAGGGATACTACTAAAATCGCCACAGGGGACATATTACCCCAGGCAATTAGATGTGAATTTCCGCTACTAATAATGAAGCTGAGTATGAAGCCCTAATAGCAGGACTTGAATTGGCTAAGAATATGAATGTTAAATGTTTACAAGTTTATGTTGATTCCCTGTTGATTACTAACCATTTCAATGGATCTTATGCAGTCAAATGTGAAAAGTTATCTGAATATCTTGAAATTGTTAAAAAATTAGCAGGATATTTCGAAAATTTTACACTTGAACAGGTACCAAGAGAAGAACATGCTGAAGCAGATGCTCTAGCAAATTTAGGATCCACTGTCAGGATACCGGAAGGAACTCATATACCAATACTACATATCCTGTATGCCGCTATGAAACTTTTCAAATCTCAGGATAAGGAAGTAATAACTATTCAGCATCCTAGTGATGGATATCTTGAGGAAAATCCTGAATCCTGGATGACTCCAATTGTGAAGTACCTTGAAGAAGGAGATATCCCAAAGGATGAGAATCCCAAAGCTTTCAGAATGAAGGTATCCCGCTTTACTATTATAAATAATGTTTTGTACAAAAAATCCCTTGCAGGTCCATATCTGAGGTGCCTGGAAGCTCTTGAAACCAAAGAGGTACTTCAGGATATACACGAAGGAGATTGTGGCAACCATACTGGGGCAGATCTTTATTCTCGAAAGTGTTGAGAACAGGATATTACTGGCCAACCATGAAAAAAGATGCTGTGGAGTATGCTCGAAAGTGCGATGCATGTCAAAGACACAGCCATATACTACATCATCCTGCTGAACCATTATATCCCATTACATCCTCATGGCCATTCATGAAGTGGGGAATGTATATAGTGGGGAAACTACCAAAGGCTCTGGGAGGAAAGGTCTTCATGCTGGCAATGACGGATTATTTTTCCAAGTGGGTTGAAGTAGAAGCCTTTGTCCAAGTAAGGGATCAAGAAGTGGTATCTTTCATCAAGAGGACTATCCTGACAAGATTCGGCATACCGGCCGAGATAATTTGTGATAATGGCTCTCAATTTATCAGCAAAAGAACCACGGATTTTTGTAAAAATTGGGAAATCAAGATGATCACGTCAACACCGGTGCATCCTCAGGCCAATGGACAAGCAGAATCCTCCAACAAGATAATTGTCAATAACTTAAAGAAAAGGTTAGGTTCAAGAAAAGGAAGATGGGCTGAGGAACTCTCATTTGTCCTATGGGCTGATAGAACAACTGTGAAGAATGCTACTGGGCAAACTCCATTTTCTTTGGTATTTGGGGCAGAAGCAGTGATTCTAACAGAAATGGTGATACCTACAGCAAGATCGAGCCTTCGGGATCCTGAAGCAAATCTGAAGCCTTATGTCAAGACTTAGATACTACCGAAGAAGCAAGGGATGTAGCAAACCAAGGATGGCAGCATATCAACAAAGGATAGCTAAGTCATACAACAAAAATTTAAGAACCAGAAGATTCCAAGTTGGAGATTGGTATTGAGAAAAGCCTTTCAAAACACAACCAATCCTGCTGACGGCAAGTTATCCCCAAAATGGGAAGGACCATATGAAATTGAATCAGAGTCAGGAAAAGGAGCATATCGACTCAAGACTATGGAAGGGGATATGTTGCCAAGATCCTGGAATGCTATACATCTTAAAGCTTATTTCAAGTGAGTTTAGGATTTACTTTCTGACTCAGGATGGTATGAATTCTATCTCTTTTAAATATGTTTAATTTAATATTCTTGAAACCATATGGCTTAAGCATCGGAGGGGTGTTAGCTAAGCTAGCACCCACCTTAGTTTAAAGGTGTTTTGTAGGATACTTTTCAGGATATTACTCCAAGATATGTACTCAAGACGGATCGAAAGACTAGAGGATTGGCCCCCTCTCTCACGTTTAAGGGATTCAAATCCCTTCACAGGTTCAAAGGTATTCACCTTTCTCCTGAATTGGGTTTAAACACCCTGCTGGAGCGCAAGTATCCGGGTATAGTTCAAGATAGCGGGACCAGTTCATGTAACAGTGGCTAACAATTTCGTTATTATTGGCTATGTCCTGGATCCTTAAGGTATATGAGGATTGATCACCCTCTCTCGCGAAAGGGTATTTTCATACTCTCAAAGGTTTAAAGGTTTTCACCTTTCTAAGTCTTGGAGTTTATACACTCCTGCATGTAGCGCACGAAAACAAGGGTTTAACCCAGGATACTAAGGGTTTATCCCCAGGATGTTATGGGTTTATCCCCAGTAAAACTAAAGTTTTCAACAAAAACCAAAGATATGGCATGTTATGATTGTGTTCACACACGTCCTTTTGTGAAGAAAAATCACTAAGTCAAGAAATACTCAAGTATGTCATGCGTTGATGCAATATCCTGCACAGACAGGGGATATCCATGCTGGGAACATCTATGTTGGGGACATTGCATATGATTTGAAGATTGAGGTTGAAAATTATTGCCTAAGTGTCTCTGGTATGAATTTTTATTTTTCAAGTTTTGAAACCCTTATCTAAATAGTCTAAGTTCTTTTATAAGGTCATATTTAACTAAGTTTTTGTCTAACATGATAAAAGTAATAAACATTTCATCAGTATCCTGACCGGGATATTTGATCAGAATATTTCAAACATATTTCTCAAAATGAAAACATAACAATGACAGATAAGGCTAAAAGATAAGGCTTGGATACAGAGGATGGCTTGCTGGGTTCCTTCTTCACTTGGACAGGGCCAGAGTAGCTGTCAAGTTCTTCAACATCAAAGACCTCTTGGATCTTGGCTGGCTCTGCACAAAAGGGGGAACTCTCAACTCTTCTATACTCTTATATCTTAATTAATTAAACATATACAAGAATATGTAATATAGATATCCTTACCAGACATGTTGGATGAAGAGTATTGGCTTGAACTTGGGAGATGAGACGAGAAGCTTCTGTCACTTTCAGGTAACTTGTAAATTGCTTTGATTCTCTCTTCAGACTCTGCAGTGGGAGGAGCTAGTTCTTTCAGATTCGCTGCAAAAGAAGTAAACAAGGATGTTAGTTCGGGATGTAAGTTCAGGATACATTTGGGGATATTCCCAAAACCCTAAATCCTACCAGCAGTCAACCATTTCACAGGAAGATCAACACCCTTGTCAACGGAGTCCCTTTTTACAAAGAAGAACTTTCGTTTCCACTTATCCTCATTTTTGGTTGCCTTAAGAATGAGGGGGTGTTTGGAGGTGGAGAAAAGCAGGAATCGGCTATAACCATGGGATCGTAGATGGTAAGCAATGGCTATGTCTTCAACGCATAACTCAGGGATATGATGAGTTTTGATCCGGTCTAGCACCGCTAGCACCCTCCAAACCATGGGCATGGTTTGGGCGAAACTAAGGCTGGTAAGGTGAAAAAAGAGCATCATGAAGTCTGAGAAAGGATATACAAGTCCAATAGAAAAGGGATAGAAGAAAATATAGATCCACTCAGAAGAAGACACGTCAGACCGGAGGTTCCGGACAAACGGACGAATGATTGCTCCGGCGGGAAAGGCGCCGGAGGCTCTAAGAGCGGCAATGTCGGAATTGTCGAAAGAACAGACTTCTTTCATTTGCTCCTTGAGCAGGTTTTGCTCAACGAATGTTGGAACGGAGTCGCCGGTATGTGAACGAGTTCGGTTAGCCATGGCAGAAGAAAAAAGCAAGACAGAGAAAAAAGAGAGAAAGAGGGAGAGTATACCTGAAAATTCTGAGAAGAATGAATGATCTTCAAATAGAAAATGAGAAGATATAGGGGCGAGATAGATAGGCATGGAGTGAAAATAGCATTGGAAGTTGCACCATGTCACATCAACGTCTATATCTCATTAAGAGCATCGAGTAAGACAAAGAAAAATATATCCATTTGGATCAGAGGATCCCAACAGTTATATTTTTATGGGTGGAATTTTCTAGCTCATATCCTAAGGATATATCCTGACTTTACATATTAATTACAGCGACCAGGATACTGAACCAGGATATTGGTAACATCCTGCGGGGTATCCTACTCGTTACTAATGATTTGCTTTGGATGCAACATACCAACGTTCATAAGGCTTGGTCTTCCTGAAGACTCGGTCATGGGAGTTAGAAGAAAGACGTTGGAAGCCGGAAGAAAGGGTCTACAAAGGTCACAAGGGAATATTCAAGGCATCCCAAGAATATAGGATAGTTACTTATATTCGATTAGTATTTAAAGGGGGCCTGGATCAGCAGTAGAACACACACCATTTCGTATACTTTCGCTTTCTAACTACAGCAACACTCGAAAACACTCTCATCACTCACACTATTCGATCATTGTAACACTTAGAGCTGATCCAAGGAGTATCCCAAGTTGTATCCTCCTTTTAATCAATAAGAAGAACAAGGCAGCTGACGAATGTGAGCTCCCGAGGTTTTATGCCGGTGATCTAGATTGATCAAGGGCTTTCCTCGTATATCACGTGTCAATTTTACTTTATTGCATTGTTTTTACAAATTGATATAGTTTTGTATCTTGGAACTATATCCTGAAACTGCTTGTACTTTCAACCAAGCAAACACATTTTTATCAAGTCTACATAGCACACTACCTCACAAACTAAATTTGATCACTAAATTACTTCGGTAATTTTTTACCAAAACAAATTGTTCCACCTTGTTCGATTATATCATTTGCTCATTTCGTCAATCTATTTAACAGTCAGTTTTCTTGCAGTAGAAGCTTTGAAAAACTGACAAGTGACCTTTACAGGATAACACAGGGTCCCCAAGAATACTTAAGGGATTACGTGAACATGTTCAGCAGGGAATCCTTAGATATCCCACATCTTAACGTTGCTACAGTTGTGCAAGCGTTCAAGATGGGATTGCAAAAGGATTCCCCATTTTATCAGGATCTTGTGATGAATCCTTGCAGGAACTTGGACGAAGCTCGGAACAGGGCTTTGAGATATATCAGGCTTGAAGATGACAAGAAAATGCAAGAGATGATGAATGCATCCTCAACATACGAATCAACCAACAGGAAGTCGGAATCCTCATACAAACCATACCGCTCCAAGCCGTATGGTAGAAACGACAGCAAAAAAGTGAACGCTGTCGAGGAAGAAGATGGCGAAGAATATCCTGAGTTGTCAGAATATTGTTTTTCTGTTAACGTTCCTGAATTGATATATGCCATGCAGGATTTAGGAGATAAAGCAAGGTGGCGAAGGAAGAACCAACAAAAGGCTGATTGGAAGGATAAATCCAAGTGGTGTGCCTTCCATGAAGATTTTGGACACGTAACAGAAGATTGTATAGCCCTGAGGAAGGAGATAAGCTACTTGCTGAGCTAAAGGTTACTTGAAAGATCTCCTTGGTAGAAAGAAGAATAAGGGCCATGATACTGAACGAGCAGCATCACCACCGTCAGACGCCAAGATAATCAATTTTATATCTGGGGGATCTGATATTTATGGGACTTCTTATTCTGCGGCTAAAAGGCACGCAAAGGAAGCAAAGGCAGAAAGAGGAGACAAACCAACCATGATGACAACGCTCACAAATGACAAAGTGATAACATTCGATAACGACGACCGGGATAACATCCAGGATCCTCACCGTGATGGTCTAGTAATTACTTTGTATATTGCTAACCATTTTGTACGCAGGATATTGGTGCTCAATGGAAGCTCGGTCAACATCATCCAGTTGGAAACCCTAAAGTGAATGAACAACCCAAATATGGAGATTACCTCGAAGTCCACTGCCCTTGTAGGCTTCAATGGAGAAGCAAAGAACACGGTTGGAGAAATAAAGCTGCCTGTCTATGTTGAAGGAGTGAATTCGATGCAATGATTTTGTGTCATGGACTCATTATCCTGCTATAATATTATATTAGGCAGGCCATAGATTCAAGATATGAAGGTTGTGCCTTCCACCTATCATCAGTGTGTCAAGATCCTTACTCCTTGGGGGATAGTCAAAGTGGAAAGCGACCAACAAGTGGCAAAGGAATGTTATTCCTATTCAATGAAGGCTTCAATAAAAACCAGGGCATGATAGCAATTAAAGATACAAGCCCAGGATATCATGGAAGCGTCGGAGCATGATGTCAAGAAGGTTATCCTAGCTCATGATAATCCAGATATCTCGGTGCTTGTAGGTGCCAATATCCCTCAGGATATTGAAAGGCAGCTCACTAAGTTTTTGAAATGCAGGATGTCCACGTTTGCATGGAAGCACGAGGATATGACAGGTATATCAAAAGATATCATAACTCATAAACTTGGAATTGACAAATCTTTCAGGCCTGTTCAACAAAAAAGAAGGAAGTTTGCTCCTGAAAGGAATGCAATTATACAAGAGGAGGTTGAAAGGTTGTTGAAGTCCAAGATGATTAGGGAAGTAAAGTTCCCCAAATGGCTAACAAACATGGTGGTGGTACAAAAGAATAATTGGAAATGGAGAGTTTGTGTAGATTACACAGACCTCAATAAAGCCTGTCCTAAAGATCCATTCCCATTACCTCATATAGATTCGATGGTAGAAGCAACCGTCGGGCATGAGATGCTGACTTTCATGGATGCATCCTCAGTATTCTAGCAAATCCAAATAGAGCCATCTGACCAGGAAGATACAACATTCATGACACCAACAGGTGTTATGGCTGGTTTTCTTATATCTATGGATCAAGGATCCTCCCGAGTATCATGAATGATTCTTTCTGAGACACGTAGAGGATACTAGAAGGATTAAGGATCCTTAGTATGTTTAACAGTTACTAACAATTGTCTTTGATATGTTGTTCAAATTTAATGCAGGTATTCGTTGAAGACTAGGTCAAGCTGGAATATTGGAATATACTGAGAATTAGGTATGTACATCGAGTTATATGGACTTTGTGGGTGAAGGTGGGTGATCCCCGATATCTCGAATAGTTAGTTGCTAGCTAGAAACTCTCTTATTTTAGGGGATATTGAGCTATTATTAGGAACACGCACACACATTTTTTATAGTAACTCTCTGAGAACTCACTACAACACTCTAGATTTCAATTGTAAACAGCTCAATATCTTCCGAAGTTGTAATCTTTGCTTCTAGAATATAGTTGATAGTGATAGTTTTCACTATTCGAGGTTTTTATGCCAGCGATCTACTAGTGATCAAGGGAGTTTTCTCGTACAAATCCTGGTGTTTGTCGTTGTCATTACATTCCATACTTGAACATTTACTCATTTGATCTACAAGCACTCAACCTCACAAAATCAGATTTGGTTACATTATCCTTGATCAGATTTTTGACCAAAACTGTTTGGCGCCCACCATGGGGCAATCGGTGCTTCAATTCTAAAAATCTCATTCATTTCATTCATTCCCGTTCATATCCAACGACTACATGGCTTCTCAGGGAAAATCGGCTTCAAACGCCATGTCGGCGGTTATCTCATCCAAGACCAGTGCATCATTGGCTCCTCTTCCCCATGCACCCATGAGGAGTGTAGAGAATCCTCAGAAGAAAACTACTCCTGTTTATACAGGATCAAAAACCTCCACTGTTTCTTCTTCTACAACTGCTAACAATGATGTTTCTACTTTGATTTTACAGATGAAGAACTACATGGAGCAGTAGGACAAAACCAACCAAAGGATCCTCAGGGAGATTGATGAAATCAAGAAGCAGAAGAGATTAGTGGAGGATCACTCTCCACTGATGCCCAGGTCATTAGATTTCACTTCTCCAGCATCAACGATCCAGCATCCCAAAGGACCCGGTGTTCAAATTCAAGGATCCTCCAATTACCAGCAAGGATCACTGGTGATGACACAGGCTCAAGGATTCTCATCTCAAGTTCAGGGATCCTGCTTCCAGCCTCAAGAATCATATATCCTTCAACGAGGGTCACTAGGGATCACGGAGCCTCAAGGATTCTTCTATGAACCTGGAGGATCGCAAGAGATGTACCAGTCCACAAGATTCTATGCACCACATCAAGGATCCTCATCTCAAGTTCAAGGATCCAACTTGTTCCAGGATCAAGGATCGTTAGGGAGCCAACCATCCAGGAACTTCGAAGTTCATACAGGAGACTTCATTCCTATGCAGACTATTGCCTCATCTGGTCCAACTGTTGCACCTGAAATGTCTGCTTTTGGATATACTTCCGGGATACCGGTCCCAAACAGGTAAGGATGTAACAATTTCAACACATCTTTTTGTACTAATTATGGTTCCATGCAGGATACAGGTATCAATCAGGTATGTCACGGGAGCTCCAAAAGCTTAAGGATATGATATCCAGCGTCCCAGGAGTGGTTAAGCCCATTCCTGAGATCCCAGATGGAAGCCACAGGGTTTCTCGTTTTGCACCTCCTATCTGCAATGCTGAAATACCAAAACGCTTTCAAACCCCCAACATGAAGCTATACGATGGCACAGCTGATCCGGAAGAGTACGTAGCACAATACCGAGAAAGAATGGAGATCAACCCTATTCCAGAAAGGTTAAAGGAAGCCTGTCTTTGCAAGGGCTCCGGATCCATACTCACTGGATCAACACTCAAATGGCTGCTAAGTCTTCCCCCTTACTCAATTACTTCATTTTCTCATCTAGTTAATTTGTTTAACAATCAATTTTCATGTAGTAGAACCTTTGAATGATTAACTAGTGATTTGTATAGGATAACACAAGGTCATGATGAATCCTTAAGAGACTACATCACTAAGTTTAGTAGAGAATCCTTAGAAATCCCTAACCTAGATACTACCACTGTTGTAGAGGCATTTAAAATGGGATTGCTGAAGGATTCCTCATCCAATGATGACCTTGTTATGACACCTTGCAGGAATTTAGATGAAGTGAGGAACAGGGCATTGAGGTTCATTCATTTAGAGGATGATAAAAGGATCCAGGAAAGACTGTCAGGATCCTCGAAACAGGAAAAGCAAGGATCATTTTTTTAAGAATAATCGATCCAAGTCATACTCTAAGCATGACAACCACAATGTGCATGCAGTTGAACAAGATGAAGATGATAAGGATTATCCTCCTATATCTGAATACTATTTTTCTGTTGATAACCATGAACTAATCCTTGCTATGCAGAATCTAGGCAACACAGCTAGGTGGCCTCGAAAAAATGAGAAGGCCACAGCCAACAAAGACAAGTCTAAATGGTGTGCTTATCATAAGGACTTTTGTCATCTTACTGATGAGTGTGTAGCATTGAGGAAAGAGATTGTCTATCTTCTCAGCAAAGGGTACTTGAAAGAGTTGCTCGGGAGAAAGCGATCAAGGACCCAGGATCCTGAAAAGATTCCTAAAAGAGCTCCACCTCCACCCGCTGATGCTCAGATCATTAATTTCATCTCCGGGGGCTCAGATATATGTGGAACCTCATTTTCGGCAGCGAAAAGACATGCCAAAGAAACAAAGATGGAAAATGGACAAAGACCAGTTCGAACTTCAACACTGACCCAAGAGAAAGTGATATCCTTTGATGAGGATGATCGTGTAGACATACAGGATCCTCATCACGACGGTTTAGTTATTACCTTGTTTATTTCTAACCATTTTGTTCGCATGATCCTTATTGACTGAGGGAGTTCAGTGAACATAATTCAGTTCGATGTCCTCAAAAGGATGAACATTCCTGAATCCGAGATCATTCCAAGATCATCGGTGCTCGTCGGATTCAGTGTAGAAACCAAGAACACATTGGGGGACACCAAACTCCTGATTTATATAGAGGGAGTGATTCTATCCAAAAATTTTGTGTAATAGATTGCTTATCTTGTTGTAATGTTATCCTTGGTAGGCCATGGATACATGACATGAAGGTAGTCCCTCAACGTACCATCAATGTGTCAAGCTTCCAACTCCATGGGGAGTGGTCAAGATAGAGAGTGACCTGCAGGAGGCAAAGGACTGCTACACTTCTTCGATGAAACCAGCTTTCAAATCCAGGGAAGCATAGCAATTAACGTATCCTCCAAGAGACGTCATGGAGGCTAGAGAACAAGACGTCAAGGGTATGCTGTTAGATTCTGAGGATCATGAACCCAAGGTGTACGTAGGATCCGGGATCCAGGAGAGCATAGAGCAGGATCTAGTATACTTCCTGAAATGAAGAAAGTCAACATTCGCTTGGAAGCACGAAGACATGACAGATATTTCAAAAGATGTCATTACTCATAAGCTTGGTATTGACAGGTCTTTCAGGCCAATTCACCAAAAAATGAGAAAATTCGCACCTGTAAGAAATGCAATCATCCAAGAAGAGGTAGACAAGTTACGGAACGCATGTATGATTAGAGAGGTAAACTATCCAAGGTGGCTAGCCAATGTGGTTGTTGTTCAAAAGAAAAATGGAAAGTGGAGGGTATGTGTCGATTTTACTAATTTAAACAAGGCATGTCCCAAGGATCCTTTCCCTTTACCCCACATTGACTCCATGATGGATGCAACGGCGGGTCATGAGTTGTTGACTTTTATGGATGCTTCATCTGGATTTCTGCAAATTCAGATGGAACCATCTGATCAAGAGGACACAACATTCATGACACCCACCGGCATATATAGTTATATTGTTATGCCCTTTGGTTTAAGAAATGCAGGTGCTACATACCACAGGCTGGTGAATATGATGTTCAAGGAACAACTTGGACACACAATGGAAGTATACATAGATGATATGGTAGTCAAATCTAAAAGAGTTGAGGATCACTTGAAAGATATCGAGGAAGCATTCAGTATCCTTGACCAGTACAACAAGAGGTTGAACCCTTCCAAATGCCATTTCGGGGTTAAAGCCAGAAAATTTTTAGGATATATGGTGACCAAGAGGGGAATCGAAGCAAGTCCGGAGCAGATCAAAGCTATAGGCAACTTCAAATCTCCTTCTAACGCCAGGGATGTGCAAAGATTGACTGAAGGAATTGCTGCCTTAAACAGATTCATTTCAAAATCCTCAAAGAGATGCAAGGATTTCTATGATATTCTGAAGAAGAATAAGAAATTTGAATGGACTGAGAAGCATGAAGCTGCTCTACAAGCCCTCAAAGATTACTTATCCTCTGCACCAGCTTTGATGAAACCTGAGGATGGAGAACCATTATCCTTATACCTAGCTGTCTCGGGTAAAGCAGTAAGTGCGGTCCTAGTTAAGGATCATGAAGGTCAACAACCTCCGGTATATTATGTAAGTAAGAGTCTACTTGATGCTGAGGCCATGTATTCTCACTTAGAGAAACTTATTCTTGCTTTGATCATGGCTTCTACTAAACTTAGATTATTTTGAAACTCATACTATAATCGTAAAGACTAACTTTCCTATTAAGAACGTCCTCAGGAAGCCTGAGATGTCTGGCAGGTTGGCAAAATGGGCAGTCAAACTTAGTGCGTATGACATCAAGTTTGAACCAAGGACTGCCATCAACTCCCAAGCGCTAGCCGACTTTGTGGCTGATTTCAGTAGTGATCTACAAAGGGAAGCTAAGTTAGAAGTGCAACAACTTGAAGAGTCTAGGATCCTTGGACACTCTTCACATACGGAGCTTCAAATGTCAATGGAACTGGACAAGGCTTACTACTAAAATCTCCACAAGGGGACATTATACCCCAATCTATAGCATGTGAATTTCAAACCACTAATAATGAGGCAGATTATGAGGCCTAGATAGTTGGTTTGCAATTAGCTAAACATGTGAGGATCAGGTATCTTCAAGTATTTGTGGATTCCTATTAATTACTAATCATTATAATGGTTCCTATGCTGTTAAAGGTGAGAAACTAATCAAATATTTGGAGATAGTAAAGAAATTGGCGGATTCTTTTGCTTTTTTCAGCCTAACACAGGTACCCAGGGAAGAAAATGCAGAAGCGGATGCCTTAGCCAATCTAGGATACTCACTGAAGATGCCAGAGGATGTGAAGATACCCATATCCAAATTCTGACTCTTGCAATTGAGGAAAATGAAGCAATGGAGATAGTGGAAGATGCTGTAATTGTACCTACTGATGATGCACAATCAACTCCAGGATCATGGATCCTTCCAATCCTGAATTATATTCAGAAAGGGGAAGTTCCCATTGGGAAAAATCCTAGAGCCTTCAAGATAAAGGTATCCCAATTCACTATAATCAATAACATGCTATATAAAAGATCTATTGGAGGTCCCTATCTACGATGCATCGAGGATGCTGAGATCCATGAAGGAGACTGTGGAAATCACACTGGGGGCAGAGCACTTTCTTCTAGGATCCTCAGAACATGATATTATTGGCCTACAATGAAGAAGGATGTTGTGGAGTATGCAAGGAAATGTGATGCTTGCCAGAGACATAGTAATATTCTTCATCAACCAGCAGAACCTTTGCATCCTATATCCTCTTCTTGGCCATTCATGAGATGGGGAATGGATAGTAGGCCAGTTCCCTAAGGCACCAGGAGGAAAAGTGTTCATGTTAGCTATGACAGACTATTTCTCTAAGTGGATAGAAGCAGAAGCATTTGTTCAAGTCAGAGAAAAGAAAGTCATATCCTTTATTAAAAGAAATATCATAATTAGATTTGGAATTCCTTCTGAAATTGTTTGTGATAACGGATCCCAGTTTATTAGGAGTCGTACTACTAACTTTTGTGAGAGCTGGGGGATTAGGATGATAACATCAACACCAGTCCACCCACAACCTAATGGCCAGGCAGAATCATCCAATAAGATCATCATCAACAACTTGAAAAAGAAGTATGGATCCAAGAAGGGAAAATGGGCTGAAGAGTTGCCATACGTCCTATGGGCTGATAGAACAACCCCTAAGAATGCTACGGGTCAAACTCCCTTTTCCTTAGTCTTTGGAGCTGAGCGGTGATCCCTACAGAGATGATACTCCCTACAGCTAGAACAAGCATCTGTGATCCTGAAGTAAATGATGAGACTCTGACTTAAGACTTGGATACCGTGGAAGAACTTAGAGACTTGGCAAGAATAACGCTAGCTAGCTATCAATACAGAATGGCTGGAGCTTATAACAAGAATGTCAGGGTGAGAAGATTTCAAGTTGGTGATATGGTATTGAGGAATACATTTTAGAATACCATGAATCCTTCTGATGGCAAATTAGCACCGAAATGGGAAGGCCCCTACCTTATCGAAGCTGAAACTGGAAAGGGGCATATCTTTTGCTAACTATTGATGGTGATCTTCTGCCAAGAGCTTGGAATGCTATCCATCTAAAGAAGTATTTTATGTAAGGATCAAGGATCCTTAAGCACTCTAATGTTCAGTATAGATTGGAGGATCCTCGAAGGATATATTATCCTTTCTTTGGTAACTTTTTTCTAATTCTTTCGTATTATATTTACTGTTTATTATAAGGAAAGGGTGTTAATTTTTTAACATCCATTTTATCTAGTTTTAAGCTTTTGCAAAATTTACTTAAAGGATCTAGAGGTTGGCCACCACTCCAAGACTTTGGGCATGTCCCCAGCTTAAGGTATCCAATGCCTTCTAAGGTTTAAAGGTTTCCACCTTTCACACGAATTGGGTTTCGACACCCCGCCAATAGCGCACATTATCCAAGTATAGTTCGAGACAATGGGATCAGTACCCGCTTTAGGGGCTGACAATTCCATTGTTGTTGGCTATACGTAGGATCCTAAGTTTAATAGTAGACGTACCATACATCTGTTCCTAAGGTTCTAACGTTTTCACGTTAGCTAGGGTTTTGGCATTTTCATGTCACTTACGATTGGTTAGTCGCCAGTGTGGTTCAAACACCAGTATCCTAAGGTTTCTAACGTTTTCACGTTAGCTCTAGTTTATTGGGCTTGTCCCCAGTTATCATTGGCTTGTCTCCAATTTATTTGGGCTTGTCCCCAGTTGTTTGGGCTTGTCCCTAATTTATTTGGGCTTGTCCCCAGTTTGTTTTGTTTGGCTAGTCCCAAGTTGATTTCAACAGGTGTTGAAGCTTTGAAGACTCACAAGTTGATCTAAAAAGGATCCTGGATCCTCGAAGTTTATCTAACGGTGACTTGTTTGTTAGTACAAAATTAGTTCCTAAGGGTATAAAATCCTAACTTGGATTTTCCGGTATGCTTTATTCTCATACTTGTTTATCTTATGGACTTCACCCTGAACCTTGCAATTAAGGGTAAATCACTTACTTATATCTAATAAAATTTTGTCTATGTTTATTATTTACAAGAATTGGCAACTTTTTAACAACATATATATTTCCCTAAATTCTTATAAGGTTAAACTTATTATTTTCATAAATGATCTATATAAGTGTGGAAACACGAGCATATCAAATAAGTTCTACCAAACAAATGAACAACATCGGAGATAGTCAAAAGTCTAATATTATTAGGCCCGTTAATATTTACCAAAAGTAACTGGCCCGGACTTCACTAGCAAAACGTGGACCATCCATCCAGGCCAGATCAGGTTTATCTCACAGTTAATGTTCTTGCAGAAAAGTAAAATGCACGAAATAAAGAGCAAGATAACAAAGGTTTCATCCCCCAAACAGAGGATCCCTCCACCTTTGTCATCCTACCTATTGTTTGAAGGATCAGTGATCCTTAAACCTAAGAGCTATTGTTCAAAACAACCAAAAAAAACCACAAATCTGAAAAAGTGGGCTCCGGTCTCGTCTAAATTATCCATCATCACCCACATATGCAGCTCACACCGCAGCTGCCTCGCCACCTTCAGCTTCAACCACCATCTCTTCAACCTCCTTCTGCACCCCGCTGGATCCTGCTTCACCTACCGCCACCATCGCCAACTCTGGTTCATCGCCACCTAGGATGCTCAAGGCCATCTCCCAAGAAACTACGTCCAGTGAAGACCTATCAAAACCAGGATCACCAGCCTCCTCGGCCATCCAGATCATGGATTGAAGAACGGTCTTAGCCGCACTGAGCTTGGCTTGTTCCGTTGCCTCCCTTAGCAGCTCATCGGTGGTGGCCTCAGCCTCCTTTAGCGTTTTCTACAGAGCCTTCTTCTCCTTTTCGAGCTTGGACATGTCTTTATCCTTGGCAATGGCAATGGAGCGCATCCCAGCCAGAGTGTCTTCATATTCAGCCATCCTCTTTTCATAATAGATCTTCGCGCGGCTGAACCCCTGTAAATAATCAGCAAAATTTAGGATCCAGTATCCTTATTAGCAGGTAAAGTATAAAGTCAGGATCAGAGATCCTTACCTCAGTCAGGGTATCGTGGAGGCGTTTCTCGATGTCGAAGAGGTTGCCCTCTGGTTCAGAGGACTTCTTCCTCTTTGAACCAGACTTAGCTCTGGTGGTGACTTGGCGAGGTTCAACAGCAGGGATATCCTTCATCGACTCCTTCTTCACAGCCTTGGAGGTGATAATGTTGTTGATATCGTCAAGAGCAAAGGATGCAGACTTGGAAATGGATTTCTGGACACTTGGTCATCATACATTAAAAAGATAAGTCTTTAACTCAAGCTTTATTACTTCTTTGCATTACATATTCTACACTTGCTTACTTGACATGCTGTAGGATTAGGAGGTTTGAACTTCTTCAGTAGGATCCTGGATCCTTGTTTTGAATAATCTCTCCACATGGTCAAGATTCAGGAAAGCTTGTACTTGTTCGGCAACACCCGGAAGGTCAGCAAGTACCACAAAATTCTTCACTGCAAAAAGTCAGAAAGATCAAAAATGGTAAAAATACAAGTGAAATACATATGGGAAATACCTAAATCCTACCCTTTGCTATCCATCTACGAGGCAACAAATCCCCCTCCGGTAGAGAGTCTCTTTTAACAAAGAAAAACTGATTCTTCCAAGAAGAATCGTTTTGGGTTGTTTTGAGGACAGGAACTGGTTGGTGGGCTTTCACCTTGAACAGGAATCGGTTGGAACCATGGGTAATCAGAGAATACGTGAAGGCCAAGTCAGAGAGGGTGATACGTGGTCGAAAGATGGTGTTTGTTTATGCATAAGTCTATGTTCTTACGTGAATTTTAGTTCCAGATAGCCTACTTTTAATGAAAATTGTGTGTTGCAGGTCTTAAGGAGTTTAAGGAGCTAATCGGGAGCTTAACGAAGCACCAGAACGTGAACTGGAGCAACCGGAACCAAGAAACGGCCAAAATGGGAATTTGGATTTCTGGGAACCGTCACCGACGCCCATATGGGCCGTCGGCGATGTCCTGTGTGTTCTCTCGTCACCTGAAATGTGCGTAGACAGTAGAATAGGCCGTCAGAAGAAATTGAAGACTGCATGGTCCGTCGCCGACGGGGCATTAGGCCGTCGGCGACGGCCCTCCTATATCTACTTCGCGAAATTTTTGTTTATTGAGTTTGGGGACGGGTTAAAACACTGTTTTTGACCTATTTTTAGGAGTGACGAGTTATTGGAGTTTGAAACAAGTTCCTGGAGCCCCAATCACCTACCATCATCATCTTCCATCAATCGAATCCATCCAATTCACCCGAATTCATCTTTCAATCGTAACCCTAACACCATCACCTTCAACATCAAACCTTTCATCCATTCATCATCACCATCCAACATAAACCCTAATCCTCAAGGACCCTCCGACCCATCTCCACACTGGCTCGAAATGCCGGGCTCAAGTTTCTTCCGGATACAGCCACCGCCACCATCTGAAGGGGAATCAGGTCCACTCATTGGAAAAAGGTGATGTCGTCTCTCACCGGGTTCCCATATAACCCATACCCCGCCTAACGATCCAAACGGGCGTTACCAGCGGTAGGCGAGATATGTTTTATGTTGTGTTGTAACTTTTGTTTTTAGTCTCTTTATTCGATAGTTTTTATTGCTCTCTTAGTTAAATGAACGTTGTGGGTGTGTTCCCTATATAACCCTCACGAGACCTACTCGTCCTTTCGAGCTATCGGAAGGTTTAAAAGGGCTTGTTGCATAAGCTAAATGCAACTGTGATTCCTACGAAAGTGAGTTAGGATTGTTGTTGTAAACTATTTTCCACATTAGTCAAAAGTAAATACGTATGATTTGGTAATATCTCATAAAATTGGTAGAACTAGATGACTAACAATTTTTGATGGGCATGCTTCTACACAAGGGTTAAGAATTGTAGGACGCTATGTTCGTGAGATGGCCAAGTTTATTGAAGAAGAAGAAGAGCACACGAGGCATGAGCTAAATCAGGTGCATACGTTTCTTTTTACTTTTGATTTTTAGTTAGTCAATAAGTGGATTGTAATTTGTAGTTTTTTTTCCGGGGTAAAATTTTGGGAAAATTGGTCGTGTCACATCCTTTGTGCATTTTAAAGGCTCTATTTCTACACATTGAGGACAATGTTTACCTCAAGTGTGGGGATGGGGAGAAAAAGTTTTCGATTTTGACCCGTTCATTTAAACACTACACATTGAGGACAATGTTTACCTCAAGTGTGGGGATGGGGGAAAATTTTAAAAAAAAATTCAAAAATGGCCTTGTTTAAAGCAATCTAAAAAGCACAAGTAGCTAAGTTGATAAGGGATAACACAATATGTAGTCTTTGGTCATGGTCGAGTTCAAGATTATAGCCTGAAGGGTATTTAGCGGGTGGTTATTTGGGAATAATTCGCTTAAGAAACTTGTAATTGTACATATCATATTTCATACCCTTAAGATGTGAGGTTTTGAGCCACTTATATACATCATGCATATATATGTTTCTTTGGTTGAGTGGACCATTAGTCTTGTATCGTAGAACTTGATACATTTGAGACCATAGACCGAACACAAGCATGAGGATGATTAAGGCATTAGGTAAACCTTTTTCCTTTAAACCATTTATCTATCCTTTACCCGAAACATATCCCCTAGTCGCCAACTTTGAGCCTAACCCTTTCATTTGACAACCCACTTAGCCCATATCCATATCCATAAACCTTTTTGTTTAAACCCGTGTGATGAAAACTCGATTATAGAATCATAAAAAATTAAAAAAAATCAGAACATGTTGCGTAAAAGAATAGAAACTTGTGAGAAAAATACAAAAAGATGAGTATTGGTTATTGAATAAAAGGCGAAAGTCGTTGTTACTTAGTAGTTGATATGTATAGTTAGTTGTTAAGTGTAGTAGTTTGTAATAAAAAAATCAAGTTTTCATCACCTTAGCCACTTTCAAATACCCTATATCCTACCCTTCGCCTAGCCCTATTACAACCCTCGAAAGACCTTTTGACTTATGCTTGTTGTTTGGGTTAGGTGGTGGAGAATGATTGAGTTGCAAGCCTATATGGGTACATGTTCTATTCGGTTTTGAGTGATCAGTTTTAAAAGGGCTAAATCATTAAACTAGCAAAATTGTAAACCGAGTGGAGCGAACATTGTGAGGGATATGTATGATTTATGCGTTTCAAAGGCGAGTTAATCTTGGATAACCATTTGTACATGTGTATGCATTTTACCGATGAATATGTGAAGATTGTATATATTCTGAAACCGGGTATGACCTTAGACCTTAACTTACGTCTCAAAGGATGGGAAGTGTGTTTCTTGTTTGACCCACGTGAAAGTGAAAAACAGATTTGCTTGAGAACTAGCAAAAGACAAGTGTGGGGATGTGATACATGGTCGAAAGTTGGCGTTTGTTTATGCATAAGTCTATGTTCTTACGTGACTTTTAATTCCGGATAGCCTACTTTTAATAAGAATTGTGTGTTGCAGGTCTTAAGGAGTTTAAGGAGCTAATCGGGAGCTTAACGAAGCACCAGAACGTGAACTGGAGCAACCGGAACCAAGAAACGGCCAAAATGGGAATTTGGATTTCTGGCAACCGTCGCCGACGCCCTGTGTGTTCTCTCATCGCCTGAAATGTGCGTAGACAGTAGAATAGGCCGTCGGAAGAAATTGAAGACTGCATGGTCCGTCGCCGACGGGGCATTAGGCCGTCGGCGACGACCCTCCTATATCTGCTTCGTGGAATTTTTGTTTATTGAGTTTGGGGACGGGTTAAACACTGTTTTTGACCTATTTTTAGGAGTGACATGTTATTGGAGTTTGAAACAAGTTCCTGGAGCCACAATCACCTACCATCATCATCTTCCATCAATCGAATCCATCCAATTCACCCGAGTTCATCTTTCAATCGTAACCCTAACACCATCACCTTCAACATCAAATCTTTCATCCATTCATCATCACCATCCAACATAAACCCTAATCCTCATCCATCTCCATTATCGAGTTTCAAGATGCCAAGACTCGAGCTTTCATCATCCGGTGATCAAGTTCCTTCGACCATGAGCGGCTAATCACCTCGGTTTCAACCCGGTGTAGGTAGTTGTTAATTTTAGGGTTTTGAGTTGTGCTAGTTTTGACTTGTGTGACAAATTGTGGCTTGATTAGAACATCTTTGATAATTGTCGTGTATTTGAATTGAATTTGCAAACCGTCGAACGTTGATAAAGTTATGACTTTGTTAAAAGAATTTGTGCACTTATGCGTTATCTTGATTAGGATTTATTTGTGTTGATTATAAAGTGTATTCTTGTCCATTCTCATGAATGTTGATAATTATTGACACCTAAGTCACGGTACACTAAATCCGTTAATCATTTATCCGATTAGGTCAATTCTAAAACTTGTAGAAACCCTAGGATTGCAATTACTGAAACCGGGTGTGAACCTTTTTCCTCATTATTGTTTCAATTATCATTTGCAATTGTGTTTACTTGTGTTTGAACAATTGTAGTACTTAATCACAGTCATAAACATTGTCGGTGAGCGCCGACACCTTTTCCAACCAATAAATTAAGTTAATCAAAATAGCAAGCTTCATAAAACGTGACAACTTCATAATTAGATTAATCCATACGTAAACCACATGCTCTTCGTGGATCGACCCCTTACTACCACTAACGCATTTGTTAAGGGTAATTCGGGCATATAAGTATTATCTTTGACCGGGGCGCGACACCCGATCAGAGGGTCACTTATAAACCCTTCTTTTCGATGAGTTCTTCAACGGTGAATTGAGTTCTCCACAGCATCGGCATTACTTGGCTGAAGCTGATACCGGTGAGCTTGAAGAAACTTTGGGTTAAAGGTAGAAAAGGATATGAGAAGACAAGAAGGAAGGGCAGGGCAAGAAAGCAGATCCAAGTATCTGACATCGCGTCACTCCGAGCAGAAGATCAAAAGATCTGAAGATGGTTCCCGGAGGAAAACATTACTTCAGGTTCTGGATCTCTTGATCTGTGAACTTACAGATCTCAGAGGACGGGTCCTTTAGTAGGTTTTGTGATGGGAGAGACTCGCCAGATTCTTAGGAGCCGGAGTTCGGAGAGGATCTAGTATGTGTTTTGGTCAAAAATCACAACAAGGATAATGTAACCAAACTTTGAAAGTGAGGTTGAGTGCTTGAGTGATGAACAATTGTATGAACAAATTGAAAATGTAAACAATGGTAAACACCAAGATTTATACGAGGAAAAAGCCCTTGATCAATGATTGATCTCCGGCATAAAAAACCTCGGGTGATGGAAACTATCGATCACCAACTATATTGAACTATAAAGATGAAAACTTTGGAAATATTGAGCTTGTTACAATGAGAACTAGAGTATGGTGAGTGTGATATTCCAGAGAATGTATGCAATTGTGTGTGTTCAACCAAAAATTTGTATGTCTATCAAGCTCAATATCCCACTAAATATCTAGCTAATCTCAATGAACTAACTATCTGAAATTTCATCCATGCACCCACGTTCTCCACCAACGGTCATGACTCTCTTTGCACGTGCTGGAATTATAAGCATTTCCCGCGATTCCCGGTTAGAACAAGTCTTTCCTCGTCCATACAGATGTTAAACAAACAAGTGAACAATTGTTAGTAAGCATACATATAGATAAGGATCCTTCATCCTCAGACTCCCTGCTTCATATGCTAAGGATAAATGATTCAGGTTAAGCCTCAGGATAAATGATCCAGACATGCTAAAAATCAGCCCCTAACAATTGCCCCCAAATATGACGGATATGACATCAATCAGATTCGTCATATTTCCATTCAATACGGACAAGTCGTTGTGATGCAGAACTAGCCATTACACCCTCTGACGTCACCGATGGGATAGGCTATAACTATCATTGCGATATACAGGTTAGAGATAAGGTCCAGGATTTATTTAAAGATCATTCATCTCCATTTAAAATCCTCATCCCGGAAGCATAACAGGTATTCTCTCAATCTCTCTCTTTCAACTTCCATCTCTTTATTCTTCATGTTTGCTATTATGGCCAAGATGGCTACACGATCCTCTCCCGGTAAAAACCAAAGCGACGATGCAACCCCTAAGAGTCAAGACCTGCTAGCCAATCCATCCTTGGAGCTTTGCAAATTTACCGACCAAGAAATCGACGGCCTGCGCCCCTGTTTCCCTCTGACGGTGGTTTTCAGCCCGTACCACCATGAAGAGCGACGCCGCATCGCCTATCTGGGATGCTTTCCTGTTCTACCTTTCATCCTTGGCTACACATACCCATGTCACACCCTGACTTACAGCGGAAGAAAAAATATGGGATGCAACAGACACTACATTTTATTACTTACAAAATGTTGATAACATACTACATGTATGTTACAACTGCGTGTTCCCATGAACCACATAAATCTTCAAAGACACACGCGTCTATATCAGGGTTCGCCTACAAACATGTCTTGAACAACATACACGAATCACACCAGTCTCAAGTTATCTGAAATGCATGTTAGTTTTAAAAAGCGTCAGCTAAACGCTGCGCAAGTTCCACTGGTTTAATTGTTGTGTAACAACAGGTGTAAACAAGTTTAATTGCACAAATCACAGTTCATGGATTTATCACTACAAACACCTTTAGCTATCAGGACCGTGTTACAACAAGCACCTGCGGCTCGCCAAACCGTGTCATAACAGACATCTGCAGCTTGCCGGACCGTGTTACAACAAGAACCTGCGACTCGCTGAACCGTGTCATAACAGACACCTGCAGCTTGCCGGACCATGTGTCATAAAATTTACATCATCACAAGTTGGTGCAATTAACACAGTTTTATAACATGCAAACCTCAGAAAACCGTAACACATTTTAAAAGTGGTGGAGTGAAACTCACTCCCAACTCGGCGTAATCAACACAGTTTTTAACATGCAAGTCCCTAGAAAACAGTAAAACAATACAAAATTGGGGAAGTGAAAACTCACAGTGCAAATAGTGGTCTCAACACCAGAGTGATTAAGCAGCTTGATCAACTTTAATAACACACATGCAAGCATGGATTCAAATCAGTATAAGTTGGTAAGGGTTATAACTTGGATCTGGTCAGGAGTTTTTACTCCGGATTGAGTCTATCGGACACTAGTATGGTATGGATGTCAGGGTGGTATTAGTTTTCAGTTTGACTTCCGGGCACCGATTCGCGTGTCAGCCAAAGTCAGTAGTTTAACGTGTTCGGATTATGGTACGGGAATACCAATAATGCTAACACATGGTTATTGAAAAAGATTAACTTTTCATCATAGGAGTTTGAGTGTTTGGGGAGTCTAAGTTGCCCAAATTTGAGTTTCCATTTTCACCGTCGTGAATTCTCCCGAGCTATATTAGGACACACACATAGTGCCCAATTTGCCCGGGAATCTCCCGGAATACTCTTGGTGTTCCAATTATAGTATTTGTCAGGTCGGGTCAGTTCCCCATTCCGGCAGGTTCGTTATACGGTAACGCGCCGAAATTGATTTAAAATAACTCATTTTAATTCTATAAATTCCCATTTAATCTATAATATCAATAAAAATCTTTAAATTTTTTTATAACTCAATAAAAAGCTGTAGATTATGGGAAAAATTTATGGGAATTTATTTTGGCATTTTACATATTTAAATAAACTATTTATAAAACCATTTTTAACCACATAATTATCATTGAATACCATAAATGGTTCAAAATTTCCCAAAATATTCCTGAACATCTCATACATGTCCAGGAACATCTCGTAATAATTTTAGATTTTTCCGATTTGGTTTCGGTGCGTTTCCGGCTACCGAAAACTCGCAAAAACGCGAATTTTTAACCCAAATCAAAACTCAATAAATGGACTCCGAATTTTTCCAGAACATTCCCATATGTTCCTTAGTGTCTCAGTAAAATCTGGTGATTTATTGAGTTCTTTTGGTAATTTTCTGAATTTCTTTCGGTAAAACAGTCAAAAATTCACCAAAAATCGTAAAAAATTCCAAAAACTCTAAACTTTTAAGTGGACCTTCCTGACAATATCCTACATCACCACACCAAATGTTGGCTCAATATAAGTAACACGGAGCAAGTTATAGCTAAAACAAAATTCTGCCAATGCTAGTTTCAGTTCTCGGATGGTATACCTAGCGAAAGCTTTGTTTCCAAGCGCTTCTTGTGAGTACAGAAGGGTGTAGGAGATATATTCAATACCTACACATCAAGTACAATCTTCAAAAATCTTGGATTAAAATGAGTTTTTCGGCTAGAAATCGCGTTTAATCAAGAAAACAAGGTTAAAATCATAAGACCCAAGGTTTATACCTTTGATTTGTTGAAGTTTATGCTTAAGAACAGCTGAATTAGTGAAGGTTATGGCAGAATTTTGAGAGAAGTGGGTGTTTTTCTTGAATTTAAATGAAATAAAAATGAAAAATTAAATTAACAATACATATATATCAGGGGGTGGCAGTTTGGGTGTGGGCCCCAAGGGGCACCTCGTGCTTAGAAATGCATGCTAAAAGATGATTTTTATCTTCCGTTTGCATTTAGGTTCATTTTCGGGTCCCGGACGCGTTCTCGATTTGCGAAACGGGCTCCGTTTTTCGCGTTTTTACTGTCAAAAGACTCGATTTTAAAAATTGGGCATAACCGTCTCGAAACCCGAGCATGGTTACGTTTTAATCATAAAAGTCTCGTATGACGTCTGTTTAAGTGTTTTTAAGCTTGATCGATCGTTCCTTGCACATTTGGTTGCCTTATGTTATGCCCGGAACGAAGGCGTTTCCCCAACCGGGAGCTGCTTCGTTTTGCGTGCCTAGGCTTTGATTATTTCCAAACCTTACGTCACAGTCTATGGCACAAAACAAGTTGTTTCTGGAACTCGGAATCTCAAATGATGCTACTGATAACCTAATAATCAACGTCAAAGGTTTAATGCGCTGTTAAACGTCAAGTCTCCGTTTAACACGTTGTTCAAGGCTAAGGTCACCAACCTCGCATCGTTGGTCCTTAGTAGTGTCATGTTAATCATGACGTGCTCTCGGATTCTTCGAGACGTAATAACGATTGCTCAGCATAGCACACAAGTCATATAAGTTTACAAGGTTTACGCGCAATTAATGTTTTAGTCATGCTTTAAGTTTAGGACCAATTAAGGTGTACCTGGTTTGGTCATGGGTATCACAGTTATCATAATATCACGATATACATATCACTTCTGGTTACCACGAACTTGTACCAATCAAAGTTTACCGGGATTTTTCACAATTGTCACAGTCTCTCCCTGGTTAAAAGAATTTCGTCCTCGAAATTCCGTTCAGTAATCCATTGGAAAGCTCCGTATTTATATTCGTGTCAGTCATCTGACAGATAAGTATGTTTTCGCTTTCCGTTTAATATCATCATCGTGCGGAGATGATAATTGTGCTACATAGTAGCAGTGTAATTTGTCCATCTACCATTCCTACGTATTGTTGAGAGTAATGTCTGACATCACTTCCAATCTGAAAGTGAGAGTGTTGTTGGACTCACAGTAGGATATGAGTTTCGTATTCAGCTTACAGCTGAGTGCAATTATTACGTTTTCTTTGCATTCATTATCTTCACCATTCATACACCATAAGTTTCAATTACGATTTCGTTTATAGTTATTGAATACCCCCTATAAAGGAGGAGTATGGGTACTCTCCTAAGGTTCGTTACGAATACCGCAGTAGTGAGCGCCATGCTCCGCATGTTGGTATAAAGAGAATAATTTGGTTTCACCGAGTTGGGAGTGACAGTCTTCCCTTGTTGTTGTGTGCGTGGTTATCTCTGGTTACTACAAACCAACCACGAGAATCCCTACTCTATGGTAGAGAATAAGAAAGAAAAAGGCTTTTGAGAGCTTAAGGTTACCATAAGGCGAGTATGAACACGAGTACCAACGAATCTTCACACTTGCATCAATGGTGTGCCCGAGCTACTCACCAGTAGTCGGATTACGACGTAAAGATATAAAATTTCTACAATAATAATTCCAGTTTATGTTAAGTTTCGGGAACTTGGATCCAACTATGGTACAACTGTTTATGTCTTTTCCAGAAGGAAATAACTTAGTAACTTCGATAACATCGATGTGATTTTCAGGGAGATAATCGTATACAATTTTTCCATATACTGGGAATGGTGGAGTGTGTACCCAATGCGGCTTTAATTCAAGTAGTACCATCTCTTGAATGCTACTAGATCACGTGGAAATATATAAGGCGTGATGAGTGTCTAATGGTCACATGCATCACCATGATGCCCCTACACGTGGGACCAGATTTAATCGTAGACGTACATGTGATTTTGTAAAAGATGACTATGTAACGAGTCATCGCATCAAGATTCCCTATCAACGGAGTACCTCCCACAGGGGTGGAACATAGCCACGCTCGACAAACGTTTCATAATGATAATGTTAATAGAAACAACGTGAAGTAATCACTTCTCATTCTAGTGAACTTTTGTGACCCAGTTGATATTTAGCCTGATAAAATGTGGTATCGTTTAAATCTCCAACGTGTGAACTTTATTGCTTATGTTGATGAAATAAATGCTTTCGTTTAATGGGGGTACCAATTGTGTACTTTTATCCTTATCTGGGTGAGGGGCATAGTTCACAAGATGGTTTATCACCACTTGACGGTCTCGGTTTCGCGGTTTTTTTTTTATTCAAATTCGGACTTGGTAAGATCTGAACTGTATATGAGTATAAAAAGATGTAATGCCTTCCCATCTTGGCACCTCCTCCATTTGAATCACCGGTTAAACGTAAGGGTTTCGTCGACTTCGTTCATGCCAAACCATCTTGGTTTAGGTTGAGAAATTCGTGTGATTTTATGAAACCATGGGCTAAAGCCCGAATCCATAGTCACCTAGTCTGGTAGGAACAATTGACCACTGAATCTGATTTATCCCGTTAGTCTCATATTTGTAATAATGTAAACAAGAAATGAAGACCCAGCCCCCGGGTTGGTCGAGACTAGGCTCGTTGAGTTTCTCGACCCCTTGGTCGTAGGATTAGTTAGTTCTGTTTCCCAATAGGGCACTGAAGGAATACGTGCTGCTGGGTAATGTAATAACATAGATCCACAATCGTTCGGAAACCTCTTGAAATAACAAAGGTAACTTTAAGAAAGGCTGAATGAAAGTCGTAATCAATCGGGTAAGTCTAGCCATCTGACGGCTAGGGTGTGAATAGACTTATGAACGCCATTTCACAGCCAGTCGGCGAATCCACACAAGCACTGATTTACACTTTGGTCGTTGGGTTTGACTTGGTATCACACATCAAGGTATTACAATTCGTATCGTATGTTAAGTAACTCTCCCCAAGTTTGAGGAGAATTAGTTGTTGCATCGAAGTCTTATTCCTCTTTTAAGTATATATGACGTGCTTACTAACGGAATTTCTCTCTGGATGGACATGATATCCGTGGGACGTATTCGGAAGATTCACTAGTCCCTTCATCTGAAATTATCGGGACTACTAGATTTACGGGTAAGCTTTCCCCCAGGTGGGTTCAGCGCACAAAAGACACTAATTACGATATTTAGACGACTCATACTACTCCTATTTCGAAGAGAGTTTGATTTTGGTCGTGTTCCTTCATGCATGGTAGTTCGTGCTTTCATATTATGGCGTATATACGTCACTTTAGTGGTTCTGACCGCACACTTAAGCACTAGGCCTTTTTGGGTTAAGTCTAAGTGCAATTTTATCAGTGGCATAAGGTCGGATATTATTACATACATGATTACAGGTTGTGGGCTCATGCGTGTGACGAAATTGTGTGATATGGGATGATTGATTATGTGACATTGATACTTGTATATAAGTATTGTTTATAATAGAATGACCCCGAAACGCTCAACACAAATGACCGAGGCGGAAATCGCGCAAATGATAGCGCAACAGCTTCAGACAATCATCCCCCTGATCATCAATTTCACTCGCGGTACGAATACCCCGGTATATATGTATGTATATAGTATTACACTTAAGATTTCTCCCGTTCTTGTTTCCTTAAGTAGCACAAGAATTGTCGTCACTCGAAATTAGCGAAGAATCGAGTTTCTCAGTAACATCGTATCTCACGAATACTTATTTAAATCGATCAAACTGAAAATCAATTGAAGGTACCAACCAGTCAAAGGAAAACAAGGGGTGGTTCAACAATACTCCCCTGATCTAAAGAATTTATTTCTCGTATACTCACGAGGACAAGCAACACTATTTAACGCATACTCTTGGTTACTCACAAGCGTAGGGTATCGTTCACTTTGTGTCCAATCGACGATATTGATTGAAGACCGTGTATACTCTTGGTTACTCACAAGCGAATGCACCGCCCTCATACGGGTGATATTGATTCAAGACCGTGTATATAGAGTTGTCACATGGGTTCGTCATCGGATTACCATACTCTATATACTACAAGGGATCGTGTGATATATAAAAATTTTATACGATTTTTAAGTACCGTCCTTCGAATTAGACATATATATATATATATATATACACATATACATATACATATATATATATAAAAAAAATAATCGTCCGACGAGAATTCGTTTTTTATCATTTTGTTTTCTAACTATGCATTACAAGGTAGCTTCGTTACGGTCCTTCATACCGTTCATTCCCTGCTTCTTCGAGTTACTGGGGATTTATCTTGTATTGGTTTGAACTAAATCGATAGGGCGTATCAAATTAGTAATTTATATATACCGGACCTTAACACTTTCCAATAGTGTTAGTAAGGAGAATCGAATTTATTGGAAGCAATGAATCGGATTACTTAATGAGTACCGTATTCGTACTTCGTACTGGGTTACGTCACCCCAACCGAGGTCTACCAGATTGACATTTAAATGGGCCTGCGGAGAATGTTGTATATTTATAATTAAATGTATACATAGGAGTGTCCTGTTAATGCGAAGTATTAACGGGTTCGAAGAATATGGATGAAGGGTTTTCGCCTCCACGAGCTTTATTATAATCAGATCCGCATCCACACAACTCCTTGTGGTACTTTGATTACATCGGATAAGTTTCTCTTATTTGTGTGTCGCCCCTAAATCCCATTGAGTTATGAATACCAATGCTATTTACGTGTCCTTATTGAGGATTAGAGATCGTATAACTAGCGAACAACAACTAGTAAAGGAAATATACGCTTCAACCGAATAGCTTCCTAGACGACGATTGGTGACATAAGTATAATCGGTTCGCCATACCGTAATGATTTCGAATAAATGGATATACGTTCTAGCAAATCCTGCCAAAAGAAATAAATTACGCTGAATTGTCTTACCAAGGCCAGAACATTGTTACTTATCCCGAATTAATCATTGGGTAATCGATGCGGGTAAGCTATCACCAGCTATACCCAAATAGTTTAATACAGAGTACTACTAGGGTGTAGTACCCCTTGAAAGTCGTATTATAATTTCAAAAAAAGGACCTTTCCCGGATTAACCCAAAAGTCGTTACATGTCAACCCCCAAACTACCTTTCATTTAAAATCACCGCAAACGTATATAGGTGTCGTTGTTAAAACAAATGTGGCATCATTTATTGCATCAAACAGGGTCAAAGTCTCACGTTGTATTGCCCAAAACATAACCGAACGAATCGCAACATGCAGCCCGTCGGCCCTGAGTAACGGTACCTTGATAATGTAGTCGGGTGTTTATATTTAGGCAGTACCGCAGCGTATCCACCACACCCATATACATGATCAATGTTCCATTCACCACGATATTCAGGTCTCATATTACTTTTGCAAATAACCAACTAAAATTCGAAACAATCTTTAATCGTAAAGAACGCAATGTAACCAACGGTCACACGAAACGATGTTCCACATCGCAAAGCGTTTCAAAGGAATCTGTATCATCACAAACTCTATACCCCATGGCATCGAATGACAACGGGAAGGGTAACTTATTCGCGCACCCCAGGCCATCTCCATAACCCAGAGATCGTCATATGCAGATATAACATATATCGAAACACGTGCTAAGGAATACCACTAAGTATTATAGTATCACACGATATGAAAGCTAGTGCCAAAATTATAAGCAGAAGAGAAACCCGCGGACCATCAAATGAATCGCGGATTCAAGGACGAAAAAGTTTTGTAAGATATTTGAACTCTGCGATTGTATAACAATCGAATGTGAAGCAACGAGAAGTGATGTGAGGATCCGTACACGTCCTCCCAGTCTATCAGAACGACCTGCGCGTTCTTTGTGTATCTACGTTCATTTTGAAGTACCATTCTGGTATGCAATCGTTGTTACAATAATTATAAGGATAGAGTTGGTGAGATCGTATCGTAGTAAACGCTTAAGTTCTCACATTATAAAGTATAAGTAACAACTGTGTGAGTGATAGGAATCCAGTTCTAGTGGATATTAAATATGTGGTCAGTACGTATTTGGAATGGACTGTAATACCAGTTTTCTGCCTATCCCAAAGGCATATGTAGTAGCGCATTATTCACCAATCCCAATTCATGTATCAAATTACGCCCAAACATTCACACACTATCACCTTGGTACACGTATGTATCATTCCACGTATTTAGGGGTGTTTATTACCGCGGCTTTCCCAACACTGCCCCGTATGAGCAAGTTTGTTATTACGTTTCCCGGACCATAATAACCCACTTGCCCCACAAGGCCATCCTGGTACTTGCAAATAGGATACTTTACAGTGTTCACTCAGCATTTTTAGTTGAGGTTAATTTTTCCAATGATGTCCACTAAAGTCGAGCCTGAAGTTATAGTCTAGGTTTCCTTAAAGGCACCTAATTCTCTATAACCAATGGCTCTGATACCATCTTCTGTCACACCCCGACTTGCAGCGGAAGAAAAATACAGGATGCAACAGACACATCTGGTACAAGCACATTGTTTCTAAAAATACTACATTTTATTACTTACAAAATGTTGATTACATACTACATGTATGTTACAACTGCGTGTTCCCATGAACCACATAAGTCTTCTAAGCCACATGCGTTTATATCAGGGTTCACCTACAAAATGTCTTGAACAACATACATGGATCACACCAGTCTTCAAGTTACCTGAAATGCATCTTAGTTTTAAAAAGAGTCAGCTAAACTTCGTGAGTTCCACTGATTTAATTGTTATGTAACAACATGTGTTAACAAGTTTAATTGCACAAGTCATAGTTCACGGATTTATCACCACAAACACCTTTAGCTAGCAGGATTGTGTTACAACAAGCACCTGCGGCTCGCCGAACCGTGTCATAACAGACACCTGCAGCTTGCCGGACCGTGTTCAACAAGCACCTGCGGCTCGCTGAACCGTGTCATAACAGACACCTGCAGTTGCCAGACCGTGTGTCAAAAATTTACATAATCACAAGTTGGTGCAATTAACATAGTTTTATAACATGCAAATCACCTCAAAAACGTAACACATGTTAAAAGTGGTGGAGTGAAACTCACTCCCAACATGGCGTAATCAACACAGTTTTTAACATGTAATCCCCAGAAAACAGTAAAAAATACAAAAGTGGGTAAGTGAAAACTCACAGTGCAAATAGTGGTCTCAACACAAGAGTGATTAAGCAGCTGGATCAACTTTAATAACACACATGCAAGCATGGATTCAAATCAGTATCTAAGTTGGTAAGGGTTATAACTTGGATCTGGTCAGGAGTTTTACTCCGGATTTGAGTCTATCGGACACTGGTATGGTGATGGATGTCAGGGTGGTATTAGTTTTCAGTTTGGCTTCGGGCACCGATTCGCGTGTCAGCCAAAGTCAGTAGTTTAACGTTTTGGATAATGGTACGGGATTACCAATAATTCCAACACATGGTTATTTAAAAATGATTAACTTTTCATCAAACGAGTTTGAGTGTTTTGGGAGTCTAAGTTGACCCAAATTTGAGTTTCCATTTTCACCGTTAGGAATTCTCCCGGGTTGTATTAGGACACACCCATAGTGCCCAATTTGCCTGGGAATCTCCCGGAATACTCCCGATGTTCCAATTATAGTATTTGTCAGGTCGGGTCAGTTCCCCGTTCCGGCAGGTTCGTTATACGTTAACCCGCCGAAATTGATTTAAAATAACTTATTTTCAATTCTATAAATTCCATTTAATCTATAATATGAATAAAAATCTGTAAATTTTTATGTAACTCAATAAAATCTGTAGATTATGGAAAATCATTTCTAGTAATTTATTTTGGCATTTTACTTATTTAAATAAACTATTTATAAAACCATTTTTAACCACATAATTATCATTGAATACCATCAGTGGTTCAAAATTTCCCAAAAAATTCCTAATCATCCCATACATGTCCAGAAAAATCTGATAATAATTTGAGATCTTTCCAATTTCGTTTCGGTGTGTTTCCGGCTACCGAAAACTCGCAAAAACGCGAATTTTTAACCCAAATCAAAACTCAACAATGAACTCCTAATTTTCCCAAAACATTAACCATATGCTCCTTAGTTTCTCTGTAAAATTTGGTGATTTATTGATTTCGTTTGGTAATTTTTCTGAAATTCTTTCAGTAAAACAGTCAAAACTTCCCAAAAATCGTATAAAATTCCAAAAATTCTAAACTTTTACGTGGACCTTCCTGATATATCCTACATCACCATATCAAATTACATCTCAATCTAAGTATCACGGACCAAGTTATAGCTAAAACAAGATTCTGCCTATGCTAGTTTCGGTTCTCGGATGGTATACCTAGCGAAAGCTTCGTTTCCAAGCGCTTCTTATAGTACAGAAGGGTGTAGGAGATATATTCAATACTACACTCAAGTCATCCATATGCTAGAACTTAGATCAATCAAGCTTTATTTCATTGTTTTTCGGTTAATCGAATTGTTAAGCGATTTTTGTCGAATAGGCGTTGATTAGGGTATCAAACCCCAATTATTTGTGATCATGGCTGCCATATAACACCAAGGAAATACCAAGGTGTTCTTATTCAGCACATAAACATGTTTAAACCTTCAAAAATCTTGGATTAAAATGAGTTTTACGGCTAGAAATCGCGTTTAATCAAGAAAACAAGGTTAAAATCATAAGACCCAAGGTTTATACCTTTGATTTGTTGGAATTTATACTCAAGAACAGCTGAATTAGTGAAGGTTATGGCAGAATTTTGAGAGAAGTGGGTGTTTTTCTTGAATTCATATGAAATAAAAATGAAAAATTAAATTAAAAATACATATATATGGGGGTGGTGGTTTGGGTGTGGGCCCCAAGGGGGCATCGTGCTTAGAAATGCATGCTAAAAGATGATTTTATCTTTCGTTTGCGTTTAGGTTCATTTTGGGTCCCGGACGCGTTCTCGATTTGCGAAACAGGCTCCGTTTTTCGCGTTCTTACTGTCAAAAGACTCGGTTTTAAAAATAGGGCATAACCGTCTCGAAACCCGAGCATGGTTACATTTTAATCATAAAAGTCTCATATGACGTTCGTTTAAGTGTTTTTTAAGCTTGATCGATCGTTCCTTGCACATTTGGTTGCCTTATGTTGTTCCGGAACGAAGGCGTTTCCCCAACCGGGAGCTGCTTCGTTTCACGTGCCAGGCTTTGATTATTTTCAAACCTTACGTCAAAGTCTATGGCAGAAAACTAAGTTGTTTCGGGAACTCGGAATCTGAAATGGTGCTACCGATAACCTAATAATCAACGTCAAAGGTTTAATGCGCTGTTAAACGTCAAGTCTCCGTTTAACACATTGTTCAAGGCTAAGGTCACCAACCTCGCATCGTTGGTCCTTAGTAGTGTCATGTTAACCATCACGTGTTCTCGGATTCTTCCGAGACGTAATAACGATTGCTCAGCATAGCACACAAGTCATACAAGTTTACAAGGTTTACGCGCAATTAATGTTTTAGTCATGCTTTAAGTTTAGGACCAATTAAGGTGTACCTGGTTTCGTCATGGGTATCACAGTTATCATCACACATAATCACAACAATATCACGATATACATATCACGTCCTGTTACCACGGATTTGTACCCATCAAAGTTTACCGGGATTTTTCACAATTGTCACAACCCATTCCCTAGCTTTTCCCAAGGGTTTTTCACCCTTACCGGCATGAGTTATTGTCAAGCCATGCCGATGGTGTGGAGGGTACTGTTCACCATAGAGCAGCTTATCAGACATGAAGGAATCCATTTCACCCTATCCGAGCTTTCCTATCTTTACAGCCTCGTTACCCACGATTCTAACTGATTCTTGTTGAAGGCCAAACCTCACCAACAGCTTCCCATCCTCAAGTCCACTCAAAATGGTTCCACATTGAAGAATCAGTTCTTCTTTGTGCGAAGGGACTATATTCCTGAAGGGAATAGTCTGCCCAAGAAGTGAGTCTTGAAGGATAGGATATAGGATCCTCGTATTAGATTTGTAGAAAGCTTCTTTTCCATCGCTAACTTGTTTCATTTTATTTGCATGGAGTGACCAATTTTGCTTGCCTTGCTAATTCTCATGGAACTGAGAAAGGGTTGCTCTGTTCTGGACTTTGGATCCAACAGTTAGAACATTCAAGCCGCAGATAAAGGATCTTGAAACCAACACTTCCACCTCCTACACAATGTCAAGTAAGTTTTCTATTTGCAAATAACAAGTTTTCTTTAAAGCAAGAGTTTATATATATTTATATTATATATAATAATATATATATATATATATAATAGGAAATGAACAGAAAACTTATCTCTTTTTCGTAATGTAGGCGCTCAGAAATCCACCAGCAAGTCCATCAGCAAGTTTGCCTTAGAGGATGTGGACAACATCATCTCTCCCGGTTTGTCAAAAAAGAATCAGGCAAAGGATCCAGCTTCCCAGAGCCTAAACCCGTCGCTGTTTAGGCTCGAGCCGGGTCCAAGAGGAAGAAGCCTACTGAACCTTCTGATGACATTCCCCAGCTTGAGAAGCAGATCTATGATTTTGCCTCCAAGTAAGGATCACTTATGCTCAGGTTAAAACGCTCATATCAAGGATCACTTATCTTTCCCACTGTTCTTGCAGAAAATAGCCCAAATCCAAGCTGTGCTGACCAAACGCTTATCCGACGTTGAGGACACAATTGCAGACCTCTGTACATTCCTGACCGCCAAGGACAAGAAGATCTCCCAGCTGGAGAAGGAGGTCAATAGCTTGGAGAAGCGGATCATGACCAACGAAATCCGAGCTAACAAAGTCAGGATGGAGGATGCTGATGAGGCTAAGGTTTGTGTAACTCAAGCCATTCTCGGGGCCAGGATCAAGATCGTGCAGTAAGCCTTGGATCCTTCATTTAACAAGTCTGAATGGGATCTTCCCGGCTGGAAGGTGAGGCTAGTGGAGCTTGGCGGAGAGCTGGAACCGGAGCTTGACGAGGTGCCGACGCGGATGCCGGTACTAGTGGTGCTAAGGAGGCTAAGGAGGGTCAAGGTGGCGAAGCTGGTGAAGGAAAGGAGGATGAGGCAGTGAAGGAGTAGGCTGCAATAATGGGCGATGATGGAAATTTCTAGACGTGGCCGGAGCCCATTTTTATGGTTGTTGGTTTTATGATGGTGGTTTATTTTGAACAATTTGGTCTGTAATTTGAACAATAGTTTTAGGATTAAGGATCACTGATCCTATGAACAATAGGGGATAGCAAAGGTTGATGGGTCCTTCTGTTTGTGGAGGATGAAGCCCTTGATGCCCCCCGCCTTTATTTCCTACACTTTATGAACCGTTTGCATGGACACCCTTTGCCAACCCAAGTGGACGGGCCACGTTTTGCTGGTAGAAGCTTGGGTAGGCAATTTTGATAACCTTATAAAAGGGGTTCTTATAAATAAATAAAACTTAAGCTTTTGACTGTGTTTGTTGTTGTTTTTTTCTGATTTGATCATCATTATACTTGTAATTTTTAGGAAAATTCAAATTTAGGAATTCATAAGTTCTTAAAAAGAATATAAATATTTGTCAAAACAAGTTTTGTTTAAAAGGTTAAACAATATATGATCAAGGATCATATAGGCTTCCGTCAAATATTGAGGGTAATATCCGAAGACAAAAGAAGGTTGAGTAAAGGGTCATACCAATGAATCCAAGTTAGGATTCGTTATCCTTAAAACTTACAATCTTAGCAAAAAGGAATAAAAATTAGTAGAACTCTAGGATCCAGGATCCTTATTTGTAAAGCTTCAGAAACCTGTAATAACACGCAATTCGGGACTAAGCCAAACATCAGTTGAATAACTCCTTAGTAACTGGGAACAAGCCCAAATAACTGGGGGCAAGCCTAACAAACTGGGGACAAGCCCAAATAACTGGGACAGCCCAAATAATAGGGATAAGCCCAAAAAACTGGTGTAAACTGGAGTATGGCCCAAACTGGCATCTATCCAATCGTGAGTGACATGAAAATGTAGGAACGGATGTATGGTACGTCTGCCATTATACTTAGGATCCTACATATAGCCAATAACAATGAAATTGTCAGCCCCTAAAGCGGGTACTGGTCCCATTGCCTCAAACTATATTTGGATAACGTGAGCTACTTGCGGAGTGTCAAAACCCAATTCGTTGTGAAAGGTGAAAACCTTTAAACCTTAGAATGTATTGGATACCTCAAGCTGGGACATGCCCAAAGTCTTGGAGAGGTGGCCAACCTCTTGATCCTCTGTCAACGACATAACAAACCATACAAGACTTAAAACTTGATAAGATTGGATGTTAAGAATCTAACATCCTTTTCATAATAACAAATATAAGATGAAATAACTAGTAAAACGTTACCAAGCAAAGGATCATATATCTTTTGTGGATCCTTTACCCTGAATTGAATACCAGAATTCTTAAGGATCCTTGATCCTTATTACATAAAGAATTTCTTTAAATGAACGGCATTCCATGCTCTTGGCAGGAGATCACCATCCATAGTTAACAAACGATATGCCCCCTTTCCTACCTCAGCTTCAATTAGATAGGGGCCTTCCCATTTTGGTACTAACTTGCCATCAGCAGGGTTCGTGGTATTTTGAAATGCTTTCCTCAATACCAAGTCACCTACTTGAAATCTTCTAACCCTGACATTCTTGTTGTAAGCTCCAGCCATCCTTTGTTGATAGCTAGCCAACCTAATTCTTGCCAAGTCTCTAAGTTACTCCACGTATCCAAGTCGTGAGCTAGAGTCTCAGCATTTAGTAGTAGACCTAGTCCAGTTCCTTTCACATTCGAGGCTCCATCTGTGAAGAGTGTCTAAGGATCCTTGTCTCCTCAAGTTGTTGCACTTCTAGTTCAGCTTCCCTTTGTAGATCACTACTGAAATCAGCACAAAGTCAGCCAAAGCTTGGGATTTAATAGCAGTTCTAGGCTCATACTTAATGTCATATGCACTAAGTTTAACAGCCCATTTTGCCATTCTTCACGACATCTCTGGTTTCCTGAGAACATTCTTGATAGGAAAGTTAGTTTTAACAACAATAGTATGAGTTTCAAAATAATGTCTTAGTTTGGTAGAAGCCATGATTAAAGCAAGAATGAGTTTCTCTAAATGAGAATACCTGGCCCCAGCATCAAATAGACTTTTACTTACATAGTATACCGGATGTTGCTGGCCTTCGTGATCCTTAACTAGGACCGCACTTAACGGTTTACCTGAAACAGCTAAGTATAAGGATAAGAGTTCTCCATTTTCTGGTTTCATCAAAGCCGGTGCTGAGGATAAGTAATCCTTGAGGGTTTGTAGAGCAACTTCATGCTTCTCAGTCCATTCGAACTTATTATTCTTCCTCAGAATATCATAGAAATCATTGCATCTTTCTGAGGATTTTGAAATGAATCTATTCAAGGCGGCAATCCTTCCCGTCAATCTTTGTACATCCTTGGCATTGTCAGGAGACTTGATGTTCACCAAAGCCTTGATATTTTCTGGACTCGCTTCAATTCCTCTCTTGGTCACCATATATCCTAAAAATTTTCCAGCTTTGACCCCGAAATGGCATTTGGAAGGGTTTAACTTCATGTTGTACTTGTCAAGGATGTTGAATGCTTCTTCAAGATTCTTCAGGTGATCCTCATCTCTTTTAGACTTGACCACCATATCATCTATGCATACTTCCATTGTGTGTCCAAGTTGCTCCTTGAACATCATATTCACCAGCCTTTGGTATGTAGCACCTGCATTTCTTAAACCAAAGGGCATAGCAATATAACAATATATGCCGGTGGGTGTCATGAACGTTGTATCCTCTTGGTAAGATGGTTCCATCTGAATTTGCTGAAATCCAGATGAAGCATCCATAAAAGTTAACAATTCATGACCCGCCGTCACATCCACCATGGATTCAATGTGGGATAAAGGGAAAGGATCCTTGGGACATGCCTTGTTTAAATCAGTATAATCGACACATACCCTCCATTTTCCATTTTTCTTTTGAACAACAACTACATTGGCTAACCATCTTGGATACTTGACTTCTCTTATCATACCTGCCTTTAGTAACTTGTCTACCTCTTCTTGGATAATCGCATTTATTTCAGGTGCAAAATTTCTCCTCTTTTGGTGAATTGGCCTGAAAGACCTGTCAAAACCAAGCTTATGAGTAATGAAATCCTTTGAAATACCTATCATATCTTCGTGCTTCCAGGCGAAGGTAGATTTTCTTCGTTTCAGGAAGGATACTAGATCCTGCTCTATGCTCTCCTGGATCCCAGATCCTATATACACCTTGGATTCAGGATCCTCAAGATCTAAGAGTATATCCTTGACGTCATGTTCTCTTGCCTCCATGACGTCTCTTGGAGGATACTTTAATTGCTATGCTTCCCTGGATTTGGAAGCTGGTTTCATTGAAGAAGTGTAGCAATTCTTTGCCTCCTGCTGATCACTTTCTATTTTGACTATTCCCCATGGACTTGGAAGCTTGACACATTGGTGGTGGTATGTAGAGGGGACTGCCTTCATGTCGTGTATCCATAGCCTGCCAAGAATAACATTACAGCAAGATAAGCAATCTATGACACAAAATTTTTTGATAGAATTCACTCCCTCTTTGTAAATTGGGAGTTTGATGTCCCCCAATGTATTCTTGGTTTGCCCACTGAATCCCACGAGCACCGATGATCTTGGAATGATCTCGGATTCAGGAATGTTCATCTTTTTTAGGACATCCAACTGAATTATGTTTACTGAACTCCCTCCATCAATAAGGATCCTGCGAACGAAATGGTTAGAAATAAATAAAGTAATGACAAGACCATCATGATGAGGATCCTGAATGTCTACGCGATCCTCCTCATCAAAGGATATCACTTTTTGCTGCGTTAGGGTAGATGTTCGGACTGGCCTCTCCCCATTCTCCATCTTTGTCTCCTTAGCATGCCTTTTAGCCATTGAAAATGACGTTCCACGGATATCAGAACCACCAGAAATAAAGTTAATGATCTGAGCATCTGCTGCCGGTGGAGGAGCTCTTTCAGGACTTACTCAGTATCCTGAGTCCTTGAACATTTCCTTTCCAGTAATTCCCTCAAATATCCTTTGCTAAGAAGATAGCCAATCTCCTTCCTCAACGCTATACACTCATTAGTAAGGTAGCCAAAATTCTCATGATAAGCGCATCATTTGGACTTGTCTTTATTGGCTGTGGCCTTCTCATTTTTCCGAGGCCACCTAGCTTTGTCACCTAGACTTGCATAGCAAGGATTAGTTCATGATTATCAACAGAAAATCAATACTCAGATATTGGAGGATAATCCTCATAGTCTTTGTCTTGTTCAACTGCATTCACATTGTGATTGTCATGTTTAGAGTATGACTTGGATCGATTATTCTTAAAGAATGATCCTTGCTTTTCCAATTTCGAGGATCCTGAGAGCCTCTCCTGGATCCTTTTGTCATCCTCTAAACGAATAAACCTCAATGCCCTGTTCCTCACTTCATCTAAATTCCTGCAAGGTGTTATTACAAGGTCATCATAGAATGAGGAATCCTTAAGCAATCCCATTTTGAATGCCTCCACAGCAGTGGCAATATCCAAATTAGGAATTTCTAAGGATTATCAACTGAACTTAGTGATGTAATCTCTTAATGATTCATCACGTCCCTGGGTTATTCTATATAGATCACTAGTTAACCGTTCAAAGGTTCTACTACATGAAAACTGGTTATTGAACAAATTAACTAGATGAAAAAATGAAGTAATTGAGTAAGGAGGAAGACTTAGCAGGCATTTGAGTGCTAATCTAGTGAGTGTGGATCCGAAGCCCTTGCAAAGGCAGGCTTCCTTAATCTTTCTGGAATGGGATTAATCTCCATTTTTTCCCGGTATTGTGCCACATGCTCCTCCGGATCAGTTGTACCATCATACAGCTTCATGTTGGGGGTTTAAAAGCGTTTGGGTATCTCAGCATTGCAGATAGGAGGTGCGAAACGAGACACCCTGTGGCTTCCATCTGGGATCTTAGGAATGGGTTTAACCACTCTTGGGATGCTGGATATCATATCCTTAAGCTTCTGGAGTTCCCGTGCCATAGCCTGATTGATACCTGTATCCTGCATGAAACCATAGTTAGTGCCAAAAGATGTATTGACATTGTTACCTCCTGATTGGTTTGGAAGTGGCATACCAGAAGTATATCCAAAGCTGGACACTTCAGGTGTAACAGTTGGACCAGATGAAGCAATAGTCTGCATAGGGATGAAGTCCCCTTTGTGAACTTCAGAATCCTTGAATATCTGACTCCTTGAATATCCTTGATCCTGAAAGACATTGGGTCCAGGATACACGGGTGCTGAAGGTCTCGGAGGATACTCCATGGATCCTTGAACCTGGGATGAGGATCCTTGATGCTGGAAGTAAGATACTTTAGGTGGTACCGTCTCCAAGTATCCTCCCGAACTGAGGTAGGATCCTTGATGCTGATATGAGGATCCCTGAGGCTGGAATGAGGATCCATAAGGTTGGCAATGAGATGCTTGTGGCTGCGTCATTCCCAATGATCCATGATGTAATCCTTAGGATCCTTGATACTGAACACCAGACGCCTTGGAATGCTGAATGATTGTTGCTGAAGTGGCGAAATCCAATTACCTGGGCATCAACGGAGAATGATCCTCCGTTGATCTCTTCTGTTTCTTGATTTCATCAATTTCACGAAGGATCCTCTGTTAGTTTTGTCCTTCTGTTCCATGTATCCTTTCATCTGCAAAATCAAAGTAGACAGATCATTGTTAGTAGGTGTAGAGATGAAACAGTAGATGGTGTTGACTTCTTCTGAGCATTATCAGCACTCCTCGCCAGTGCAGGGGAAATGGGAGGCAATGATGCACAAGTCTGAGATGAGGTAACCGCCGGCATGGCACTTGAAGCAGATTTTCCATGAGAAGCCATGTAGTTGGAAAGAATGGATGAGAATGAATGAAATGGACAAAATTTTTAGAATTGAAGCATCGATTACCCCACGGTGAATGCCAAACTGTTTTGGTCAAAAATCACAACAAGGATAATGTAACCAAACTTTGAATGTGAGGTTGAGTGATTGAGTGATGAACAATTATATGAACAAATTGAAAATGTAAACAATGGTAAACACCGAGATTTATACGAGGAAAAAGCCCTTGATCAATGAATGATATCCGACATAAGAAACCTCGGGTGATGGAAACTACCGATCACCAACTATATTGAACTATAAAGATTACAACTTTGGAAATATTGAGCTTGTTACAATGAGAACTAAAGTATGGTGAGTGTGATATTCCAGAGAATGTATGAGAGTGTGTGTGTGTTCAACCCTAGATTCGTATGTCTATCAAGCTCAATATCCCACTAAATATCTAGCTAATCTCAGTGAACTAACTATCCAAAATTTCAGCCATGCACCCACGTTCTCCACCAACGGTCATGACTCTCTTTGCACGTGCTGGAATTATAAGCATATTCCCCACGATTCCCGGTTAGAACAAGTCTTTCCTCGTCCAAGACCTGCATACAGATGTTAAACAAACAAGTGAACAATTGTTAGTAAGCATACATATAGATAAGGATCCTTAATCCTCAGACTCCTTGCTTCATATGCTAAGGATAAATGATTCAAGTTAAGCCTCAGGATAAATGATCCATACATGCTAAAAATCAGCCCCTAACAGTATGCATGTTGCCGGAACAAGGAAATTGAAAGAAGAAAGGGGGAGGAAATTACCTGATTTGCAATGGAAGAGTTGGATTTATGAGAATAAATCTGGGAATTTAAAAGAAAAGGAAGTAATCTCTTCCCTATTAATAGTGATTATTGTTTTATGTAGCCTGTGCAAGTCCCATCATCTCTTACAACGACTATGTTTGAATTTATGCTAATATGACAGCTGTGATCCATTATCACAACCGCCATATTGGGGGCAATTGTTAGGGTTCGTTTTCTTATATTTATGGATCAAGGATCCTCCCGAGTATCATGAATGATTCTTTCTGAGACACATGGAGGATACTGGAAGGATTAAGGATCCTTAGGATGTTTAGCAGTTACTAGCAATTGTCTTCGATATGTTGTTCAAATTTAATGCAGGTATTCGTTGAAGACTAGGTCAAGCTGGAATATTGGAATATCCTGAGAATTTTGCACGTGCATCGAGCTATATGGACGTTGTGGGTGAACGTGGGTGATCCCTGATATCTCGGATAGTTAGTTTCTAGCTAGAAACTCTCTTATTTTAGGGGATATTGAGCTATTATTAGGAACACACACACATTTTTTTATCTTAACTCTCTAAGAACTCACTACAACACTCTAGATTTTGCTTGTAAATAGCTCAATATCTTCCGAAGTTGTAATTTTTCCTTGTCGAATATAGTTGATAGTGATAGTTTTCACTATCCGGGGTTTTATGTCGGCGATCTACTAGTGATCAAGGGCTTTTCCTCATACAAATCCCAGTGTTTGTCGTTGTCATTACATTCCATACTTGAACATTTACTCATTTGATCTACAAGCACTCAACCTCACAAAATCAGATTTGTTACATTAAAGTTGATCAGATTTTTGACCAAAACAACAGGTATATACTGTTGAACTGCCATGCCCTTTAGTTTAGAAAATGCAGGTGCAACATACTAAAGGCTAGTTAATATGATGTTTAAAGACAAACTGGGGGACACTATGGAAGCATATATTGATGATATGGTGGTTAAATCCAAGAAAGCGGAGAATCACCTCCATGATTTGGAATGCGCCTTTAATATCCTAGACCAATATAATATAAAGTTGAATCCTGCTAAGTATATTTCGGAGTGGGGCCAGAAAAGTTTTTAGGGTACTTGGTGACCAAGAGGGGGATAGAAGCAAGTCCAGAACAGATTAAAGCTATCCTGGATCTTAAATCACCATCCAATATGAAGGATGTTCAGAGGTTAACCGGAAGAGTAGCGGCGCTGAATAGGTTCATATCAAGATCCTCAGAAAAATGCCCTACAAGAGTTGAAGCAATATCTTTCAAGTGCACCCCTATTGATGAAGCCTAAGGATGGTGAACCCGTATCCCTATATCTTACAGTATCAGGGAATGCATTAAGTGTTTTTCTGGTAAAGGATCACGAAGGTCAGCAGTATCCTGTTTATTATGTTAGTAAAAGTTTGTTGGATGCTGAAACTAGGTACTCACACTTAGAAAAACTAATATTAGCTTTAGTTATGGCATCAACTAAGCTTAGACATTACTTTGAAACACATAGGATTCATGTTAAAACCAATTATCCTGTTAAAAATGTGCTTAGGAAACCTGAAATGTCTGGTAGGATGGCTAAGTGGTCGGTAAAACTAAGTGCATATGACTTGGTATATGAACCTAGAAATGCTAAAAAGTCTCAGGCCTTAGCAGACTTTATGGCTGATTTTAGTAAGGATATTCAAAATGAAGCTGACCAAGAAATACAACAATTAGGTGAGAATTCAGGATCTTGGATATTGTATACTGATGATGCATTTAACATAAGAGGTGTAGGATTAGGTATACTACTAAAATCACCATAGGGGGACATATTACCCTAGGCTATTAGATGTGAATTTCCTGCTACTAATAATGAAGCTGAGCATGAAGCCCTAATAGCAGGATTAGATTTGGCTAAGAATATGAATGTTGAATCCTTACAAATGTATGTCGATTCCCTGTTGATTACTAACCATTTCAATGGATCTTATGCAGTCAAAGGTGAAAAGTTAGCTGAATATCTTGAAACTGTTAAAAATTAGCAAGATATTTCAAAAAATTTACACTTGAACAGGTACCAAGAGAAGAAAATGCTGAAGCAGACGCTTTAGCGAATTTAGGGTCTACTGTTAAGATACCGGAAGGAACTCGGGTACCAATACTACATATCATGTATCCTGCGATGGAACATCCTAAGTCCCAAGATAAGCATGTAGCAAGTGTCCAGGATCCTGATGATGGGTATCCTGAAAAGGATCCTGAATCCTAGATGGCTCCAATATGAAGTATCTACAAGAAGGAGATGTTCCAAAGGATGAGAATCCTAGAGCTTTCAGGATGAAGGTATCTCGTTTTACAATAATAAATAATATCTTGTATAGGAAGTCTTTTGCAGGTCCATACCTAAGGTGCTTAGAGGATCCTGAAACAAAGGAGGTACTTCAGGATATACACGAAGGAGATTGTGGCAACCATACTGGGGGCAGGTCTTTATTCTCGAAGGTGTTGAGAACAAGGTATTACTGGCCAACCATGAGAAAGGATGCTATAGAATATGTTCAGAAGTGTGATGCATGTCAAAGATATAGCAATATACTGCATCAGCCTGTAGAACCATTATATCCTATCATATCTCCTTGACCATTTATGAAATGGGGGATGGATATAGTGGGAAAACTCCCAAAGGCTCCTAGAGGAAAGGTTTTCATGCTAGCAATGACGAATTACTTCTCTAAGTGGGTTGAAGAAGAAGCATTCGTTCAAGTTAGGGATCAAGAAGTGGTGTCTTTTATCAAAAGGAATATCCTAACAAGGTTTGGAATACCGGCCGAGATAATCTGTGACAATGGCTCTCAGTTCATGAGCAGAAGAACTACGGATTTTTGTAAGAGTTGGGGAATCAAAATGATCACTTCAACACCGGTGCATCCTCAAGCTAATGGACAGGCAGAATCCTCAAACAATATAACTAGTTTAATACCCTTCCGGTGGACGGGTTACGTCGATGTTATATAGTAACAACATGAATGAACCTATAAACACAAAAAATAGAGTCAGATTACACAAAGTACATAAATAACGTGACAAATATAGCTAACCTATATTATGGTTGTGGGTTTCCCTTGGAATTGTGGGCGGCCCGGATCATTAGAGTTATCTGTGACCTTTCACCAATTAGTTTACCGTGGTGCCGAGCTTGTATAGTATCGTTTATCATTAAAAAATTCATCTTGTAACAGTGATCCTGTAGAATTCATGTTAGTGATTCCCGTATTGATAAGAAGTAGAACACACCCACCTAAAAAAAACACTATCTGAGCTTACATTCAAGAAAATGAAAAAAAAACTACAAAAAATGATAAGTCACCACTTTTTTTACATCTAAAAAGAAGTGGTATTGGTGCTTATGATGCCATTTATGCAACACCCATTTTGGTTTAAATCTTGTGGTGATAACTTGTGACTTCTAATAAGTGAATGGCTTGTAGCATTAAAAGTTTGAAAAAACATGAAAGTATTTTTTTCCCTTTGCATTTTTTAACAACAATATTATTTGTTTTAAAAAGAGCCAAAATGTGTGATACTCAGTCGGTAAAAGGATGTTTTTTTATCCGTAGCCGAGTGCTTTAATGTCATAATGGCATCATTCTAAACAAAACCCGTCAGATAAAAAGCATACCTTTGATTTGTAGTGATAAAACATTACCCAATCTTTAAATATCTGATGTATTTATACTAAAGGTCGTACCTGCAGTTTTGAAGCACTTGAGCATTTATATTTCAATTCCCTGGTGAGTTACTATCTATGAAGCACTAGGACACCTAAGCACTTGAGCATTTATATTTCAATCCCTGGTGAGTTACTATCTATCAAGCACGGGGACGCCTAGTATCATCGAGTACCCGTCCAAGAGACGTTTCTACATCTTCTTGAGTATGACGTCGCATATGCCCAACTTCCACAGCATCATACAAAAGGGTGGAGTCTTGTGGACTTATATCTACACTAAAACCATTGATATACCTTCAACAAAACCATTGAAAAAATAGATTAATAAACATAAAAGCCACATCATCATGAGTTGAGTTGGTTAATTACTACATGTGGACACGAAAATGGACTGTGATCCTTATTAAAAGAATGAATGTAACAATTACATATGACAAATTTTCAGACGAACACAAATCTTCCGTCTTTCATTAAGATTTTCATAATTCATATAAAATGACCTTCTTAGTATCAAGGTTGAACACCTACAGAATGATAAAAAAAAAGGTTATTATTTACCAAGGATATTGAAACTTAGCGCAGGGTATCCATTGATGGTTGAAGATAAAACTTATTATTTACTAACGACAGCACCTAGGATGCATACATAGAGTGATTGATACGCAGAGAAGAAAAGTTTGATTCACATGAAGAATTGCAGTCTTTTTAAGGCAGGACCATAATTTGAAAGAACCCAAAATTATCATTATGACTTCTTGAAGATGATATTTGGCAATGGAGTAATAATGGTTGTTCAAACCATGATCAACGCTTACAAAATACATGATATCCGTAAGATGATAACAATTAAAAAATAATGGGTTGAGACTTAGAAGTGGCCATTTCGACCCATTAATTTATTAGTGGGTCGATAAGTTGGTTAGCATCTCAAACAACTCAAGTGGGTCAAATCAAGATAATTGGATAAAAAGGGAACCGTTCAAATCACACTGTTTATATTAAAGAATTTAAATTATTAGTGTAACAATAAATTAATAATTAACGCATGTATCCTTTATAAAAAAATTAAAATGGACAAATAAGTGAGGATCAACCTAGTAGTATACCCGTCCGGTAGACGGGTTTTTTAGTGTGGTAATGACGAAAATTTTTATTTACATACATGTATAATATGAACTCATTATTCTTTAGGCGTATGCCTATGAAAAGAAGTTTGGAGAAATCAAAAGGGAGCATTTGCCATTTTAATATCAACAGTTTTAAAAGTTTTCATCTCAAGTTTTAAAAAACCAAAACCTGGATTCGTATGAGTTGATATCCTTTTGACACTCCTTCACATAAATGGGCTTGTGGACAACTCAACTCATCCATGTTTTGAACATTATCCAACTAACCACTTGTAACATTTCTTGTACTCAGACTATGTGTTCTGAAGGCGTTAAAGCATCCACGTCACACATCCAAAGCACCAAACACCGCCATCATGGTGAGGCCTACTCTTGATCAACCAATCACAACATGGGTCAGGCATAAAAAATTGAAATGATCATAATACACAACTGATTTGATCAGTTTTGTTGAATCAGTAGACAACTTGAAATCAAATAATATATTACAACAGTTACTTACCATTCTTGTAGCTTGAAATGAAATAATATTTTGCCCATTTTTCTAGGTAGTTGTATTATATTTGATAAGCACCTTAAAAGCATAGTTTTTGCAACATTATTATAGTTAAATCTTAGTACCGGTTCTACATAGGATTGAAATATTGTAAGATATCTAGAGATGTAAAAATTGGCCGGAAGCCAGTTAAGAAACTGGTCAAACGGGTAATATTGTTGCGGTCTCATACAGGTCGGCCCGCGTTAGATTGGTTGACCTTTTTTTTGTGGCCTGTCAAATTCCATTAAAGGAATATATTTTCAATTTTCAGATAAAATTATTTTTGAATAAAATATGTTGGGATACTTTCAACCAATTCGACCCGTTTGACACGTTTCTTGTTATTATAAAATAGACCTACGTGGCCCATTCATACGTAAATGAATCAATAGCTTTGTATATGAATCACCACGTTATCATATTCATTTATCCATCAAATTACTATACATCACATAAGCATAAGAGAAAATAGGTATACCTGATAAACGAATATTTGTGATGTGTTGGCAGCTGTAGACAAGTGTGCGCGTGAGATTGATTAGAGCAATTTTCCAAATTACAGTTCCTGATATAAAGATACTATATTTAGTACTTGAAGCCACCTTTAAAAACAAAGATGTGATGGACTTTTAATCACAAAAAGAAATACGATCAAAATCACATAATAATTAGAAAAAAAGTTATTAACCACATGTGTATATGTAGGATCTAAAGTGTGAAATATTGTATGTTAGCAAGCATGCCATATTAGAGACAGATAACAATCCAATAGAGTTCGGAAAGCATTGTGTAAACTTCAGCATGCAATATGTGAGATACAGATTATCCTTATTAATCGTAAATCACAAGTTGAGCCAAGCTCCATCCAAGAGATAGTACCCCTACTCCCATCACTCTGATTATTATTTTTAATTAGCGAGTAAGTCTAGAGATGTAGCAATCTCAGTGTCAGACTTGCATGAAGTACAGAACTAAAGATTTATAAATGAAAACAACATGCTAAATATTTACAAATGACAAGAAATTCCCAGATAAATAAGCATAATAAATAATGAAGTAATTAGGTACACCAACCTATGCAAGTATGGGTTGTAGACCTGAAACATTTTATATACGAAAAAAAATTACTAAAAACGTAGTTCAGACACGTACCTTCATTTTGATGATATCATGTATCCTGGTCTTCCGTCGTCTAATCGGTCATCATCTGCGCGCCTTCTTCCTAGCCACCGCTGGTAGTTAGTGTTCCTTCTCCTCGCCCTCCCATTCACTGTCAAAGCACGGGAAAGAGGAACCAAGCCAACCAAAGTTTGCAAACTTCTTACACTTTGGTGGCCTAAAAAGTAATTCTAACCGGATCAGCTCCGATGACATCAACTAAGGTAAGACGCAGAAAGAATATTCGGTTGATTTTATATTTCCAATACCTTAGTTGGTGTTGCTACAATCACCATCTTGCTATTTCCATCTTCATCAGCAGTCCTATGAATATCGATTTCACATAGTACCAGAAGCAATGTTGCAGCAAGAAAAAACAACAGTAATTGCAGTGGAAACATCAACAATAATAAGTAGATGTTGTATTACCAATATCGCCTTTTCTCTTTGAACTCTTATTGACCTATGTACTCCAAAATTTGGCATTCTTCTTGATATATTTCTTCTTTAAAGCCTCATGTTCCTCACCTTAGAGCACAACAAAATCACAAACAAAATTAGCAAAAAGGAAGGGAACCAAGAACAAATTCAAAGCATAATCAAAGTTCTTACCGAGACTCCTGTTACAACCTCAGATCCAGGAAAAGAACCAACGCTTACAGTTTTAACAACATACAGACTGCTATTTGGTCTTTTAAATGTGTGAGAAAATCCCTAATTTGATCCATCTCTCTGTTGGATTGCTTCCTCTACATCTTATAAGACCAGTACGCAACTGATTGAAGAACGCTTGGCTGCAGCAGGCGGTGGGCTCTTGGGGTTGTCGTAGACCAAATCAGAAACATGAGGGAAACTGTAGACGGAGGTTACTGGGGACGTGGGGGAGTGAAAACAGGGTTCTAAAGTAACCGCTAAAAATCTAATGGCTGAGAATGATTTACAAGTTGGTTAGACTTAATGGAATCCATAGATATATATAATTGTCAATAATCTGAAAAATAGGTTAGGTGCCAAAAAAGGAAAATGGGCAAAAGAACTTCCATTTGTCCTATGGGCAGATAGAACAACTGTGAAGAATGCTACTGGGCAAACCCCGTTCTCATTAGTATTTGGAGCAGAAGCAATGATTCCAACAGAAATGATGATACCAACAGCTAAATCAAGTCTACAAGATCCTGAAGTCTTATATCAGGAATTAGACACCATCGATGAAACAAGAGATGCAGCAAAGCTAAGGATGGCAGCATATCAGCAAAGGATAGCCAAGTCAAACAACAAGAGTTAAAGGACTAGGAGATTCCAAGTTGGAGATTGGGTATTGAGAAAAGCGTTTCAGAATACAACTAATCCTGCTGATGGGAAGTTAGTTCCAAAATGGGAAGGACCATACGAGAATGAATCAGAATCTGGAAAATGAGCATACCGGCTCAAGACCATGGAGGGAGATATGATACCAAGATCCCAGAATGCTATACATCTCAAGGCTTATTTCAAGTGAGTTAGAATATAATTTCTAACCATGGAAGGGTGTCAGCCAGCTAACACCCACCTTAGTTTAAAGGTGTTTTGTAGGATATGCTTCGGGATAATACTCCAGGATATTTGCTCAAGATGGATCGAAAGACTAGAGGGTTGGCCCCCTCTCTCACGTTTAAGGGATTCAGACCCCTTCACAGGTTTAAAGGTATTCACCTTTCTTCCGAATTGGGTTTAAACACCCCGCCTGGAGCACATGTATCCGGGTATAGTTCAAGATGGCGGGACCAGTTCATGTAAAAGTGGCTGACAATTTCGTTATTGTTGGCTATATCCAGGATCCTTACGGTATATGAGGATTGATCACTCTCTCGCGAAAGGGTATTTTCATACTCTCTAAGGTTTAAAGGTTTTCGCCTTTTTAAGTCTTGGAGTTTACACACTCCCACCTATAGCGCACGATACTAAGGGTTTATCCCTAGGATACTAAGGGTTTATCCCGATGATACTAAGGGTTTATCCCCAGCAAAATTAAAGTCTTTGAAAAGTTCCAAATTATGATTGTGTTCACACACGTTCTTTTATGAACAAAAAGTTATAAAGTTTCATCATTAAGTGGAAAAATGTTCAAGTATGCCACGCACTGATGCAATATCCTGCAAAGACAGGGGACATCCATGCTGGGGACATTGCAAAGGATTCAAATGATGGAAATTATCGCCTAAGTATTTCTGGTATGGTTTTTTATTTCTTAAAGCTCGGAAGCCTTATCTGAATAATCTAAGTTTTTATAGTTATATTTAATAAAGTTTTATCTAACTTTTTTTATTAAAGATAACAAAGATACTGAATATTGTATCAGTATCCTGGTCAGGATATTTGATCATGATGTTTAAAACATATTTTTCCAAAGTGAAAACATGGCAACAACAGTTAAAGCCAAAAGGATTAGTTTATTATTAACATATCAAAATGTCATACTCTTAGCTTCATCTTAGACCAAGACCCATCCACCAAGAGTATGATAAGTGCTAAGGCATATAAACATTGATGACCAAGGGCTTCGTCCTGGAACCCAGGATCCCTCCACCTTTGGCCATCTTATTGTATCTAAAGTGCAGGAAAAGTAAAATTGTTTACAGACCATTCAATTAAAAAAGTGGGCTCCGTCCTAAGCAATAATATCCATCATTGCCCACTCCGATGCTCTCACACAGCAGCATCTTCACCAACCTTCATCACCTCCTCAGCATCAACATCCCGACCAGCATCACCACCACCTCTGCTGCTACCTCGACCACCTTGGAAGGCTCTGCAACCGCTGGCTTAGCAGGATACTCCACATGATTACCACCGAGATCCTTCAATTTCGCCTCCCAGGCTCCAATGGACCAGGTTGGGCATTCAAAACCCATAGCTCTGGCTTCATAGGCCATTTTCAACCTGGCCTGGAGGATGGAAATGGCGACGGAACTCTTGAGGCCCTCCCTATAGGTGATCATATCCTGCTCGTGTTGAGTCTGAACAGCATCCAGCTTAGCCTGAGCTTCTTGGGCAGCCTTCTTCATAGCAGCTTGAGACTCCTGGGTCATCGCCTTGAATTTGTCTTCGTAATCCTGAGACTTGGCGGCAGCAATCTTTCCCCGGTCCACGATTGTGACTTCAGTCTTCTTTAGCTTGGCCTCTAGCATCTTGTTGACCCCACAAGCTTCCTCGTAAACATGCGTCAAGCGACCAAGACCCTACGATTTGAAACACATGTATCAGCATATATGACATAATCATGATATTTTCTCAGCATATATGTGCAGGATACAGGACAAGGATATTTACCTGATTAAAGAAAGAAGTCATCAAGCCACTTGACTCAAAGAACCCCTGGTTCTCGTAAGAGAGGGCTTCAGCAGAAGTGGCCGGGGAATCGGTCTCTTTCCTCTTGCAGGAGCTAGAGGCACGAGCCTTTGTTGTTGAGCAAGGCTTGAGGGTGACTGTGGGCTTGGAATTTACAGCGGTTTAGACGTGGGGAAGGTTTGGAACTTGGCTCTAACTTTACCAGAGCAGGCCCGGAGTAGCTATCGAGTTCGTCAAGGTCAAACACTTCAGGGATCTTGGCTGGGTCTGCGCAAAAGAGAAGAAATTTCAACTTTTCAATATCCTGATATCTTAATTAACCAAATATATGCAAAGATATGTAGAACACGTATTCTTACCAGACATGTTGGAGCTTGAATGTTGGCTTAAACTTGTGGGGAGTAGAAAAAAGCTTCTTTCACTTTCCGGTAGCCGGTAGATGGCACTGATCCTTCCTTCCGATTCTACTGATGGAGGGGCTACTTCTTTGAGATTCGCTGCATAAAAAGTAAACAAGGATGACAGCTTGGGATGTAAGTTCAGGATGCATTTGGGGATATTCCCAAAACCCTAAATCCTACCAGCGGTCAACCATTTCACAGGAAAGTCAACACCCTTGTCAATGGAGTCCCTTTTGAAAAAGAAGAACGTCTGTTTCCACTCATCCTCATTTTTGGTCGCCTTGAGAATGAGGGGTATTTAGATGTTGAGAAAAGCAGGAATAGACTAAAACCATGGGATCGTAAACGATAAGCGATGGCTATATCCTCAACACATAGCTCAAGAATGTATGAGTTTTGATCCGGTCCAGCACCGCTAGCACCCTCCAAACCATGGGCATGGTTTGGGCAAAACTAAGACCAATAAGGTGAAAAAAGTGCATGATGAAGTCTGAGAAAGGGTATCGAAGTCCAATGGAAAAAGGATAAAACAAGAAACAGATCCACTCTGAAGAAAGATCGCTCCGGCGGGAAAGGCGCCGGAGGCTCTAAGAGCGGCAATATTAGCATTATCGAAAGAACAGACTTCTTTCATAGGCTCCTTTAGGAGGTTTAGCTCAACAAATGTTGGAACGGAATCGCCGGGGTGTGAGCGTGTTCAGTTGGCCATAACAGAGTGAAGAAGTAAAACAGAGAGAAAGAAAGAGATAATACCTTGTAATTCTGAGAAGTGGTGGTAACTATCTAAAGAATGAAAGAAGATATAGGCCGGAGATAGGATGTAATGAGTGAATTTCGCCTTGGAAGTTACAAGCTGTCATATCAACGTCTACATCCCATTAAGTGCCTCGATTTGCGCAAGGAAAAATATACCCATTTAGGTTCCAGGATCCTAACAGCTATATTTTTTGGGACAATTGTTATGGGTGGAATTTCTGACTTATATCCTGATGACATATCATGATACTATATATATGATGCTGCGACCAGGATACTGAACCAGGATATTGGTAACATCCTGTGGGGGTATCCTACTCGCTATTAACATTAATCTTTGGTTGCAAGGTACTAATAGATATGAAGACTTGGTCTCCCCGAAGACTCGCTCAAGACGGTTAGGATACGAACGTTGGAGCCGGAGAAAGGGTCTGCAACGGTCACAAGGGAATATTCAAGGCATCCCTAGAATATAGAATAGTTTGTTATTTTCGATTACTATTTATAGGGGGCTTGGATCAGCAGTAGAACACATAAAATCTCTTACACTTTCACTTTCTAATTGCAGCAACAATCACAAACACTCGCAACACTTACATCACTCGATCATTGTAAGACTTAGAGCTGGTCCAAGCAATATCCCGAAGTTGTATCCTGCTTTTGCAATCAATAAGAAGAACAAGGCAGCTGACAGTTGTCAGCTCCCGAGGTTTTATGTCGGCGATCTAGATTGGTCAAGGGCTTTCCTCGTATATAACGTGTCCACTTTTACTTTTTCAGCTCATTGTTTGATAATTGATATAGCTTCGTATCCTGAGGCTACATCCTGAAACAGTTTTCACGAGCGAATAAACTAACATATTTTTCACCAACATTGCTAGCACACTACCTCACAAAACTAATTTGATCACTAAATTGCTTCGGTAATTTTTGACCAAAATAGTTATGATCCTGCAATCATGACCTACAAGCATATTATTAGCAATTACCAGGATACTGCATCAGGATGTTACCAATATCCTGGTCCGGTATCCTGATAGTAAACAGCTACTATAAGTTCAAGATATATCATCATGATATGAGCTCAGAATTTCCCCCATAACAAGCTAAAGTGCTAGAGTGTTAAATCAAAAACCAAACGCGGATGTGGATATAGTTGAAACTGAGAAGCTGCATTAATTAGTTTCGAGTTGATGATTATTCGTGAAGATTGCAGTTAAGTAAATCAGAGAAGGTTGGGAACCATGCAAACAAAGACCTGAAGATTCATTTCAGGGGGAATTTGTTTATAATGAAGACAATGCAAGCCTGAATCATCAATCAAGGGGAATTACCTGAAGATAGCAAGATGCCTGATTGAAGTTGCAGAATATTCAAACACGGCTATCAAATTTCAAGATCAAGATTCGACAGTGACGACCAAGGGGAATTTGTTGGTGCATATTATGTATGCCTGCCATTGTGTGAATAGGCTTGATAGAGTATGTGTTGAATATTGTATAGTTGAGATACGAGCACATTACTTTGGAGAGGACAAGAGAGGGTTGTACAGATGTAATCTAGTAACGAGGTAACTTTCGTGAGGATGTAACCCTCGTGAAGAGGTAACCTTCGTGAGGAAGTAACCTTCGTGAGGAAGTAACCTACGTGAGGAGGTAACTACCTCCGTAAGAACTAGTACATTCGCACAAAACTACATCCGTCCCAAACCTCAAATATATATAGTGAGTTGTGTGTTCGTTAGTTGAGAAGTTTTGGATATCCCAGAGGGAAATGCTTATAAACGATGTAAACTCCTTCGGTGTGAATGAATCATTCTGCTTCTACTCCGTTCTTAATAACATTCTATCGAATTAGCTCTATCTCGTCAAACTTCTGTCTAGATCCGCCCGATCCGGAGCTTTCAGCTTTTATCACTACTCGTAGCTTTTATCCTTGAGGTAAGGAAATATATTTTCAAAGAATCCAACATCTCGTGATACCAACATCTTTCCATGTTCGATATCTCAGATCCCATAGCCCTAGGTACCCGATGGATAACCCGAAAACACCCCCGGTCTCCCCCTAACGTCAAACTTATCTCCATGGGTTTCGGTGCTTCGATAGTAAACCAAGCAACCAAAAGCTCTCATATGACTGCAGTCGGGCTTCTTGTTGAAAATAATTTCAAAAGGATTTTTGTTGTTAATTACCTTTGATGGTAGACGATTAATGATGTAGGTAGCAATTTGAATACATTCTCCCTAAAATTTCTTTGGAAGACTAGCATGAAACATCAGCGATCTTGTAGTATCAAGCAAGTGTCGACGTTTTCTTTCGACCACACCATTTTGTTGTGGTGTGTAGGAACAAGTGGTCTCAAGAACAACTCCTTTCTCTACATAAAAGCTTTTCATTTGGTTAGAGACGAACTTCCCCCCCCCCCCCATTATCACATCGAATCATTTTTATTGATTTGTCAAACTGTGTCTTTACCATTTGATAAGACAATCACTTGCTTCATCTTTATGTTTTATGAGGAATGTCCAAATGACCCTACTATAATCACAAAAAAGTACAGTGTTCTGTACTTCCAGACGTGTTTCATTTGGTTTCTCGCTACCCTGGCTTACTTGGAGACTAACCCGTTCCCACATCTTGTCGAGACTGGCCATAGGTTTGGAAGGCAGCAGGCTTAGTGTGAGACTTTCTTCCTGTTGCTCGTCCTCATAAACTAAACGATGAGCCTCTCCCATAGTAGGGTTTGGTTTCATAGATAGTATCTAAGTCCTTATTTTAGAAAAAGAATCGTCTAAACCCATCAGGAACTCGTACAAAGTGCTCCTTTTCTCTGAATTCTGACACCCTTTTGCCAACATCACACGAGTAGTCACCATGTACAACGGGGATAAGGCAATACAGACTGTATTTCACCCCACAGAGCCCGCAGCCTGGTGTAGTACGCAGAGACAGAGGTGTCGTCTTGATGCGTGATGGTTAACGACTACTTTTATTCATAAGCACGAGGTGCACTTTCTTTTCCAAATCTTTCACGCAAATCCTTCCGGTCTCAGAAACAGTGTTTGCATACTTTACACTACCTCTAATATCTTTATCCATGGCTGTAGTTAACTACCCTGTGACCATGGCATCGCATTGCATCCAAGCCATGTGGTTTACTTCGTATTTTACTAGCTTCGGTATAGACCTGTCAACAAAACCAATCTTGTTTTTGGCGAATAGAAAATTCTCCAACTCTTGTACCCAATCACTGAAATTACTATGAGTGAGAGAATCAATAACCTGCATTTGTCGCGGGTAATCTGAAGCATGAATGTAAAACGGAGAATTGGGATCAATTCCTTCACCTTTGGTTGCGGCCTTTGGCTGAGTTTTGTCACCCATGGCTGGTAAGGTGGCGACAATGGAGTTTTAAGGTTTGAGGGCTTTTTTGTGATTATTTTAGAACAACTCTAATACCATATAAAATTATGATATGCAAAGGATTACTTCTTTCATCAAGAAAAAGAGTTAAATACAAGTGAAGAACCCCATAAATTAGGAACGATAATCATGAGTAAAAATAAATAAAATCAATAAAATCCTATACCAGGAAAGGAGAAAGAGCCATACATTGGATTGTCCCAAAGAGGCGATAGAAAAAACCAATGGTTTGTTGATCGGGGTACTCTCTCGTTGTTGTTGTCTAGATGTGTAGATTAAGAAAGGGTTAATTACATATTTACAGGGACTAGATAACATTGTATGTAATTTACTTTTTTACCATTGCATATAACACGATACAATTATTTGCGTACAGTTTTTACTACTATTGACTAGATGTAATATTAGATCTTACTTGTAAAACACTCCATATGCAACTAAATGTTGCACCGATAAGAATTACAAGACCCCCAAATATACAATTGGATGGTTGTGACGAAAGAAGCTAATAAGGTGAATCTGGATGTGGGATCGTATGAAAAATCGGTGGGCCTTGATAGAACATGAACACATTGCTCCTAATATTGCCACCATAGTACCTAATAGTTTTGCAACACTGCTTGAACTTTTTATGTCTATTTTTTCAATCCTAAAACACAAATAAATTTTTTAAGCAACCTACAAGGGTGCTCGCGTAATGTGCCTGGGAACACATACACTGATAATTACAAAACATGTTGATCCGGGTACTCTCTCGTTCTAGGAAAGGAGAAAGTGCCATACATTGGATTGTCCCAAAGAGGCAATAGAAAAAGACAATGGTTTGTTGATCCGGGTACTCTCTCGTTGTTGTTGTCTAGATGTATAGATTAAGAAAAGGGTTAATTACATATTTAGAACATATTACATTGTATGTAATTTACTATGTTTTTACCATTGCATATAACACGATACCATTATTTGGATACAGGTTTTACTATTACTGACTAAATGTAATATGAGATCTTACTTGTAAAACACTCCATATACAACTAAATGTTCCACCGATAAGAATTACAAGACCCCCAAATATCCAATTGGATGGTTGTGACGAAAGAAGCTGATAAGGTGAATCTGAATGTGGGCTTATGAAAAATCATTAGGCCTTGATAGAACATGAACACATTGCTCCTAATATTGCCACCATAGTACCTAATAGTTTTGCAACACTGCTTGAACTTTTTATGTCTATTTTTTCCATCCTAAAACACAAATAAAATATATTAGCAACTACAAGGGTGTTCGCGTGAACATATACACTAATAATCTATATACACTCATGAAAAAGTTATAGCTGTTTAAAAATATTGGGGTAATTGGTTTAAGTCAACGATATGTTTTAAAGAATTGTATATATTTCTGAAGTTGTAATTACTTAAACTTTTAAATTATGTAAAATTATCCTTTTGTTCTCCGTATATATGTATTATAATGTAGTATAAATATGCATGTAGATATATGGTGTAATTATCCTCATTAGAGTTTATCATATAATATAGAGATTTATCTCTTACTTATTTTCTATTGCGTATTCTTTTCCCATTCAAATGAACCCGATTGTCACCAAGTTCATTTGAGCTCACATTATTGCCTCAAGAATACTGCAATCAAGAATGTAACCCCAAGAGACAAGTTAAAGAGGGCACTTGCCAAGGTCGGAGAGTTGTAGTAAACACCTACATACGCACGTATATCAAAAAGACAAAGCCTACATTATATACAATTAATCCGTATATATAATGTTAACTAATCACCCTTTTGACCTAAAATCACTTATGTCACAATGGACTTGATTGCTTACCCGAGAAGGCCAGGGACAAAGAATCTAAACAGAATATGCAAAGTGAGTGGAGGACGATCAACCTTTCTTTCTAAGGGTATGAACAATGAAAAAATGGAAGAAGAATAAGGGTCCCGAGAGCGTTATGGTAAACAACATAGACGAAACTTCCCATGCCATCATTCATGGCTGCTTTGATTATGGTTAACACCGTCATATCCAAACATGTTAACATAAACATTGCAACAAACAGAAGCACATCATCTATCCATGACCATGCATCAACTTTGCTGCTCATGGTCTTCTTTTTTCAAGTCTTCCAACTAGTGCTGGACGCCTGGACTCAAATATTTAAAATCATTGTATCAACCGGGTTCTCTAAACGATAACATTATTGGCTCAACTACTTCAAATATGGACTTTAGTTAATAGGAAGTAATATATGCAATACTTTTGAACGGGTGTATGTCTGATTTGTATGACGTCGTTAAAGTTTTCATGAATAATTTTTTTGTGGTACGCAAACTAACTTTTTTTCTTTTTTTGTTTTTTTTATTTTTTAACGGCATTTGAAAACTAGTTAACATATATAACATAACGCCAAAACAGGTGAATATGTGAAGGCAATCGAATCCGAAACATTCGCGATGGGTATTGATACAGGTATTTGGGGATGGAAGCAAGTATGTGCTTTGTTTTGAAATAACTTACGGGTACGAGAGATATGTGATGCAGGCCCAAGTGTAGAAGATCGGGCTATGACATTTTTGGAGGCCCATGATCTCGATACCAAGGGTGTTTCACGAAAATGGGTATAACTCGGGCTACGGGTCTCCGTTTTAGGCGTTTGACTAGTCAAACCGAAGCTTGAGACGAGGAGCACATTGTGGCAAGCACCCATAAGGGGCTTGTCCAAGTTCCGGACCCAAAAAACGCATTCTAGTTGGAGTTTTGGAGACTTTTATGTTTTTTCGGTATTTTTCATATTTTATTTTTGGGCTTGTGTTTGGCCTTTGGCCTTTTTGGGACCCATTACGAATTTCGGTTTCTATTTATTTGTTCCTTATGTAATGTGGATGGTCAGAATTGAATTTGAGAAATTACAACTTTTCACTTCAAATTCTTACCCTTTGGATTGAATTTTAGGGGTTTGAGGTATTCACAGAATCAACATGTTTTGTTCTTCGTTATCTATCAATCACTACATCAATATGGAATGTGCTTAGTTTTTAAATCATTTACCGCTACGAGGGATATGAAATTAGGTGATATTTGTTCTAATTACATGAAAACATATACCCATTTACACGAATCATATATGTGATTTTTCTTTAAATTTTATTTATATTTTAGTAACGTTTCACTCTAATTAATTATTTAAAAAAAAAATCCTTTTCGAATATGTATTTTATAATGTTAACTTTTGTTTCATATATGAAGTATTAACTTGTGTATTATCTTTTGATTTGTATATCATCATGAATTTTGCATGATGATATACATCACTTAACTTATTTGACTACTTTAGAGTATCGATAGTGCGTCAAAAATATTTGTTAGTCGGGGCAAAATATGGGCCAGGTCAAAGAATAAAATAACATGAAGTGATTTAATCTCTACCTAAGCAATTAGCAAACAGGAGTCATGTTTTGGATTGATTCTTGAAACAGGTATTAGGGATATGGAACGTTTTTAGTTTTGAAATTATTTACCAGTATGAAGGATATGGAATTAGGTGATATTTGTTCTAATTATTTGAAAACGTATACCCGTTTACATCAACCATATATGTGATTTTTTTTAATTTTATTTATGTTGTAGTAACGCTTCACTCTAATAGTTTTATTATTTGAAAAAAAAAATCTTTTTTGAATATGTATTTTATAATGTTAACTTTTATTTCATATTTGAAGTATTAACTTAGATGTGCATTGCTTCAATGGGAATTCGGTAGGTATCGGTTGGGTACAGACACTTCGTATAACAATCGAAAGAGAAACAAAAAAATAAAGTTGTAACATGTCCAAAACGATATTGATACGTGTTCTATATTGGTCGAAAGCCATAAAAATGAATATCGATAATGGTTTCAATGATACTAATGTCAATTCGATGTTCGGTTTGAATCGATTTGGTTCATCGACATATTTAAGAATTTTATAAAGATACAAAATGAAAGTGAATATGTAATCGAAGTTAATGTAATTTTAAGTTATTAATCACAATTAATTTAGATTGAACGTTAGCCAACCATTTAATTATGCACATACAGTTTTAAGAATCTAATGGCTAAATGCTATTATATCTTGGTTTAAATCAGAAGGGCAAAGAAGTAAATATTTGTTTTAACGGATTATCTTTTCAACTGAATTTGTTTAAACGGGTTGAGTTATAATACAAATGGGTTTTAAAATAAGAATTGTAAAAGAAACTATAGATTGACAAGTGTCCATAATTTGTCCATAAAAGAAAAAAAAATACACATGCAAAAACCCAAAAAACTAAATATATATATATTATATATAATATATATATATATATATATATATATATATATTATATATATATTTTATATTGTGTGAGGTTCATTGGAGAACACTAAAAAAGTGGGGAACCGACTCAAATGAACTCCGATATATATATATGTTATATATATATATATATATGTATATATATGTGTGAGGTTCATTGGAGAACACTAAAAAAGTGGGGAACTGACTCAAATGAACTCCGATTGGACTCATTCCAGCGGCGTTGGAACCGGCTCGTCGAACCCTAACTAGGATCTCTTAACCATAAACCCTAAATCCTAACCCCTAAAGAACCTAAACCCTAAAGCTAATATAATAAAAAATTAAGACACATATTCTACATCGATCAGAAATCAAAATTAAAATTGACATTGGATAATGGGGCGAGCTAATTTTAATCAGAATGAAAATGAAAAAGTAGATACAATGTTCAAAATAACGTCAATGAAAACGAATCTAAAACTAAAACATTGAACTTAAAAAAAACACAAAAAGGTCCAGAAAAAAAAACAAAACGCCACAAAAAAGATGCCAAAAACTTAATGGAAGGGATTAAATATTTGTTTTTATAGTTTCGTTAGTTTTAGATACCTAACCTAATGACTAAAACTGTCGTTAATAATGATATAGTATGTTATCTAAAATCAATTTAGTAAAGACGTAGAAAAGAAAAAGATATCACCACGTATAATCACAAATTAAAACATTCATGTAAATGAAATATAATCATAATTTTTTCTTAAAGTTTAAAGTATAGTTCTACAAATATATTATTCATACATATTAAGTTTCACTTTCGCATTTATCTTTATAGTTTAAAGTAAAAGAATACATATTCATATTCATAGTGTAAAGTATATAATTTTTTCACATTCATCTATATTACCTTCATCCGTTTACCTTACCCATCAAAACATACCACTTTCTGCGTCATCCACATCTAATAAAGAACTCTCATATCATTTACATGTATTCTAATTCTGACGCACGGCTTCGTATTTCCAGGATTAAACAACGGGCTTCTACCTTGTGAAGATCTTCGGCGGCCGAAAGAGAGAATTTTCCGGTGATGATTACAAAGATCAGTGCTAGCATATGTGTTGTTGGTCCACATCGATGACGATCTGAGCTCGTAGGCGACAGATGCTTAAGACCAGCGGGACCTGCCACGTCGAGCGGCAGCGAAAACAGAACGGCCAACGGGTTATAAAAATTTAGTTGTGTATGATTATATATTTGAGTAAGGCAAAGTAGATTGAAAGCAGTGGTTTTGGATGATTTTCCCGAAAATGAAACACAACTTTATTTCTAGACAAAAAAAAACATTAAACTTAGAACCAATCAGATCTTGTAACATGGACCAATAATACTGTTATCAAACTTGGAAATGTTATATTGATAATAATATGATCTACAGTATATCCTTAACTATGTTTATACTTATCATATAGATTGGACACATGAGCCCTTTCAGAAAAAAAAAAAAAAAGACACTGATGATGTAGTAGAGAACCATCCCAACTAGTACTATTACTCTTAATAAATCTCAAAAACTCATTAATATAAATTAGTTACACATTAATACATTGTCATGTTGTACCCCAAATATGGGTTTTTTCAAAAAAAAAAAACAAAAAACAAAAACTGTAGTTTTTCACTTTTAACCCAAAGGTTTCCTTTTGTTTTCCTCTTTTATTTTTACTTTTAATTCAAAACTTTTCATCTTTTGTAATTTAACCCAAAACTTTTTTATTCACAACTTTGTTTCCCAATACTTTTTATCTTTCGCAAGTTTTTCGTTTTACGTTCTGTTTTAAATTTTACGAGTTAACACTTCACAACGTGCGTGTGGTTCAATGTTTTTGGTCTATTTTTCACATTTGACAGTTATGTCGCAACGTGTCTATTTTCCCCCTTTGGCAGGTTCGCCGCAACGGGCGAGTCCTACATCGACATAGTTATTCTTTTCTACGTTTTACATTTCTGTCTAATTTTTTCGCATTAACACATCGTAACGGGTATGTGTGGTTCAATGATTTTACGTCTGCTTTTCGTTCGGTGTAATTTTTTCCATTTTATCTATTATATTTTACGAGCTTTTCCGATGTTGAGGGTCACTGCAAGTGGTGTGGCATTAGAGCTACTTGGCACGGTTTTACGAACGTTTTTAGCCTATTAAACTTTTTACTAATATTTTGTTTCGGTTTACCCCTATACTTCCTTTACTTAAAAACTATTTTTTTACGTACATATTTTATGTACCTGTAGGTATAAATATGATTTTCTCTATGTTTCGACGTAAACTTTTCATGGAAATGAGTCAGGTCAAATATATTACGTTTTCGTTTAAAGAAACTATTTTTAAGTGCATATTATTATGTACGTTTCGGTATAAATTCGAGTTGTTCTACATTTTGACGTAAACTTTTTTGGGAAATAAGTCAGGTCAAATATAATATGTTTTCATGTCTATTTTATGTATGTTTCGTAAATTTTGTTTCGAGCCGAGTGGAGTTAAATTTTGGCTTCTTTTTTCCCTTTTAAAAAAGCTCTAATTAAACCCTTTTGATTACACGTGTCAGCTTTTCCTTTTTACCACTTATGTATTCTATGTATGAGTCAGGTCACATATATTACGTTATGATTGTACGATATGAATTCGGTTTACTTTACGTTTTGATTCAAGCGCATGCTTATACAAGTTACATTGAGTTCAATCGGATACGTCGAAACGCGTGTTTTCATATGGTTAATACATCACATAACGTTTGAACTAATCCATTAAATGTTTACGATGTACCATCGCTGCAACGTGCGCGAGTCTTATTAGTAGTTTGTACTAATAACTACACCCTCCATTTTAGGTGGCCACCTTGTGAGTTGTGATGTTATTATCTTGTCCGAAATAAGTATTTACTACTAGTTAACCATAAATAGCATCTTGTAAAACATACACAATTTTACAATACTTTGTTATGAAAGCTGAGGTTTCTTTTTCTAATGTACCACAAAGAAATTAAAATTTTGTTAAAACACAAGAAAAAAATCAAGGAACTATACAATTTTAGCAAATAACAAACATGCTTGTATAGGCCTAGATCCATGGCCAAAAGCCTTGTTCAATATCAACAATTTTGACACCCTTAATTTCATATTATTCATATAAACAGCCCCTAGCTTCCTCTGAAAACCTTATCATTTTAGTATAATTAAATTGGTGCTTGTGTCCATAACAAGCTAACATTCTGATTCATTTCTGGATCGAAGGAGAGGGGTAGTTTGGTCAACAGATGATCTTGAAATCTCCAAATCTTCATCCATGACCACCAATAACTTGTTCTTCTCTTCGGCCTGCCCCCATATCACCGTGTAAAACCCAGCAACAATTATTGTGGCTCCAATGACACTGTATATGTGAATTAAAAGATTCAAGAACGATTCATGGTCAACCTGTTTCTTTTAGCAATAAAATAACGGGATCAAACGGGGATGTTCTAACATATTTGTTAAACATTAACCTTCCTAAATGAAGCGAATCCCCAAGAAATGTGACACCCATGATCACTGCGATAACGATTGAGAGGGGCGAGAACATGGCCACAAAAACTGGACCTTTCTTCCGCAAGCACCAAGTCACAAGACTTTTATGAATCGCAGTGGAATAGACCCCCTATAAATAGCTAGAACAAGTCAATCTACCAACACCAAGATATATGTGTTTCTTAACTTGAAAGACTAGGCTAGTTACCCCCAAAACAACAGCAGTCACCCCAGTTTCAGGTTGAAGCACCCATGCGCTTGGATTTCGTTCTAGGAAAGGAGAAAGAGCCATACATTGAATCGTCCCAAAGAGGCAGCAGAAAAAGACAATGGTTTGTTGATCCGGGTACTCTCTAGCTGTTGCTGTCTGAATGTGTAGATCAGGGCCGGCCCTGAGCAAGTGCCGGGTGGGCGCCGGCTCAGGGCCCAAAACATAAAAGGGCCCGTAAAAAAATTGCAATTTTTTTTATATTATATATGTATATTATGTTCTACATTAAACTATGATACCATATAGCCTCATAGATCAGTGGTTGAGAACTTGGATTTTAAATTGATATACCCGGGTTCCAGGCTGCTTTTTCCCTTATGTTTTTTTTTTTAAATTCAGTGAATCTTTTCTTAATTAATGCGTTCTGCAGGCCTTTTATATTTCATTTTATTGGAGTTCTGCAGTCATTCATTTTAATTTCCATTTCCATAGCCCTTTCATATTTCATTTTATTGGTTAATGGTTAATGTTCATGGATGAATAATAGGCATAATAATGAAAAACATAACCTAATTAAGCAAGTTCAACTCTAACTCTAATAAAAATCATCAGTATATATATTTTTTCCTTATCATGATCTCATTGTTTTATATAACTGTAATATTTTTCAACATCTATTATCTGTAAAAAGGATTGAAAATGAGTACAAGTTTAAAAGAAAAGGATACTTGAGAATATGCTAATTAATTAATAGGAAGAAGGCGTAAATATTGTTGAAATCATAGTTGTATTTAAAATAGAGTATGGTTTCGACTGAACATCGGTACGGATATCCATATTATCAAAACCGGTATCCATCTTCGTTTACTAGGGTGGGTAGGGCCCGGTTTTTTTATTTCGCACAAGGCCTAAATTATTTTTTACATTTTCGGAGACAGCCCTGGTGTAGATCAAGAAATAGTTAATTATATTACCATTGTTGTCTATATGTAATATGAGAACTTACTTGTAAAACATTCCATAAGCAACCAAATGCTCCCCGATGAAAATTACAAGACCCCTAAATATCCATTCCAGCGGATGTGACAAAGAAAGCTGGTTAGGAGAACCGACAGTATGAAAATTCTGGGGCCTTGATAGAATGTGAACACCATTGCTCCTGATATCGCGATCATTGTACCCAATAGTTTTCCTACACTACTTGAGTTTCTTATGTCTATTTTCTCCATCCTGGAACACAAATACAATTAAAATACATCGCTAATTTCATATGAAGTAAATAACTCAAAATTACGTTTTGGCCCTCAGCTCAAAATTATGTTTTCGCTTAAGTTCAAAAGAAAAAAATATGTTTTTGCCCCATCTTAAAATTACGATTTTGCCCTCTCTTCAAAAATAAATTTTTAAAAGTTTAAAAAATTATGATTTCGCCCTCAGTTAAAAATTACGCTTTTGCCCCTGTCCAAAATAAAATTACGCTTTTGGCTTCAACTCAAAATTACGACTATGCCCTCAGTTCAAAATAAAATTATGGTTTCGCCTCCGGCCTAAAATTACGATTGTGCCTTTAGTTCAAATTTATATTACTGTGTTGCCCCAAACCCTGGAGACAAGTTAGAGAGGGCACTTGCCATGGTTGGAGAGCTATAGGAAACACCTACATACATAAGTACCTCAAAAAGACAAATCCTACATTACATAGAATCCATAATATAATGTTAAGATCACGATTTGACCAAAAAAATATGTCACAACGGAGTCGATCACATACCCAAAAAGGCCAAGCATGAAGAATCTTAACAAAATACCAAGTGTGAGAGGAGGACGATCAACCTTTCTGAGGACGTGAAGGATGAAAAAAGGAAGAAGAATGAGTGTCCCAAGAGCGTTACGGTAAACAACATAGACTAGACTTGCCATACCATCGTTCATCGCTGCTTTGACTACGGTTAACACCGCCATATCCAAACATGTAATCATCAACAATGCAGCAAACGGAAGCACATCATCCATCCATGACCACGTATGATCACTTCTTCTCATGCTCTTGTTTTTTGAAGAAACAGTATTGGTTCAGTTACTTCAAATATGGAGTTTACTTGAAACGAAATACATTAATTAGTCCAACTATGATTTTTTGCCACATAAGCATTTCACGCCTGCAAAACCAAGTGAGTTAATTTTCAGTTAGTATGATATCGTTGAAGAAAAATATTTCTAAAGTTATGACCGTTGGTAAACATTTCCTGAGTTGGGATCAATCCCGACCAATAGGTCAAAGTTGAGATTATTAAAATCCAGTTCTCACATTTAATATCACCAACATGTTTAAACGCAATGGTTGTTGATGAGAGCACACACAATTAAGTGTACCCGGATGGAAGCAGTACTAGGATGCTAAAGAAACTTATATCTAATTTACCTATCGTTTAAACGTTGAATGTTTGAGTTCTCTTTGGAACAGAGGTAATAATTAGCGAGAATCGCAATGTTAATTTGACCATTAAGATCCTTTTTATAGTCGCGTGAATGTTATTAAAACAGTCATCAATGCTTTATTTAATTTATCAGTACGACCCTTTCAAAACCGAAAGTCATACATGTGAACCATTTTTGCATAAAAAAAACTAGCCAATTTTACGTCAATTAGACATTGGCGTGGAGTCTACTATGCTTTTTTTTCTTTCTCATAAGTTAAAGACTTTATTTATGTTACCAAAAAAATTGATAGATTTTTTTACTTTTGGTAACGGCATGCTCCATCCATGTTAAATAAAAATAAATTAAAGAGTTAATTACGTTTTCTCTCCTGTGTTTGTCAAAAATCACCACTATTTCAGTCCATTGGTTTAAAAATTGCGAAAACAGTTCCTATGGTTTCACTTTCGTAACTATTACAGTCCAACCATCCTAACGCCATCCAACCGTTAGTTTACTTGAAATAACCATAATGCTCTGTTATTAATATTAAAATTAAAATAAATAAAGAGTTAGTTACGTTTTTCGTCCTTGTTGTTTGTTAAAAATAACCATTACAGTCCATTAATTCTAAAAATTGCCAAAACAGTACCGGTATCCTTCACTTTACTTTTCACTCCCCACTAGTAATCACGTCCGCGCGCGTTGCGGCGCAGGTCATTAGAAACATCGAATAGATTAGTCCAAACGTTATGTGATACGCTAACCATATGAAAACGCACGTTCAGACGTATCCGATTGAATCTCAATGTAACATATATAATGTTGCGATTGGATCAAAATGTAGAGTAAATCGAACATATACCGTACAATCATAATGTATTATATGTGACCCGACTCATATATAAAAAATGTAACGGGTATAAAGTAAAAACTAACATGTGTAATCAAAAGACATTTTAAAACAAAATTAAATAAGCATGGAAACATATTATATTTGACCTGACTTGTTTCTCAAAAAAAGTTTACCATCAAAACATAGACAAACTCTTCTCAAAAAAAGTTTACCATCAAAACATAGACTAACTCAAATTTATACCGACACGTACATAAATATACGCACACGAAAAAATGGTTTTTTAAAGGAAAACATATTATATTTGACCTAACTCGTTTTCAGAAAACGCTCACGACGAAATGTAGACAGACTCAACTTTAAGAAAGATTATACCGATATAAATGAACACATCGCAATGACATATACGGATTGTACGAAAACATATATGTAGATTTAATCACGATTAATTATAATAAAAACACTACGAAAATAGGTAAAGAAAGTTGTTACCAATCGTGTAAAATAAACCTAAATAATTAAAATAAAAAATATCAACATAACTCACATATATGTTAGTATAGTAATAATAGTACTTGTGAAGCAACAAATGGAATATAGGGATTCGAAAAAAAAAGGAAATATAAAGGCACAGTGCTTAAAGAAATTGACAGTAAAAGGCCAGAAAAAAGGAGAGGTATATATGAAACATGCACCGACCTTTAAGTTTACGTTATATAAATTTCTTCCGGCCGTCAAATTTTCTTCATCACTATCGACGTCAGTATGCCTCAAGTTTTCCTACTAACGTCGATTGTGGTGGGGAAAGTTAGGTGGCCGGAAGAAATTGGGAGAGTGAAAAGCAAAATGAATGATACATGTACTGTTTTGGCAATTTTTAGAACTAATGGACTGTAATGGTTATTTTTAACAAACCACAAGGACAAAAAATGTAACTAACTCTTTACTTATTTTAATTTGAATATTAATAACAAGGGTATTATGGTCATTTCAAGTAAACTAACGGAATAACTGGATGGTGTTAGTGTGGGTGGACTGTAATAGTTATGAAAGTGAAACCACAAGAACTGTTTTTGCAATTTTTAAAGTAATGGACTGAAATAGTAATTTTTGAAAAACCACAAGGGACGGAAAACGTAATTAACTCTAAATTAAATAAAAAAAGATGATGATGACATATACCATCCATGTTAAATAAAATAAAATAAAAAAAGAAAATTATGAGAAAACAGGTAGGGTCCAAATAAAAAACTAAAAAAAATAAAAATAAAAAAAATAAAAGATGATGATGAGAAAAGATGTAAGAGTCCAAACTATCAAAAACATGGTGTTATTTTTTCCTCTTCTAGTCTTCTGTTTCTGAATCTTGTCACTTTAAAGATCGACCAAAATCATAACATGAACAAAACTCTGTCTCTGATCATGTCGAGTTGTCTGTATCAAGACTAAACACCAGTTCTTCACACAAATAGACTAAAAGGTTAAGAGAAAACACATACCTTGATTCGCTTGAGAAACTGACTATGTTTATTCTCCGAAGATCGACAAAACTGCAGAAAGCTGGAGACGACCCCAGCTTCGGATCACAATGAGAACGGATCAATGGTGAATTGGAAGAGGATTAAATGGGATGCATTGGATATCCGAATGTAATATATTAGAAAAAACATCCCATGTTTCTCATATGGGTCGGCCCTGATTAATTAATTCTAAACTATCACTATATTCCACTTTCTTTTATTATTATTTATTATTATACTAGTATTAAGCCCTGCGTTGCAGTGGTTATCATAAAACTGTGTCAAGTAAAATCAATGTTATACCACTGTCAACGATCACCAAACATCGGAAACTCTTAAAACAAAATAAATAAAAACGGAAAAAAATAACGCCGAGCAAAAAGTAGACGTAAAATCTTTGAGTTACGCACGCTCGTTGCAGAGAAATTAAGCCAGAACGTAAAATATAGAAAAAAAATAACTAAGTCAATCCAAGACCCGAGCGTTGCGACGAACTTGTCAAACAGAGAAAAATAGATTGTTGCGACGGGCCAGTTAAACAGGAAAAATATACGAAAAAAATGTTGAACTCCATACGCACGTTGCGGTGCGTTAACTCACAAAATTTAAACGAAACGAAAAACTTTGGAAATATGAAAAGTATGGTAGACCAAAATTGAAAAAAAAAAGAGTTGTGGTTAATTGTAAAAGATGAAAAACTTTGACTTAAAAGTAAAAAACAAAGAGTCTAAATTGGAAAAGAAGAAAACTTTTGGGTTAGTAATAAAAATTATTTATTAATATTAGATAAAGATAAGTGACATCTATATATTAGTTATTAATATTAAAATAAATATATTAAATAAATATAATAAAAATTTTAAGGTTGAAGGAGAGAATGCCATATGGCATTATTTGTAGTCTTTTATTATAAGTTAGAAGATTAAGATTAATATATACATTACATTACACTATATTAATAACTAGTAAATTTCCCCGTGCGATGCAGCGGATTCAAATGGTATCGCTCGTTGTGGTGGAACCGAAACGTAAAGTAAGCTAATTTATAAAGTCTAATGAAAACATATTTTATTTAATCCGACTTGTTTTAAAACAAATTTATGCCAAAACTTTATAAAAAAATTATTGACCAATGGCATGCTGCCATTCAGCAACCTGCCACTGTTGAGTAAATTTTCCCGGGTGATGTGGCGGGCTCAAATGTAAAGTAACTCGATTTGTGCAGTAATAACGTGAAGGGTCAACTTTTTTGCGAAAGAAATTTACGTCGAACACCAACCTGAACTTATACCGACACGTACAAAAAAATTATGTTTTTTTAAGTTGAAATGGTATCATGTGTTGTGGTGGGACCGAAACGTAAAGTAGGCTGAATTTATAAACATATTATATTTGATCCGACTTGTTTAAAAGAAAATTTATGCGAAAACATAAATCAACTAAACCGAAAAAAAGCAAAGAAACATATTATATCCGAGCCTACTCATATTCAAAGAAACGTAATCAACTTGAGTTTATACTAGCAGGTACATAAATATAAACACATAAAAATGATTATAAAGTTTATAGAAAGTTTCAGGGTTGTAACGGTCAATACTAAATGTGGAAGTGTAAAGACTAAAATAAATAAAAACTTACTAAATGACAAAAATGGTAATAACTTGAATTTATACGGACACGTACATAGATATAAGCACGAAAAAAATGGTTATATAGTTTTTAAAAAGCCGAAGGGTTGTAAGTACCAATACAAAATGTTGAAAGTTAAATCTAAAATAAACAAAAACTTACTTAAAAAATGGATTATATATTTTTTTAAAAGCCGAAAGGGTTGTAAGTGGCAATACTAAATATTGAAGGTAAATGCTAAAAATACACGAAAACTTACTTTAAAAAAAGTGATTATATAGATTTTAAAAAGTCGAAGGGTTGTAAATGTCAATACTAAATGTTGAAAGGTAAAAGATAAAATAAAAAAGAAGTTATTTAAAAAAAAGAATTACTAATAGCATGTCTGCATGCCACTGTTGATCAACCTTGTGAATGTAGGTTATATAGAATACAAGCAAACTATATTAATAATACAAGCCAAGAATAGTAATTTTAATATTATTATAATATATCTAGTTTTTAATATTTTTATTATTTTAATATTATAATAATAATTATTTTATTTACTTTTTAAGTTGAATACACTTTTATACTTTTCTTGACTTTAAGGATTTTTTTAATCACCGATTGGGATAAGCATTTTCCTCATTCACATTTTCTTGACTTTTGGTCATCATGTAAGTAAAAGTTTTGTTAGAAAGATTTTTTAATCTGGAGACCTCTCATTTTCCAAAAATGTTTTCTGCTAAGACCCTTTTTGAAAGAACTGATGAGTCTTGGGTATAAGAGAAAAGTTATGAGTTTTTTTAATTTGCAACTATGTCTATAAACAAAGCATTTGAAAGTTTAAAATTTGATTTTGTTAAAATGGCATAACCCAAATACTGTGTTTTTTAAAGGTATCTCGTTGAATGCAATGGTTTTTGGTGATAAACATATAAGTAGGGTATGAATGAAAAATTTCATCGTAGGTGAAAAGTTAGGTTTATAAATTGTTGAACCTGCCAACTAATCTTCATACCCTATTTCTATAAATTCATGATGATGATCATTTTCGGAAAAGATTTACTACTTGTCTCAAATTCTAGGGTGAATATAGTGGAGATCAACTCTGGTGTGATCTGAACAGCGACACCATTTACGGTTGAGATAATGAAAGAGGGCTTTTTGTCATGAAGCAAATAGTCTGACTTTGCCCAAAATTCGTCAATATCACAAGATATGGAAGGTAGTTATGAGGTAGTGCTTCAGCAATAAGAATGTTGTGATATTTAGACGAAGTGATAATATCGATGATCGAGTGGAATTCTATGTTTGTTGTGGGTTTAACTAGATATGGAAGGTAGTTATGTCATACCCCGATTTCCAAATAGATCCCGGTGGGGAGTATCGTGACAATAGATTGATATCATCATAGTCAATATACACAGAATAACCAGCGGAAGTCTTGGAGTTACAAACCGAAATGTCCAAAGTCAAAAGTACATATACAGAAGCTTCGTAATAAGATCCACATGCGGATCGTAAAAATGTACAAAAGGTGTTCAACAAACTTTAGGCACAACTAAGGACTTGCAAGATCCTCCTATGTCGTTACCGAGCAGCTCCCAGCCTATTTACGTGTTGTACCTCTTTCGAAAATACGTTAGTTTACACTGGTAAATACAAATATCCGACACATTTTGAAAACATTTCAAAAATTGATTTAGGTGCACAAGACACATTTTATAAATAACTTAGGACAATTCAAAATGATCTTTTATACAATTTTATAGGTCTGTCGATACATATGGGGTCCGGTGCAAAAACCGAATAACATGATTAATCGACACGCCACTTAAAAACTCACAAGGAGTATATAAAAATAATTTAGCATTAGCATCTGTCAGGTGTATGCCTACACCCCGTGCTTAGGTCGTGGTCATTAGTAACTTAAATGAGCTGAGGATATCCAGGAAACGTGGAGTTAACCCCCAATTTTTAAGTTGTCAGACAATACAGATTAAAACGAGTTATGAAGATTTTATAACCACAACCCGGTTAAGTGATCCCATACCCGACCAAGCGGTAATAATATACCGTATCCAAAGCCCGTATAGGGAAAACAGGTTAAAAATTTACCGGAGCTAGTACTTCAAAGTTTTATTAACTCAGCCGTTTAATCAACAGATAAGTATAGGTAGCAATCTACTGGAAGGCTCTAGTCATGAATGATGGTATTAATAACCAATTAGAATGCTAACGGGTCCTATTTAAGTCATAGACTCGGACCGGCTAGCTTAAATTAATGAATACGGTACGATACTCTAGATTAAGCGATGACCGGAATAGAATGTAGTTTAAACCCGACAATTACTAAGACTTGTATAATATGGGTAAACTATTTACATTCTGGAATTTGATATAAAAATGATAAGGTTCAACCTGTTTCTTTTAAATTACGTAAACTAGTTACATAAGCTTAATCGTATGCATATAAGCGATATCGGGTAACCAAATGAGTCATGAACAAGTTCCATATGCCATTATACTTTAAACATGTTATAATATCAGTAGGATATCAACATGTATGCCCGTTTAGGTTTCAAGATCAAACTATGCCTCATAAGGGCGTTTTGGTCATTATGTGATGTATAAAAGGAACTTGTATACATTCTGATGTTATGGACATAAACATTCTATAAAAATATATAATTATGATATAACATCAATAGGATATCAAATATATGTATAGTTTATAGTTTAAGACCAAACTATGCACCTAAGGGGCATTTTGGTCATTTCACACATAGTTTCGATAGTTTATTTGGGATTCTGAGTTTAGAACATGTATCTACTGTAAAAATAATTTGAATGAGTTATAAACTCAGTAGGTAACAAGTCTTAGTTGATAAGTATGGTTTAAAACCATATTATGTGCCGAAACGACGTTTAAGTCGCTAAATGACGATTTATGCGATGTTTAATGAAAACTGATGTTAGGATCAAGTTTGTATGACCAAGATATGTTAATTAGTATATCATATCAGTAGGTAAAAAGGTTTCGTTTGAAAAGCTTGATTAGAACCGATTTACGTGCCATAGGGGCATATCGTCATTTATTGACATAATACAAGAACTTGTAGTTAAACTCAGAATATAATTTGACTTAACATCCCAAATAATCCTATTGATGATATTATATCAGTGGGTTATGAGTCTTATAAAGAAGTTATGCTTAAAACCGATTTAGATGCCGAAAGGGAATTTTGGTCCTTTAAAGGCATGATTATTGTAAAACTCGGTTTATGATCAGAATGATAACATCTAATATGTTAATTATATTAACATATCAGTACATGGATCATTTACAAGTTCATTACATATTAAAACCTTGCTTTTAACAAAAATGGCATTTTAGTCAAAACATGGCATAATGAAGAACTTGTGCATAAACTCGGATTACTATTATGATCATGTAATATAACCTCAGAGGGTTATACTACATAATAAAATAATCATAAAGAAACCTTAGATCAGTAGCTTACTAATCTAAATCGGGTCAGAATCGAAAGTCAAACTTCGTGACTTCCGGTTGCGAACCGACACTAGGACAGGAATTGACGAGCCGAACATGTTTATACATGTTTTAACAATTATTACCAAGTTATTAACGTGTCAAAACATGTTTTATAACATCTACATTATCAGATTTGAATTATTTACAAAACTGACCCGTTTGACTTTTTAAAGCTTAAACTTTGACCCGTCAATTGGTCTAATAAACGTGATCTTTAGGAGGTGCCCTTTTAAGGGATTAACACCTACCTAATTACGATCACTTGGCCATGTTCATATTGAACAATGGCTGGACCATAATGGTCTTAACCGAAAGTCAAAGCGTTTTATCGAAAACGCTTGACTTTTGGCTATAAAAGCTTATAAAATGAAAAGAGCAGAGATGGAACACTTACAAGTGGTCCAAGAGAAAGTTTAGAACTCAAAGGGATGCTCCTAGATGTCCAGGAACTTCCAAGAATGCAATAGAGAGGAGAATGATAGTATGAGCAAAGGAAAGAGTGGAGGAACACTCCTATTTATAGTTGGAGCTGAAGTTTTAGAATCAAGCCAGGTGTTTGAGGGGTCTAGAGATCACTCCAGGTGTCCCATGAGGTGTCTAATACCAGAATTCAACTCCTGGTTTCGAATTAGAGGTGCCATGGTGGTTTGTGTGAGGAACAAGGAAGAAGGCTGGCAACTGTAGCAAACATTCTGCCAGAACCATGCCGTCGCGCGAAGCGATGGCCACCCCTTTCAGGTGTCGCGTGGCGCGGCGCCCCACTTCATCTTTTAAAATTTGACAACTTCAGTCCCAGCACCTCCAAACTCCTTTATACTTTCATTTAAGGCACTTTTAACCACTCAAGCTAGTATTAGGCATACTTGGGAGTATAACCGAACATCGTTAAGCTCTGGGTTCATTAAAAGGTCATTCAGATGTATGAATTAACATGTTGACGCTTTTAACCCTTCAACTCACAACTTCTGAATTAAATTGCAAACGGTTTTGTTCTCTAACAAGTGGCTCGATAAGAGAATACGAACATCGTATAAGGTTACTAAGAGGCTAAGTTTAAGCATGTTGACACTTTTAGTCCTTCTAAGTCAACGTTTGACATTATAAGGATCAGGGACACGTGTCAATACTTTATTGGACACGATTTTACAAGGTATTACAAGTTGATGTGGTTTCAAAGAAAGAACCATTATGAAAGTAGATCAACTCTTTTGAAAATCTTTTAGGCAGCTGATCTTTTAAGTGAACAAAAGTCTTTTAGATGATCGAAGAATCGATGATCTTTTTGATTGAGTGGGAAAATTACAGTTTTGAAATGTCCTTGTTTATCAAATAAGTGATGGTAACCACTGTTTGGTTCGAGTTTTTATAGGGTTTTCAACACAGGTGATGACGTGGCTAAACGGTTACGTTTTTTAAAACGTGGCAGGTTTTTATTTGTCAACCCAAGCTCTGTTTAACAAAACCCTTTGATAAAGAAAGATAGGGTATGTTTTCAAAATATCCGAATGAAACCTTTGTTGGGCTCAACAGACGTTTGAACAGCGTGATCAATGTTTTGAAACATCTGTTTGACTCTTGGTCAACAGAGTTTTGAAAATCCTCTGTCTGAAACCATTTTTAGGTTAAACGGAGTTTTGAGGTAAAAAGTGGCTCTGTTTGAATTTTGAAGTTAAATAGTGGTTTTTGTAAAACAAAGGTTCTTTTGTCTTAAACAATGGTTATCACAGTTGAATAGACTTTTGAACCGATGAAACACATGTTTTACTCCTTTGAACAAAGTATTAAATTTTGTGATTTTGTCAATCTTTCCAGGTTTTTTAAAACAAAGTTTTTGGTTTTTCTGATTTTTAAGACAAAACTAAAATAAAATTAGAAATATTATGGATTTTTTTCAAAACAATTTTTTTTCTATTATTGGGATAGAAGGATAGATGTGCGGCAACCTCTGTTGGCACTTTTAAATTACCATAAGTGGTTCCCTGCAGATGGTGGTGAATGGGTCAAACCTAAAGATGATCTAAGGCATTGTCTTCCTTAGATTTGGTGTTATCAACCACTGCAATAGCTTGTTGGGTTGGTCTTTGGTCATAGGGAGTTTTTGAAGAATCTCCAACAGTTGTTTTGTACCCTCTGCAAGTGCCTGCACACTTGGGTCTACTAGTGGTTGACCATTCCCATTGAGATGACCATATCCAAGAGGGTATCTGTTTATTCTTGACCTTTGAATCATTTTCACAGATTTGGCGTACTTGTAAGGTATCTTGTGTGGTTGACCATAGCCTCTTGGATATTTTTTTAAAGGAGGGACAACAGTGACTAGTATAACCCTATGCACAAGGTTTTGGTATAGTGCATGTGTGACACATGTTTGAAGAATATTAAAATTATTTTGATCTGTTTGTGATGCCTCTTTTATGCACCTTATCCCCAATTTTTAATGTCATAGGGTTTAAGTAGAGTTTTGCGTCCAGTTATATGCTTGGACACTCTACTATTTATACCATAGAATGTCTAGGCATATAGAGACTCCCTTTTTGGTGGCCACAAATGTGCATTCGCAATTATTATTATCTTCAGTTATATTCCTAGGATCTTTGTTTTTTACAACTATATCATCTCCCTTTTCACAAACTACTGTTTGTGCTGGGATAGAGATACTCTCAACATTGTGTATATCAAGAGTTTTCTTGTTGTTTTTAACATTTTCCTCAGATTTACTAAATTTCTCTTTTAACTCATCCCATATCTCTTTTTCACTATCAATTAGTGATAGCTCTGCATAGATTTCGTTTGATAGAGCTCTAGCAATTATAATTAGTGCTTTGGCATCTATCTCAAACTTTTTGAAATCAAGCATAGAGTAATCTTACGGGTTTTTTTGGCACTTTTACATCAGGATTTTCGACACAGAGTGCCATTGGAATATATGGTTCGTACATAACTGACCTCCTATATCCTTCGTTTTGTTGAGCAAGGTACCATTTGACATTGCCAGATATGATAATTTGATCTGTCAAGCATTGGTTGTTTTCTATCACAACAGGAGATAAGGGAATTTTTAGAGTCATTCTTTTTTGATCTTTTTAGAAGAAGAACAGAGTATTATGAAGATACTATTGAGTTCTTACACTTTTCTATTCTGAGCTACGAATAGTCAATGGATCTTTAATGAGCCGATCTTTTTGTGTTAAACTGACTATGAAATCGAGTTTAAACGTAACCAAGCTCTAATGCCAATTGTTAGAATCTGAGTTTGATATTTGCAAACAAATATTGATTATCACAATAATATTCACAAATAGAGAGATATTATCATAAACTATTTTCTAATGATTCATATACTCAAAAGTTTTACAACAATGATTTTACAATCTCCCCCTCAGCCGATCACTCACTAGAGCTATTCTTACAAAAGAGAATGTTTGTGAAGTGATAAATAGATCACTAACAGGTGTGATCTATTTATACAAGTACTAAAGCTCTGTTCATGATGTGCTGACGTCACCCATATAGTGACATCTAACATTTCTAATAGAAAAGATTCCTCAGATGTTTACATCTAAGCAACCTTATCCTCTGTTTTTCCTATACTAAACACTATTGAAATAAACTATTGATACATTGAGAAAACAATGCCTGTCCTATCCTCTGTTATAGTTGTCTAAATATCTGTTTGGCCTAACAGATGTTTGGTCTTCCTCATCAGACCTTTGCTTGATCGATGTCACACCCTGACCCACAGCGGAAATGGTAGTCGGGGCATGATTGGGTTTTCATCAAAGCTCATGACATTTACTATAAAGTTTCATATTTATTATTTCTCTTTAAAGAAGAAGTTACAATAAACATACAAGCATAACATGTTCAAATACACTTTCATTACAGACAAAAGTATTAAACAAAATCATACAATTACAAAGGGAAACTAAACTAAATGTCCATTCCAAAGCATTAACTTGTTTATTCTTCTAGGCCATCCTACGTGTTTCTTTTCTCAACTGGATCACCTGTATCATGTGTAAAAATAGGGTTTTTTGGTCAACAAAAGTTGGCGAGTGAATCTGATTTAAATATTTGAAAGGATTAGTTATGTTGGTTATTTGAATAAAATTGTGCATAACCAAATATGAATAAACGTAAATGTAAATTCAACCATAAACATATAATATCAAATAATGCACACGCACACACCAAATGATGAACAATGAGATCAAGGCTCAATCAAACGGAGCCGATCGAATGAGGCACCTGATGCTCAACTCGTCTCCCACGAGGAACTGATGGGCCTGATGAATGATTTGCACGCAACTTAACAAGAATATAAACACACATTACAACAAACAATATTTACATCACAAGTTTAGGTCATATAATGGTAATAGCACAAGTTTGAATAAACGAAATAATTAAAGCGACACATGATACACCCCAAAACATGAATAAAAAGGGGAATTTGTAAGGATTCACTCACAGTGGGTGCGTTCCTTGATGACGATGAATGCGCACGAATATTATGATTCAACCGACGAGGGAAAAACTAACCTAAATAATAACGAAATAATTCGGTAAATAAATAAACTTTATTTGAGATTAATATTTTTAATTAGTGCTCTTTATGGGATAGTTAGATTTATTTTTGTGTGTTTAAGGAAATTTTCTAACTTTAAAAATCTTATTTTTAAGTATTTTTAATGATTTTCTGATTAAATAAATTAATAAAAATAAATAAAAAAAATTGACTTTTTGACCGTTGACCGTTGACCGGTCGACTGCGTTTATTCTATGCGCTGAGCGAGGTTCGAACTCGTGACCTCTCGTATACGTGCACGCAGCTCTACCAAACTGAGCTACGTGTCTAACCCGAAATATTTCTGATTTTAATTATATTTATATACTATTTAGATTAAACTATATTCTGATTTAACAAATGATTTGTATATTATAGAGACAGGGTCAAGGAACCGGCTCGAACTCGCGGCCTTTGCTTCGTGTGTGCACACAGCCCGACCAATTGGGCTGTGTGTTTAACCCGTTGGATATAAGATTTTTATTTCTTTTTTATACTTGCTGTCAAGTTTCATATTTGAGTTTTATAAAAAGGTTTGAATATCGTGACGAATCGAAACAAGAACAGAATTGAACCCGAGACCTTGACTTCATATGCACACAGTCCAACCAACTGGACTGTGTGTCTAACCCAGTTTAATACAAATTTTAAGTTATTTTAAACATAAACTCAGTTTGTCTTCTTCATTTCAAAGACACAGACTTTTAAACCTGATTGACTCTATGCGTTTGATAATTCTCTTATAAGTTCCTATTGACTACTTATGATATATATAAAAAGCGAATGAGATTGGATGAGCGCTATACCGAACGGGGAGTTCCTCTGATTTCTGGCGAGATTCCGGTAAGTGCAGATCTTCCGACGAAGTGTTTCTGGTGAACAGAGAGTTGCAAGAAGATTTAAGAGTGTGTGTGTGAAATTCTAAAGAGTTCTAGAGCTCCTATTTATAGATGAGGAGGTCGCACAATTTAATCTTCGGTTTCTATCAGAATTGGGTTATGGCGGATTGATTGATTGCATAGTTAATTGGACGTATTTTGACTCGATTTGAGCTTGGTTCAAGACTGGAAGCATTTTCTTCGGTTATTTGCGAAGAATTCGCAATCTTGGTGATTGCTGAGGATTACAGCCGTTACTGGTTTCCGCCCTTTTTGAATGGTAGGTTTGACCTTCGTTCGTGTATATCATTAAATTGTTTGAATAAAAACCCAATCGATGTGCGTAGCTCAATGGTGAAAACCAAATGTGTAGGTATGGGGACCCGGGTTCGACTCCCGGTTACCCCCTTTTGTGACGATTTATTTATTTATTTATATATATTATTTTATTTAACTTTTATTGATTTGTATAATTTTTATTTATTGGTTATCTTTTTTTTATTAATTATGAATATTAATAAAATAGCTAACACAATAAATACGCACGAATTTTTTTAAACCGAATTATTCGATTATTAAACGAAGCGGGTTTTGAAAAACCCGTTTTTCGACGAATGTTACAGTATCCCCTACTTTTAGAAATTTCGTCCCGAAATTTAGGTAGTGGTATGTTTGACTCGCAGGGAGGGTGTTTTAATTTGACAATTACATAATTAGAAGAGGGTGAGAGTTTAAATCTTATTTGAGGCGGTAACGTTCCTAGTAAGGGTTGAATACCCTGCTACATGAATCGCTTTTTGATGCCTAAAGTATAAGAATGCGGAACATGGATAAACGGAGTTGATTGACTAAGTATGATTTTATGCATAAGAGTTTTGAGAGAATTGATACGTTTGGAAAGATAAGGTTATATCATAAAACAAAACTTCAACCATGACGATACTAAAACCTACACGGAACTTTTCATAACCGCCTGGCAACGCTTTTGATCCTTTGACAAGAATACTTATATATAGGAAGTACCAGCGGCGTATCCACCATATTCTTGTCAAATTTTCATTGGCTTTGTCAGTAAGTTATGATTAGTTCTATGTGACTCTAAAATCTACAAAACAAACACAACAGCCAAAGCTTGAGTCTTAAATCTGAAAGGATACATGATCGTACGATGACAGTACCTCTCTCGTTTGTTATGATGAAGGGGTTAGTCTATGTAAAAGTGAGACACAACCCAACTTCTTTAAATGATGAGATCGAGGTACGTCGAGATGTATGAATGTTAAATCAATGAGTATAAATCAAAACTGAAATATCAATTTGCATTAAAATCCTTGGATACATAACTTCCCAATTTATAACTGGGATACGGAAAGATTGAGATAACATAAAGAAAACATTAAAACTAGACGATTGGAGTTGATTCTTGATTCTTGGTGAGGGAAAACTAGTTGGGTGATTCGTTTGGGTCGTTATTATCTTCCACAGGATTGGTGTTGATGTTGTAAGCTCTTCCTCTTGCTGGTGGTAATGCTGGGTTTGCTTGATTTGCTTGGTTAACTGGATTTGCTTGAGCTTGGGCGTTTATGATGTTAACCAATCGGGGGCACGTGTTTCTAAAGTGGGTAGGGTCGCCACAATTAAAACAAGCTCGAACATATGGAAACATGGAGTATTGGGGTTGTTGATATGTTTGGATCATGTTTTGAGTAGGGGGTGAAGCTTGGTTTTGAGAGGCGCGACAAGTCTTACTCAAATGACCATAACGCCCACAATTAGCACATAGTCGACAAGGTAAGGTAGATGGATGGTGATAAAAACAAGTGTTGCATTGAGGGTGAGGTCCAATGTAAGGTTTCTTATTTGGGTAAGTAGAGTTGGGTGTTACTTGAGTGATTGGGATAGCTTGGAGGGGTACAACTTGTGAAGCTGGTTGATTGTGTTGGGTGATAGCGAAATTTTGCCCATCTCGTTTTCTCTTAGGAGTGGTTTGGGGAAGGGATTCGGTCTGGGTTGGGTTGGAGGTTTCGGTTGATGCTTTATCCTTCTTCTTCTCCTCCGTGAAGTCTTTATTCCGTATGCGGTTTTCGATGAGCTCTGTAGCTAACTCTATTGCTGCTTCCAAAGTTGCAGGTGTGGTACTTATTACAGGGTCTTGAATTTTTGAAGGAAGACCTCGAATATAGTGCTCGATTAAACGGTAGAGGGGAGTGAACAAGTTGGGGACCATCTGATTCAACTCGAGGAATCTCTTGTTGTATGTGGTGTGGTCGCCCTCCTTTTGTTTCAAAGAGTAGACCTCATCTTCTAGTTTCTGGATTTCGCTTCTTGGACAGAAACGTCTTGTCATGATTTCCCTCAACTCTTCGCAAGTCAAAGTCATAGCATTTTCAGCACCTCGCTTGGCCTTCTCTGTATTCCACCATGTAAGTGCTACTCCAAACAAACGACCGGTAGCATAGCGCACCTTGCGATCATCGGGGCAGTCGCAATTGAGAAAAGTGTTTTCCATTTCCTCAAACCAATGGAGGAGAGCGGTGACACCTTCAGTCCCTTCGTATTTTGGAGGGTCGCAGGATTTGAAATGCTTGAAGGTGCATTTAGTGGTACTTAGGGGAGGGTTGACAACATTTTGATCTTCTTGGTTAATTGGGTTGACGGGATTAGCGGTAAGGGCTTGTTGAACTTGAACTACGATGTTGGGTATTACGACAGCCATTTGTTGAGCGATTTGGGCAGCCATGCGCTCGCGGGATTTTCCTGATCTCATTTTTCTACGAGAGAGACTAGAAGACATCTACAAGAAATACGTATCAAGAGTATGAGTTTGACGTTTTAGGTGTCATGTGTCGTATTTAGAAATGAACATTCATAAAACAAATGAAGAATAATAAATTTACTACATCCATAGGACGTCGTTATTGGATAATTCCCGCTCGCCGGAAAACTTCTGAAAATCCTTATCTTCAGCTGTAAAACGGTATAGACAATCAAACCTCCTGATAACTCTTGCTTAATACTTCAATTCCTCATTTAACTAATCAAAACTGTTAATTTATTCGTTCAGTCTAAATCCGTAAAAACAGAGCCGACGACTTGCCGGAATTCTGAGATAAATCGTTCTCCGGTATGTTTACTTCTAAATATCGTCTCTGCCATTTCATATTAGTCTGTTGAATGTTTGTCAATCGAATTAAACAAGATACAATAGTTTAATCGCAGACTGTAATTTTGTAACGAAGAAGACGATGATAGTTTCATTATAAGTTTAATAAAATCTGGATATTATCTCGGGTTAGACACACAGTCCAGCGGTGGACTGTGTGCACATACATATCACACGCCGCGAGTTCGATCCTTGACACGCGTATGCTCTGTAATAAAAATGTTTTGTTTTTCTAACTGAACCAGATCCTTGTCACCGTTAGATGTTAAGTATAATAAAAATCTATATATTAACCAAGTTAGACACACAGTCCAGCGGTGGACTGTGTGTAACATTAAGTCACAGGTCCCGGGTTCGAGACCTGTTGACGACACCGGTTCGACGATTTAAAACATTTTTGAAAATAAAAGAATTTTGAATAAACTGAGTTAGTATATAAATATAATTAAAAACAGAATTATTTCAGGTTAGACACGTAGCTCAGTTGGTAGAGCTGCGTGCACGCGAACGGGAGGTCTCGGGTTCGAGCCTCACCCGGCGCATACAATTGCACAATAAAACCGGTCAACAAGTCAAAGTCAATAGTCAACGGTCAACGCAAAAGTCAACATATTTTTATAATTTTATTTATTTAATTTAATTTAAAAATCAATTAAAAATACTTAAAATTAATGTTTTTAAAGGTAGGAAATAGCCTCAAACTCACAAAAATATATCTAAAAATCCTATTAAAATTATTAATAAAATCCAATCATTTACTATATCTTCCGTTATTATTTAGGTTAGTCAATCCTCGTTGTTAAATCCTTCCAACTCGTGCGCATCCCATCTTCTCCAACCAAACGCACCCAATGTGAGTGAATCTTTACAAATTCCCCGTTTTAATCACGTTTTTGGGGTGTATCATGTGTCTTGACATTTATTATATTTAAATCATTGTGCATACATCATATCATGAACAAATGTGTATTCAGCTTGTTTCAACTGTTTCTGTGGTTATTGTTTAGATTTAGTTTATTATTTTCAGTACATGCAATTTCATAGGCCGCCGCTCCCCATTACATTATGAGCGTTGAGCATGTTCCCCATTACATTATGAGCGTGAACCTGGCGTGCCAACATACGATCGGCTCCGTTTGATTGAGCCTTGATCGCACAGACATTTATCATTTTCAGTACATGCAATACGATCGGCTCCGTTTGATTGAGCCTTGATCGCACAGTTTTCATTCATGTTATATATTTATGCAAGTTGATATGTTATTGTATGCTGTTGGTTTGTTATTGTATGTTATTGTATGTTTTTGTATGTTATAGTTTGTGGTTGTTATTGCTACTGTTTGATTATGTACATTTGCTCACTTATGATTATTGCACAATATTTCCTTGATAAAATAACAAGAAAATCAATAATAAATGTTTATCTAACAAGGTTCACTCACCAACTTATGTTGACCCAAAACCCCCCATTTTTACACATGATACAGGTGAATCAGCTGCAGCAAGAAACACATAGGATTGGCCTAGAAGAATAAACTGATTTAGAGCTTGGATTGTTTAGTTGGTTATTTTTCTTTGTATTTGTATGGACATGTTTGGATTATTGAGAATGTAATTTTGACTTTAATAAATATGAAACATATTAGTAAATATCATGAGCTTTGGTGATAACCCAATTATGCCCCGACTCTTATTCCGCTGCGGGTCGGGGTGTGACAGATTGGTATCAGAGCCATGACTATAGGGATATAGGATAGGTTATTAGACCCTTAGAGCCTATACTATAGTTGATTAGAAATTTTTAAAGATTTTTTTTGTGTTACATGCCAAATTTCATGATGTTTATATGTTTTATGTTAAATGTTACATTCAATGTTATGCAAGCATGTTCATAAGTATATATTATCATATAATGCCTATCATGAATCATATTCTCATAACATATCATATCCATGAAAGCACACATCACATCATTTTCATGATTGTTTTTACAATGATTTTTGTATTTTCAAATCTCATCAAAGTGAGTTCTCATGACGGGCATGTAGTAACTGGAAGGGTACAAGTACCGGTAGTCGGAACGTCCTGTCTAGGTTGGCATTCGTATAAATCCAAAATAAAGGACCAGTTTGCCTACCTGGGGACTAACGATGAGAGTACGAAGTACCTATTAGGCCAAAGCATGCTATACCAAACGTCGTGTGAGCTAACCCCACTTTGAGTTGTCACTGTGTCTACACCTGGACACATTCCGACCATACATCTCGTAAACATATTTTGTGGTTTGCATTCGGGTGATGCGAGTGTTAAATCGCCAATACAAATGTGAATCCTACCAAGCCAATAGTCATGGGGGCCCACATGACTATACAGGTGAAGGTATGGGGGCATTTGAGGCCCAACATGAGCAAACTCAAGACATCCTATGGATGTAGTTGCATTATTGATATTTATGTTATTTTCATTTTCTTTAAGACACATAACACCTAAAAAGACTCCATAAACTCACAATCTTCTTATGTATGTTCCTGTAGATGTCGGGTAGACAACAACGAGGGGGTAAAAGATCAGGAAGGCCTCACGAACGCTTGGCCGCACAAATCGCGAAACAAATGGCCGCGGTGCTTCCTGACATTGTGGTTCAAGTACAACAAGCTCTCGCCACAAATCCCACCAATCCTCCCCAGCAAGAAGACCAGAACATCGGCAACCCTCCTACCAACAAGTGCTCATATAAACATTTCAAGTCTTGCGATCCTCCGAAATTTGAAGGGACCGAAGGTGTCACTGCTCTCCTCCACTGGTTTGAGGAAATGGAAAACATTTTCCTCAATTGCGATTGTCCCGAGGATCGCAAGGTGCGTTACTCAACCGGGAGACTATTTTGAGTAGCCCTGACCTGGTGGAACACAGAGAAGGGTAAGAGAGGAGTCGAAGATGCTATGGCCTTAACATGGGAAGAGTTAAGGGAAGTAATGACAAGACGTTTCTGTCCAAGAAGCGAAATCAAGAAGTTGGAAGATGAATTCCATTCGTTAAAGCAAAAGGAAGGAGATCATACTTCCTACAACAAAAGGTTTCTAGAGTTGAACCAAATGATCCCCAACTTGTTCACCCCAGTGTACCGCCTTGGTTGAACACTATATTCGAGGTCTCCCCTTAAAAATCCAAGACTCAGTTCTAAGCACTTCGCCTGCGACACTTGAAGCCGCGATGGAACTAGCTACCGAACTCACCGAAAATCGCATTCGAAACGGGAAATTCAAAGAGGAGAAAAAGAAAGCCCCCATTGAGGCTCAAACTTCAAACCATTCTGGTTCCTCTTCGAAGTTTATTGGTAAAAGGAATCGAGACACAAGAAACTTCGCTGTCACACAAGCAAATTTCCCTATCCCTGCTGCACCCATCACTCAAGTTGCCCCTCACCTGCACCATATAAAAAGCCATACTCCGGCCCATTACCAAAATGTAACCGTTGCCAATATCATCACTTTCCTGATCATCCCTGCCAACATTGCACCGGCTGTGGTCGCGCAGGTCATACTGTTCAAACCTGTCGCATACCTCAGCGAACGAACCGCCACCAGCCTTCAACCCAAACCCACCAACAAATAATGGGTCAAGCCCAACAACCCCTACTACTACCACTTACCGAACATTTAGCCCAATCATACTACCAACCCAACTATCCCATGGTGCAACCTATGCGGGCTTGTTTCAACTGTGGAGACCCAAATCACTTTAGAAACACTTGTCCACGTTTGGTGAACATCATTCATGCTCAAGCTCAAGCAAATCCAGTAAATCAAGCTAACCAAGCTCCACCACCTGCAAGAGGAAGAGCTTACAACATCAACGCCAATCCTGTTGAAAATAATAACGGCCCAAACCAATCACCCAACTAGTTTTTCCTCACCAAGAATCAAGACTCAACTCCAATCGTCTAGTTTTAATGTTTTCTTTATGTTATCTCAATCTTTCCGTATCCCAGTTGTAAAAAAAATTTGGAAATTATGTATCCAAGAATTTTAATGCGTATTGATTTACAGTTTTGTTTTATACTCATTGAGTTAACATTCATATCATCATATATCTCGACGTATCTCAATCTCATCATTTAAAGAAGTTGGGTTGTGTCACACTTTTACATAGACTGACCCCTTCATCATAACCAACGAGAGAGGTACTGTCATCATTTAGTCATGTATCATTTCAGAATTGAGACTCAAGTTTTGGTTGTTGTGTTTGTTTATGTTTTAGAGTCACATAGAACTGATCATGAATTGCTGATAAAGCCAACGAAAATTTGACAAGAATATGGTGGATACGCCGCTGGTACTTCCTATATATAAGTATTCTTGGCAAAGGATCAAAAGCATTACCAGGAGGTTATGAAAAGTTCCGTGTAGGTTTAAATATTGTCATGGTTGAAGTTTTTGTTTTATGATACATACCTTATCAATACAAATGTATCAGTTCCCTCAAAACTATTATGCATAAAATCATAAGCGACATCAAAGATCAAAATCCGAGAAGCCCAGCATGTTTCAGTAACAGAAAGGAGGCGTACGCAAGGAGCCGTCTTGTGGAGCTAAACTTAAAAATTGAAACTAAATCCGACGGTATTCTATACTGTCTAGATCGCATATGGATTCCTGACCACAATAACCTTCGTGATTTTTCTTATGAATGAGGCGCACAAAACACGATATTCTATACACCCAGGAGCCGACAAGATGTATCAAGACCTTCGATACACCTACTGATGGCCTGGAATGAAAAAGGATATTGCTGATTTTGTTTCCAAGTGCCTTTCATGTTCCAAAATAAAAGCTGAACATCAAAGACCCTCAGGACTTCTGGTCCAACCTGAAATACCTGTATGGAAGTGGAAAAACATAACCATGGACTTCATTACCGGGTTACCTCGCACTTCTGGTGGGTATGAAACTGTATGAGTAATCATTGATCGTCTTACAAAATCAGCTCACTTTATTCCGATCCGCGAAGATTTCAAGAACGAGAAGTTAGCTCGTATCTACATCAGTGAAATCGTAAGCCGTCATGGTGTACCGTTAAGCATTATTTCCGATCGTGATGGTCGTTTTACTTCACGAACATGGCAAGCCGTACAAGCCGCTTTAGGTACACGATTAAACCTCAGTACCGCTTATCATCCTCAAACTAATGGGCAATCTGAACGCACCATACAAACTCTTGAAGATATGCTTCGAGCATGTGTCATAGACTTCAAGGGAAATTGGGACGCTCATCTACCATCAGTTAAATTTTCGTACAACAACAGCTATCATTCAAGCATCAGCATGGCACCTTTTGAAGCTTTATATGGTCGTAAGTGCCGATCTCCAGTATGTTAGCACTAAATAGGGGAAGCTCAAATTACCGGTCCAGAATTTGATTCAAGAAACCACAGACAAGATCCATCAAATTCGAAACAATCTCCTAACGGCTTAAAGCCGTCAAAAGAGTTATGCAGATAAACGACGAAAGCCTTAGGAGTTTAACATCGGTGATTATGTACTTTTAAAAGTATCACCGTGGAAGGGAATAGTTCGTTTTGGCCAGAAGGGCAAGCTAGCACCACGCTACGTAGGATCTTTCAAGATACTCGAAAGAGTAGGACCTGTAGCATACAAGCTTGACCTACCAGAAGAACTCAACAGAATTCACCCTACGTTCCACGTGTCAAACTTAAAGAAGTGCCTCGCTGATGAGAACCTCCATATTCTTCTGGAAGATATTCAGATTGATGAATCTATGCATTTTATTGAAAGACCAGTAGAGATCATGGACTTCGGAGAAAAACGTCTACGACGAAGTCGCATTCCAATTGTCAGGGTACGCTGGGAGTCGAAACGGGAACCTGAGTTTACTTGGGAACGTGGAGACTCAATGCGCGAAAAATACCCGCATCTTTTTCCTACTACTTAAATTTCAGGACGAAATTCCTAAAAGTAGGGGATACTGTAACATCCGTCAAAAAACCGGATTTACCAAACCCACTTCGTTTATTAACCGAACAACCAGTTAAAAATTTCGTTGCATATTTAATGCTAAAATTAATTTTAAGCGATACATAATTAATAAGTATATTAGAATATAAAATTTATAATTGAAAATCTATTAAAAATAATGAAATAAAAATAAAGTGCTGATGCCGGGACTCGAACCCGGGTCAGCCGGGTTTAAACTCAAAGCCTTATCACCCACAAATATAACCACTCCGCCACTTGTTGTTTTCTGTAAATGTTAGGAAACAATTAAATTTTATGGACTACCATAAATCAACCGGTTACGTCAACTGTAACCGAAATCGGTCACCAAACGTCCAAAGACGTTTGATTACTCGCGGTTTACCGATTATAACCGCTACACCGACATCTCCAATCAATTGAGCTTTGAATGGACTTGAATTCGAGAGTGGATCGGTTTTAATAACCGAAAACTTTCATGGTCTGAATTACTTCAATCAAAGACCCCTCTCGCGACTCAGAAACATTCTACAAACCTTCAATTGCATTTTCGCATAACTTTCAGTTCGCCGGAGAAGCTATTTGGACTCGCCGGATCTTCGTCGGAAAACCGTGTTTTCCATCAAATCAGTAAGTCTCGCAATTCTTTCGTTGTCTATCAATTGCTAAGCTATTGCTAACTCAAACCCTTCAATCGGAATCAATTTCAGACGTCGTTATTGGATAATTCCCGCTCGCCGGAAAACTTCTGAAAATCCTTATCTTCAGCTGTAAAACGGTATAGACAATGAAACCTCCTGATAACTCTTGCTTAATACTTCAATTCCTCATTTAACTAATCAAAACTGTTAATTTATTCGTTCAGTCTAAATCCGTAAAAACAGAGCAGACGACTTGCCGGAATTCTGAGATAAATCGTTCTCCGGTATGTTTACTTCTAAATATCGTCTCTGCCATTTCATATTAGTCTGTTGAATGTTTGTCAATCGAATTAAACAAGATACAATAGTTTAATCGCAGACTGTAATTTTGTAACGAAGAAGACGATGATAGTTTCATTATAAGTTTAATAAAATCTGGATATTATCTCGGGTTAGACACACAGTCCAGCGGTGGACTGTGTGCACATACATATCACACGCCGCGAGTTCGATCCTTGACACGCGTATGCTCTGTAATAAAAATGTTTTGTTTTTCTAACTGAACCAGATCCTTGTCGCCGTTAGATGTTAAGTATAATAAAAATCTATATATTAACCAAGTTAGACACACAGTCCAGCGGTGGACTGTGTGTAACATTAAGTCACAGGTCCCGGGTTCGAGACCTGTTGACGACACCGGTTCGACGATTTAAAACATTTTTGAAAATAAAAGAATTTTGAATAAACTGAGTTAGTATATAAATATAATTAAAAACAGAATTATTTCAGGTTAGACACGTAGCTCAGTTGGTAGAGCTGCGTGCACGCGAACGGGAGGTCTCGGGTTCGAGCCTCACCCGGCGCATACAATTACACAATAAAACCGGTCAACAAGTCAAAGTCAATAGTCAACGGTCGACGCAAAAGTCAACATATTTTTATATTTTTATTTATTTAATTTAATTTAAAAATCAATTAAAAATACTTAAAAATAATGTTTTTAAAGATAGGAAATAGCCTCAAACTCACAAAAATATATCTAAAAACTCCTATTAAAATTATTAATAAAATCCACTCATTTACTATATCTTCCGTTATTATTTAGGTTAGTCAATCCTCGTTGTTAAATCCTTCCAACTCGTGCGCATCTCATCATCTCCAACCAAACGCACCCAATGTGAGTGAATCTTTACAAATTCCCCGTTTTAATCACGTTTTTGGGGTGTATCATGTGTCTTGCCATTTATTATATTTAAATCATTGTGCATACATCATATCATGAACAAATGTGTATTCAGCTTGTTTCAACTGTTTGTGTGGTTATTGTTTAGATTTAATTTATTATTTTCAGTACATGCAATTTCATAGGCCGCCGCTCCCCATTACATTATGAGCGTTGAGCATGTTCCCCATTACATTATGAGCGTGAACCTGGCGTGCCAACATACGATCGGCTCCGTTTGATTGAGCCTTGATCGCACAGACATTTATCATTTTCAGTACATGCAATACGATCGGCTCCGTTTGATTGAGCCTTGATCGCACAGTTTTCATTCATGTTATATATTTATGCAAGTTGATATGTTATTGTATACTGTTGGTTTGTTATTGTATGTAATTGTATGTTTTTGTATGTTATAGTTTGTGGTTGTTATTGCTACTGTTTGATTATGTACATTTGCTCACTTATGATTATTGCACAATATTTCCTTGATAAAATAACAAGAAAATCAATAATAAATGTTTATCTAACAAGGTTCACTCACCAACTTATGTTGACCCAAAAACCCCCATTTTTATACATGATACAGGTGAACCAGCTGTAGCAAGAAACACATAGGATTGGCCTAGAAGAATAAACTGATTTAGAGCTTGGATTGTTTAGTTGGTTATTTTTCTTTGTATTTGTATGGACATGTTTGGATTATTGAGAATGTAATTTTGACTTCAATAAATATGAAACATATTAGTAAATATCATGAGCTTTGGTGATAACCCAATTATGCCCCGACTCTTATTCCGCTGCGGGTCGGGGTGTGACAATAAACACATAATATCAAATAATGCACACGCACACACCAAATGATGAACAATGAGATCAAGGCTCAATCAAACGGAGCCGATCGAATGAGGCACCTGATGCTCAACTCGTCTCCCACGAGGAACTGATGGGCCTGATGAATGATTTGCACGCAACTTGACAAGAATATAAACACACATTACAACAAACAATATTTACATCACAAGTTTAGGTCATATAATGGTAATAGCACAAGTTTGAATAAACGAAATAATTAAAGCGACACATGATACACCCCAAAACATGAATAAAAAGGGGAGTTTGTAAGGATTCACTCACAGTGGGTGCGTTCCTTGATGACGATGAATGCGCACGAATATTATGATTCAACCGACGAGGGAAAAACTAACCTAAATAATAACAAAATAATTCGGTAAATAAATAAACTTTATTTGAGATTAATATTTTTAATTAGTGCTCTTTATGGGATAGTTAGATTTATTTTTGTGTGTTTTAGGAAATTTTCTAACTTTAAAAATCTTATTTTTAAGTATTTTTAATGATTTTCTGATTAAATAAATTAATAAAAATAAATAAAAAATTGACTTTTTGACCGTTGACCGTTGACCGGTCGGACTGCGTTTATTCTATGCGCTGAGCGAGGTTCGAACTCGTGACCTCTCGTATACGTGCACGCAGCTCTACCAACTGAGCTACGTGTCTAACCCAAAATATTTCTGGTTTTAATTATATTTATATACTATTTAGATTAAACTATATTCTGATTTAACAAAAGATTTGTATATTATAGAGACAGGGTCAAGGAACCGGCTCGAACTCGCGGCCTTTGCTTCGTGTGTGCACACAGCCCGACCAATTGAGCTGTGTGTTTAACCCGTTGGATATAAGATTTTTATTTCTTTTTTATACTTGCTGTCAAGTTTCATATTTGAGTTTTATAAAAAGGTTTGAATATCGTGACGAATCGAAACAAGAACAGAATTGAACCCGAGACCTTGACTTCATATGCACACAGTCCAACCAACTGGACTGTGTGTCTAACCCAGTTTAATACAAATTTTAAGTTATTTTAAACATAAACTCAGTTCGTCTTCTTCATTTCAAAGACACAGACTTTTAAACCTGATTGACTCTATGCGTTTGATAATTCTCTTATAAGTTCCTATTGACTACTTATGATATATATAAAAAGCGAATGAGATTGGATGAGCGCTATACCGAACGGGGAGTTCCTCTGATTTCTGGCGAGATTCCGGTAAGTGCAGATCTTCCGACGAAGTGTTTCTGGTGAACAGAGAGTTGCAAGAAGATTTAAGAGTGTGTGTGTGAAATTCTAAATAGTTCTAGAGCTCCTATTTATAGATGAGGAGGTCGCACAATTTAATCTTCGGTTTCTATCAGAATTGGGTTATGGCAGATTGATTGATTGCATAGTTAATTGGACGTATTTTGACTCGATTTGAGTCTTGGTTCAAGACTGGAAGCATTTTCTTCGGTTATTTGCGAAGAATTCGCAATCTTGGTGATTGCTGAGGATTACAGCCGTTACTGGTTTCCGCCCTTTTTGAATGGTAGGTTTGACCTTCGTTCGTGTATATCATTAAATTGTTTGAATAAAAACCCAATCGATGTGTGTAGCTCAGTGGTGAAAACCAAATGTGTAGGTATGGGGACCTGGGTTCGACTCCCGGTTACCCCCTTTTTGTGACGATTTATTTATTTATTTATTTATATATATTATTTTATTTAACTTTTATTGATTTGTATAATTTTTATTTATTGGTTATCTTTTTTTTTATTAATTATGAATATTAATAAAATAGCTAACACAATAAATACGCACGAATTTTTTTTAACCGAATTATTCGATTATTAAACGAAGCGGGTTTTGAAAAACCCGTTTTTCGACGAATGTTACAATCGAGGCTTTGGTTTTCAACAGATGCTAGTCTTCTACAGATGCTTGTATTATTGAACAACGGTTCCTAGTCTTCAACATATGTTAGCCATGCTCTTGAACAGGTGTTTTGAATAAGTGTTTAATATTCGCTATCTTTGAGGAGACAATTGCTTCATTGGCTGTTTATTTGTTGATCAGAGAATCATGATTTTGCTTTTAGATATCATCCGTTCTTTTTAGGTCCAACAGGCTTGACTTACCTAAACACTACTATTTTTTATGATAATGATGTCGCAATTCAAATTATTAAAAACCTTGTTTTTCACCTCAAAACCAAGCACATTGATATCAAAGTTCATTTAATTAGAGATTGCTATGACAGAGGTCTTATCAAACTTGAGCAGATTCACACGGATGCGAACAATGCGGATCTGTTTACTAAACCTGTTAGCAACTCTAGATTCAAAATGCTTGTGGATTTTTTGAAAATGATACGATTCACCGACTGAGAACGCTACTAAAAAAATCCTTCTTTCTGTTTTTGATTTCCAGGTAAAGTTGTAAATAAATGTTTTCTTTTGTAGGTAGTTTTGACTTTATGAACAAATTTAGGGGGAGAAAACTTGAAAATACAAAAAACAATAAAATCTCACACAGGAAATGAAATTAACTCTCATGTTAAAGGGCTTGACTAGCACATGTAAGGAGCAATAGCTGTCGTAAGCATAACATGACTTTTTACAGCATTTACGACTGCTGTAAATGAAAAAAAGCAAGTTTTTTTTTGGAAAAGTTGAATTTTTTTATTTATGGTAAAAAAAATTGAAAAAAACTTTCGTAAGGCCGAGTTCTCTAAGTTCTTACAACTCGTATGAGTTTTCATTTTACCCTAACCCTATATACCCTATATGTGTACACACACACACATAGGGTTAGGTTCATTTGTGAACAACTTTCTTGATTGTGAACACTAGTGAACTAATCATAACCCTTGATTATCAATAAATAAGTGTATATACAAGTGTAAATCAATGACCATGATTTGATGATGAAAATACACTCGTGTATTTTATGATTTGATGATGTAAATTAGTGGCTAGGATTTGTTCACTCAGTTCACAAATACACTGGTGTTCACTCTAAAACCCTCCACCCTATACACATATATAGAGAGGGGGGATCATTACATAACATTAATTATTGCAAGAACAAAAAGAATAACTTTAATTCACTAAATTTTGGGATCTAAAGTTGATATTTTTTTAAATTTTATGTTTATTACATTCATATGGGTATCTTTCTATATACTAATAAATGAAAATCCTTTTTGAACACGTGTCATTTTCTTGTGCTTTCTCTCATTTTTTTTATTTATCTCTCATATTAAATAATAATAATAATTTTAAACAAAAAATAGATAAGAATAAATATTTGTTACTACAAATAATTTTAAACAAAAATTTGGATAAGGATAAATGTTTTTTTTATATAATGATAAAGTTATACCCAAAACTCTCTTGAATACAAGTTTGAGACAATTTTATGAATGAAATAAACAAATAAGCATGAAGGTGCATAAAATTAACTAAAATCATTGTATCTCATAATTTAAATGCATCATAAAAACAGGATCTAACCATATGTGATACATGTGTTTTTTACCTAATAATACATAAATAAAAACAAACTAAAACGTTATAATAACTAAATAGTATATCAAAGTTCATTTTTATAAGATAATTTTTTACGACTATATGTGTTAACATATAACAATACACGAGTTTTTTTAAGGATGTCTCTTTTTTATATTTATTATATAAAATTATATTTACGTAGCCCGTGTAATACACGGGGTTCAAACCTAGTTATATATACATAAAAAAATATATATATTTTTACCTACACATAGCCTACGTACATGTAGGTAATTTAACCCACACATAACCTACATATGTGTAGGTTATAGAAAAACTGAAAATTTTTCTTTTTTGTTTTGAATTCTAATATGAGAAACAATAAATCTTACATTCGTTTCATTTACTTTTTACGCTTTTAGGATTGAAAAATGGGTGATTCATTTTGTTCTACGTGTTCTCGCAATATTTAGTGTTATGCATAGAACTTTCTCTTGTATAAGATAGATTTGTTGGTTCAGTTTTATATGATTGATTTTAAAGTTTGCACCGACAACCCGAATTTCAAACCATAAATCATACCGTATAAATCTCTAATCGACTTAACCAACCAACATATTGGCTAATCGGTTTCAAAAACATCAAGTCTTAAACGACTTTGGTGTTCACTTAACTTTGTACTTTGAAAATCCCTACAATGACCCCACAATATATCATGCATCACCCATCTGTTCCTTTATTATCATAACAAAATTCACACTTCATTACATGCATTTATACATCTCAATATCTTACACCACTAATAACATTTCATGCTAGTAGCCTTCTTTACACGTTCATCGTGAGATACATCTAACACCCCGATATACACTCATAGCTAAACCTGGTACACCATCCCCACCTCGAGCGTAGACGCTTGAGGGAAGCTCAACGCGTTTGTTGGGCCTCGAGAATTCCTTCGTAAAAAATCATACCCGAAATTAATCACAAATCTTTTCATCAAACTCGAGCCTCTTTTCGCCTTCACATAACAATGACCGCGAATAAAAGCTAACCCTGCTTCCCGAGCTTCCATCAACTCCCTCAACTCGTCTCTCACACCCGTGTTAATTTGTGGACTCTCGGGTACAACGAATCTCACCCTCTTTCTTGGTCCGGTGATGGCACTGCCACCGCTATTTCTTGAAGTTCAGATGAAAACCCGTTCTCATCCTCACACATCCTTATACTGCCTTCTGAGTTGGCGGAAGCGGTCCCCACAACCGCCATCCTCCCGTCATTATCAGAGTCTTCCCTTACATCAGTAACACCATTACCATCAATGGCATCGGCCCGTTCTGTACGAATGAACTCGGCTACACTACAAATAAGATCGTTCTCGAATTCCACGTCATCCATGTTGACATCACGGTACCCGTATCTTGCTATGCACCGATACAATCTATATTCCTTTGGGCCAATCCTTCCTACAAGAAACCGCTCCTCGGGCCTTACGTGAGGCACGGGGACGGATTTCACACAGAGGAACACCACAACTTGGTGAAAAGCCGGGAGGTTCGTTACGAAGTGCGAAAAAATGGCAGGAATCCCGGAAACGAGCTCAGTGTGAATGAGCCCAATCCCGCGGACCCGCATGATGCCAAGTGTAGGGCCCAAGCTGAGGAGCCAATTGATCGAGACTTTGTTTTGAACGTCAAACTCGTATTTTTTTATCGTTCCGTAGTGCCACACGAACATGATGACTAGAAAGATGCACGAGAGCGCAACCGGGACCCATGCACCTTCCCGAAACTTGATCAAGGATGCTGAGAAGTATATAATTTCGATTGAGCCAAAGAAGAGCATAAACCCGAGAGCTAAGAAGACACTTTTTCGCCAGCATAGTACCATTACAAGTGACATTAGGCAAGTTGTCACCAACATAACTGTAATAACCGCCAAACCTGTACAGAAACCGAGAAAACAAACATCAATACTATTTACTAAGACGGTTTACGGTAATTAAACGATGCATATAGGCAGGCTGCCACCAACATATACCTGCTGCATTGCTTATATGTTTGAGGTCACGAAAACCAACTGTGACAGCTAAGCATAGGAGCATCAAAGTCCAGTTAATCTCGGGGATGTAGATTTGACCGTGCTTATTAGTAGGCGACGTGTGGATTACTTTGACCCTCGGGAAACAACCCAATGCCGAACACTGTTTGATAATCGAAAACGTCCCGGTGATGATAGCTTGGCTTCCAACAACTGCTGCAAGTATTGCAATTCCGAGAACCGGCCATCTTATTTTTTCTGTAACAATATTAAACAAATAAATTTCACATCAAATTCATAATAAGAAAAAAAAGAGAGAGAAAATGACCTACCGGGGACGGATACGTAGAAACCGATTCGGTAGTCGGTTTCAATAACGTGATGCTTTGAGAGATACGCGGCTTGGCCCATATAAGCAAGGATTAAGGAAGGGTAAACCACAAAGGTAAAAGCCATCTGCAGTGAAAATTATTAGATCAAGAAGCCCATTAAACTGATAATGTAGACAGTACCCTCAATCTGGCCCACTAATACTTAGCCCATTAGTGATTGGACCATTAGGGTTGGGCCCAATTAAATTATTTGAATACCTTAATGGACAACTGGGAAAAATGACCAAGATCAGCATACATAGCCTCTGAGCCTGGAACCGAACGAAATAGGCACAAGTTATATAAAAAGTCAACAAAAGTCAAATTATAAGTCAACAGAAGTCAATCTACTAAGAGAAGTGTTGAGCTACCTATTATACACAGCAAGATCCCACCCAACGACTTCCATCCTCCTGTTCGTGTTTTCTTTAGAAACTTGTACATGTAATAAGGCGACAACGCTTGAAAAACTTGCGGGTTCCAATGAAAAATGTTGTAAATTCCAATGGCGCTGATGCAGAGGAGCCACGTTATCACGATAGGTGCAAACAAGAATCCTACACGGTGGGTCCCGTAATGTTGGAGGCAAAACAAGAGCACGAGTATGATGCAAGCAAACGGGACTTCTACATCTGAAATTTAAAAAAAACTGGTTAAATTATTCAAAATGAATGAAACGTTGTTCGTATCTTAGTCAAATTTAAAACATTAATTATTTGTAAGATTCAAGAAAAGAGAATACAAAAAAGTGTTTGCGGGTCGACCCCTTGGCCCGTTACCCATATCTAGCAAAACTTGCCACTAAAAGCATGGTTCTTATGCATGCCTAGAAAAGTACTCGGTAACATAAATATATTATCTTCGCCTCTAAAGTGTGGTCTCTATTACGTTTGCTAAAACGCATCTAGAAAATACATGAAACCGACAGAGGAGTCACTTTCAATGTTTTACAGTGCAAACAATATAACTTATCACACGAAAACGAACCCATAGTGGGAAATCACATTCATAAGTTAGTGGAAAATTTAAAGAAAACAAGACAATGACATCGATAAAAACAAGTTGATCACTTATCCACTAAATCTGACCTAACTTATATTTGTAAAATCGCTGATTCTTTCTTTTAAATTTATATATTTTACTAATAATCTTATCAAAGATAACAGTTTCCATTTTGTCTAAAAAGGGAAAGTGTGACATCCACTTTAGTATGCAGATAGATCAATAATTATGTTTAGCTCGAATTCTTGACTCTTGAGGTTAAAATAAATAAATAATCAAAAACAAAGGGCATGTCAAATACATAACCAGTTATAAGTAGGAAATGCGTTATGTGTTTCTCCGCAGTTTTCTACTTAAAACTGGTTTTGTAAAAAACGAGCCTCAACAAAACTATTACTATAATAGTTTAATAGGGATCAGATTTTTAATAAAGATAGAAACTTTATCACAAAAGGTCCCACAATATAGTTTTATTTTATAATCAATTTGGTACCCTCTCTTTGTCCACCAACAGCAATTTTTTTGAAAGAATATTGTTTGTATATAAGTGAAGTCCAGCATCTGAATAATTATAGAATAAATCCAAGAATTTATATTCTAATCATGATCTTTTCAGGATTACTTTATGATTCGGGTCGAATTGATACGACGAATATCAACAAAAAAATATGTCACCTTGCACTCTAGATTGTTGGGATGAAAACAACCTAAAATTCCCAACATTTTTGCCATATGGATTCTGGTTTAGAATTCAGTGGTTAGGTTACCAACTAAAGTTGGCAGAGTTTCAAGTAATCCAAAGGGCATTTATGCGATCAAATATTTCGGTTTTACTAAAAACTAGAGGTGCCAATCGTCTCGGGTTGGTGGGTAGAACTGTGGAATCCAAACACAACCCGTATATTTATTAGTGTTTAAAACATCAACCCTAACCTTTATCTAAACGAGTCAAACGGGTTGGTGGGTTGCGATCAGTATAAACAATTATAACCGTTAAAACTGTCAACAACTGAATTCCCAGATTCTTGATATTGGAAAATCAAGAATTCACATTCAATATGACAAAAAGTTGATTGTAACTTTTGAAAATTGTTTACTATACAATTTTGTTTTGACTTTATTTAGTTTCAAAACCTGAATGATGAACTTACATTGATGGTATTCTCTTGATATAGAAAGCTCCAGGCCAGAAACAGCAGAGAAAACTACAAGAATCACAAATAAAAAAAAAGTTCTTGAATTTTGATCATCAAAATCAAACAACATAAAAAGTTCAAAACTTTAAAGTTTAAACTTCAAGATTTGCATACCGGATATTGCCGGAGTTAAAACTCCATCACCAATGACCATACAAGTACCAAGTAAAGCCAAAACAAGCAAACCTTTCTGCAAGATTTTATGTTTCTCCAAAGTTGACTTCAAACTCAACCCGATATCTCTAGAACCCGACCCGAATTCATCTCTTCTGTACTCATAAAGCTCTTCATCAGCAAGCTGGCCATTTGGCAAAGTGCTGACGCGAGCATGACGACATAACAATGTGTACAAAGCAAAGGTCCCCCCTTCACCATTATCATCAGCTCTAAGAACTATGAACACATATTTTAAAAGTGGGATTAAAGTTAATGTCCAGAACACAAAAGATAAAACTCCAAATATTTCTTCATTGGATTCTGAATGTTGAATGTCTTCTGCAAAAGCACTTTTGTAAACATACAAAGGGGAGGTGCTTAAATCACCATAAACAACCCCTAAACTTTGATAAGCTAAAGTCATCACTTCCCTCCATGATTCTTTCTGCAATAACATGAACACAAGTATTATCATATTAGCATCAAAATAACCTTCAAAATTATTGATTGTTTTTTACACTTTCTTTACCTTAATTGGATGAGAATTCCGCTTTCTACCTTCAGTATCCATCACTTAGAACCTCAAAAGAGCTGTTTTCATGTCAATATGGATAAAACTGAAGATGACCCAGATGAGAAAACAGTATACCCACTTCAAGATTCTTGAAGAAATGAGCAAAACAGAGTAAAAAGATTTGATTTGAAGATGACCCAGATGAGTATACAATATACCCACTTCAAGTACTTCAAGATTCTTGAAGAAATGAGCAAAAGAGAGGAAAAAGATTTGAATTGAAGATGACCCAGATGAGAAAACAGAATACCCACTTCAAGATTCTTCAAGAAATGAGCAAAACAGAGGAAAAAGATTTTAATGGAAGATGACCCAGATGAGAAAACAGAATACCCACTTCAAGATTCTTCAAGAAATGAGCAAAAGAATGGATAAAGATTGAAGCTTTTAGAGAAACGTAACTGAAATGAGGAGTGGTAGGAGTTTGGGTAGTGAGGGAATTAGGTGCTGGTGAAAGTGTGTGTGTGTAGTAGATCTTTTTTTAGCCAAGTAGCAAGCACCCCACCGCCCAAGCGCATCAAACTACACAAAACATTTGTAATGTTTGTACCCCTCCAATCTTGAAGCTATAAACATGCACCAAGTGGCAACTAGAGCTCTCTTCTTCTCCCTCACACGTTTATTTCAGTAGTATTTTACATTTTTTTTTTATTTTAGTCGATTATAAAATATAGAGTTAATTACTGTTTTCGTCCCTGTGTTTTGTTAAAAATCACTATTTTATTCCCTTAGTTTAAAAATTGTGATTTCAATCTCTGTGGTTTCACTATTGTAACCATTTTTTTCAGTAAATGGTTACGAAAGTAAAACCACAGGACTGAAATCGTAATTTTTAAACTAATGACTGAAATAATGATTTTTGACAAACATATGGACGAAAACAGTAATTAACTCTAAAATATAATATAAGACTTTTCTAAGCTAAATTATTTCTTGTCATTGATCAATTAAGAAGTATTTAGATTGTGATAGTATTCTATTAATGTATGTACATATAAAAAAGTTTCTAACTTTAGTTACTATTTAGAGATGTTTTTTTTTTCAAGTTTAAGATACAGTAAGATATAATTAGAGGTTACCATTTATTAGTTTGGTTAAGAGCAAAGCTAATATTTTTTCTTTCGTTGCTACACAGTTTGATTTTATTAAAATTATTTAGTTATCTCGGTAAATGGGAAGGTCGTTTAGTTAATCAAAAGGAATCGTCGGCTTAGGGCAGGGATGAGCATGATACCCATACCGTACCGATCTCGAAAATACCGATACCAAATTTCATCAAAACTGGATACCGATACCGAAATATTGGGTACGCTAGGTATGGTACCGGTATCGGTACGATGTCGGTATTTGAAGTTTAATTCGGTATTTTACACTACCGTACCGAACCGGTACCGATGCCGAAAATGCCAAAAAGTGAATACGAATCGGATACCGAAAAACTTTAGTACAATATTATCGGTATCAGTACGGTATTTGATACCAAATGCTCATCCCTAGCTTTGTGTGTGAGCCAATTCAGCATCATTTAGTCATTAAACAAAATGTTTCAACATATAATATATTATTTTAAAGTATAAATGTTGATTTTAATAACGTTCTGATACAATTTCTCAATTGGTACTAGTTTTATTAGACCATGCGTAGTCGTCAACACCCCACCCTTGGGCGTTTTGTGTCATGTGGCAGCCCAGTCAGTAATTGGGCGTTTTCTAAAATGGGTGTAGTGGGACATTATCTTAAAAGGGGTGTTAAACAATTAAATAAATAAAAAATATCAAAAAAATCTTATTGGCTAAACAAAAAGGAGCATGCTTGTGATTGGTCAACCTCATTGAAGCATGGTGTGGTTTTAAAAACGTCAGGGCAGGTTTTTTTCAAAAAAAGCGCCCAATAGCTCCTGGGGGGTGGGTGGCGTGATTTGTTGGTTTTGGGAAAAAAAAACGCCCGAGTACGAATGGTCTTATAGTTAAGTTATTCTGTTTTTCTACAAATTCGTGCATGTAACTTTTTTAACTTAGATCATCTAGTTTTTAACCTAGTTATGAAATATTTCAAAAATTTCAAAACAAGTAAATAATATAAAAATTAGATGATTTTTGTTGAACTTTAACTTTAAAAAGAAAGACAATAATGAAAGTTGATCATGAGTAGCTATCAACTTTTTATATTAAAATTTCAAAGTTATTAAAGCTAGCTCTAATTACTTTCTTATTTGGGTGTTACATAAGTAGGATCAAATTTATATATGATTACACATATATGTTATGATGAAGATCAAACTAGTAAATTAAAACAAAATCAGTTCGTTAGGTATAAATGTTAAATGGTTTCGGCCATGGTCTAAAGTATCTAAAACCTTCGAAATTGTTTCAAAAGTATGTATATATAAAACTAATACTAAATATAATGGTTATATACAGAAGTTAAAAAAAACTACCAATAGGGCCAACTCGAATTTATGAACCCTTAAATAAAATTGTGTGGTTTTTAACCAAACTAACGTAGATATTTTGTTTTATATATGTTTGATAAAATGCAAGCTAAAGTTAGGCCGACAACCTTTTTAGAAACCAAAATTTAAGTTCTTACAAAATTCAAAATAAATTATTATACTCTTTGTCAAACATATTATTTGTGACCTTTAAGAAATGACACCAATACGTCCATACTTTGAAACTTTGTAACATTGTTAAATCATTTAAATAAATAAATAAATAAATAAATAATAAGTTTTAGTAACTAAATTAAAACAAACCGCTTAAGCCAATCATAGGCTTGGTTTCGTTGTCAAGGTTTCAAAATATTTGTCCCACTGTAGTATTACTGGTAGGCCTTTAAATCAACCGAACGAACAAGAATATACGTATGTTCGTGTTCGTTCATTTAACTTTAACTGAACACGAACACGAATATATAATCGAACACATTTTTTGTTCGTGTTCGTTCATTAAGAAATCGGGCATGTTCGTATTCGTTTATGTTCGTTCATTTAAAGGCTAAACGAACAGTTTACGAACATAAACATGAAAAATTTAACAAAACATATTTGAATAATTACAAACAAAAATAAACGAACACAAATGAACGTGACTGAACAAATACAAACAAACACAATTTAACAATACTGAACACAAACAAACAAGTTTAATATATTACGGTTCATTCGAAAACGCATCTAAATTAAGGTTCATAGATACTCAAATTAAGTAAGTGATCAGTCACGATCTAAGAAAAAATTTAAAATCTCATTTTTTATTACTAGAAAACTCAATTACTAATTAGTTATATTTATATAAGTAGTTAGAAAACCTAATATTTATATAAATATAACTATTGATGTATTTACTAAATTTAAACGAACGTTCACGAACATAAATGAACGAACACAAGGTGTGTTCATGTTTGTTCATTTAATTAAACGAACAAAATTTTTTTGTTTGTGTAAATAAACGAACTTCCCGCCGAACAAGTTCATGAACAGTTCATGAATGTTCGGTCATTTACAAGCCTAATTACTAGTTAATTGATACAATGATACAGATACGAATGCATCTACTTTAATATGACAACAACGTGTTTGTTTCTGTTTATCTTTATGCTAGTTCTATTTCATAGACATGCGACCAATGTGTTCAAGAAGTTGAAAAGAACTATTTATTACCAGTAGCACTAGCGAAGGAAGTCATTGATACTATGTGACTGATTCAGTGTGGGAGAGCATAGTCTTTAAAGGATGTTCTATCACGTAAGATGAGTGTGAGAATGAGTCTAAAGAGGATAGACCTAGGGAAATGGAGGATGATGCTAAATATATATAGGGTTCTAGAGTGAACACTAGTGTATTTGCGAACTGAGTGAACAAATCCTGGTCATTGGTCTACATACGTGTAAGACTAGGATTTTATCATCAAATCATAAAACACACTAGTGTATTTGATCATCAAATCCTGGTCGTTGATCTACACACGTGTATGGCCAGGATTAGTTCGCAAATACACTAGTGTTCACTCTTGAACCTAATCCTATATATATATGTGTGTGTGTGTATGTGTCTGTTGTTGTATGTATATGTGTGTGAGAGAAGAGGGAGGCCTTCAACGTCCTCTGGCCGACGAAAAAGACGAGAACGGAGTAGGGGAAATGGTCTACAGACTCGAAGACGGGGCAGGGGACGGTCCTATACCGAGTGGTCTAAGTGAGATTTCTCCAAATTACAATATCATCAACTTTAATAGTGTATTTTTACCTTTTTCCACTTGAAGAGGCATGGTTTCACATTCCACTGCCAACTTGAAATGCTACATCATTTTTTTATTTTTCAAATAGTTCTATGTTTTAATAATTTTTCAAATAGTTCTATGTTTTTCAAATAGTTCTATGTTTTAATAATTTAAATTTAATTAATAAATAAAATTACATTGGTATTTAATAATTAAAAATACTTTAATAATAAAGAAACTAGACTTGATCGTTGATGTGAAGTAGAGCGATATGTTCCATCAAATTCGCACGAAGATTATTATGTGTGTTTCGTAGTCACGTATTTGCCAATGATTATCTTGTTTTCGAGTGTCACTTTCTTCTAATTCGATTGTCATATCAAACATGTTTTCGTTGAACTCACACATTGCATGGCTTTTCATTATTTAAGATCAGGTTATGTAGTATGATGAGCGCGTACATGACACGCCATTGAGTTTCCATGAGTGTGCTAGTTTTCCCTATATGTCTATTTGAGGAAACCATACGTTCGTTCATTGTCCTTTATAAAAGCTTCTTGTGTTGTTTTAAACCTTCTTTTTCATCTTGTGGGCACGTAAGGGATTTGACAAATGTTACATAGGGGAATATACCATTAGTGAGGTAGTAACAATACTTGTATTGTGTTCCCCTTACCTCAATTAGGTTTTGGGCGCTACTCCGTTTATCATGTCGTTGAACATCGGCGAATGATCAAGTAATACCCATTACTCAAAAACAAAACAAAATAAAATATGCCAAAACTATAGATCTTGTGATGTCACTGCCTCGAGTCGCGTGATCGCCTCTCATGTAGTGCTCGGCCACACATTGGGCCATTACTCCACAGATAATGCATACAATTTAGGCTACCGAGCATGTCGAAGAATCCATGTACGATCCATGCTACTTGCTCAATTGTTGCACATCGCTCATAGTTATTTGCGCAAATATATTGAATTGTGAAATTTTCGTTCGGTTAGCTTAGCAAACGAACACGAACAAAAGTCACGTTTGTTCGACTGCGTTCGTGAACATTCGGTTACGTTCGTTCATATTCGTTTGTGTTAGTTTGATTATATTAAAAAAATAAACCTTTTATCTAAACATGTTGAAAACTTGAAACCTATTTTTTCTAAGTTAGCTAAAATTTAAACGTTCAAAACATTTTTTTGGAAAATTATGTCTAAGTAATTTTGGATAATTATGTCTAATTAGTAATATTTGATTCATTATTTGGTGGTTGTTATAGACTTCTTATTTTTTTATTTATATTTGATGGTTGTATTTAACTACTTATGTTCAATATTTAAGGTTAACAATGTTGTTATTTTCAAGTTAACAATGTTTTTATTTTCAAGTTAAATGTTCGTTTACGTTCGTTTTTGTTGCATTCTTTTGTGTTCGAGACCAGTTTTCACAAACTGTTTGTGAACAACTGAATTTTTTAACGAACGAACACAAACATAAACTTATGTTTGGTAGGTGTTCGTGAACAGTTCGCAAATATATTAATTTTCTTAACGAAATGAACACAAACATGGTCTTGTAATAAAAAAGGTCTCGTGATGATTCTATGAATATGTACCCGAGTATAAAACTATACTTTGAACACATAATGCTGACCCTGAAAGCTAATTTCCGAGCAATCTACCATTTGTTATACCACTCAACTCAAATCCTACCAATACACAAGGTACCAACAATTAGTACATTCAGAGTCCAATGATTCACAATAAAAATTGTGTAGATCACCAATAATAGCCTATTTTAAGTCAATTCTTCTGTTTTCTTCTGTATATTTTATGAAAAACTGTAACATACATTAATAATTTAATCCAAGATAATGTATTTATAGTCAAAATAACATATATATTACATCATTTTTTAATTTAGATAGCTAACTGAGTAAAGATAGATTAACGATTTGAAACTATAAACAAAAACATACACATCATTTATTGTGTATTTTTTTTACAATAAACTCATACGCATTATAAATCATACATAGTGAATGTCCTTAACCAAATAACATCTCAGGTACTCCTACTTTAATATAAATAAGGCGTGAAATACACATTGATTATATGTCACATTTTTAACCAAAAGAAAATGATTATTTTAAATATTTTAGTTTCATTAAGCTATTTTAGATGAGGAGGTGATTGTCGGCTTTGGCGAACAATGAGGTCAAGGTGACAACTCCTCCTTCGTGGGAAGCGGGGTCTATCTGCCTATGCTGACCTAAAACGATTCATTTGAATCATATATACCATAGAAAGAACCATAAGAAACATTGTGCCATTTCAACCAGCCCTAAACCCATGATATGAATATTTCTCATACTTAAACCTTTTTTAATAGATTAAACAAAATAAATAAGAGAGAGATGCAGCATAATCACTGACTATACCTTGCTTTGGTGAATTAGCATGTATGTGACGTGTTTAATGGCCTCTATTATATCCCGTAAGGGTTACAAGAGGACCATAAGATAATGGGTTTGAACATACGCCACACATGTGACAAGTTTGATGACTTCTATTGAAAATTATCCAAATATCCCAACGTAAGCTAAGTATATAATATAATAAATAAAATGTTCATAGCAAGAATGTGTAATGTAAGCTAAATATATAGCAAATTAGAATTATTTAACATGTCTCTTGTTACCAATTATCGAAATGTGTTTCACAATGCCATCTAGACTTACAAACACATTAGGAAACCAACACAAACGAGTGGCACAAAATAAAAGTATGATTGAGTAGGATCTCTACCCACTTATTTAACGGTCCACGCTTCATGGGAATCAAAATATTTACCTACCACTTTTTAATTTTATTCTAGACGATAAAAGCCGGTTTAATTTGTTCTTTTCTATCAAAATCATAATATTTATTTTGCCCAAATATTTAGTGAAGTATTCAATGCTTGGTCAAATACTTTGAAGGTCTATGATAACCATTAAACAGACACATTTGAATTACGGACATAAGTTAGTATAAAGTGTATACGTTATTTTTCTAAAATATAATTGATTATCGACAATAAGATGTGAAACCTTTGAAATTAAACAATTAGATTATTATATAACATAGATATAAATTTGGGAAAATATGAAGTTGACGTGATGCAACTCTTTCGTCAAGCGTTAAAAAAGCTGGTTTAGTATGTATTATACAACTCTTTCATCAATCATTATAATAATTGTTAGCATACTTAATAAAATGGTTCATTCTCAAGGCTAATTTAAGATCTATATGTAGATTACAATTATTTCACCTTAAACATTAGAGCTTTTGTAGATTAGCCGTGAGCCCCATTAATTAATTTTTTTTAATCTGAATAGTAGAATTGGATTAAAAAGAATCGACTAGCAAGAAACTATAAGTTCGAAACAAAAAAAAGTACATGAATAATAGAGGGTTTTGTGACCAATCTATCCATGAAATGTTACATTTTCTCTTCTTAGAAGAGTACCAAATAAAAAGAAAAATGTATTACGTCTTCAAACAACGTAACTCCTTGTTCGATTTTTAGAGAAAAATCAGTATTCCTAAGATTCCAGATAAGCCTACTATGTAACGAAAACAATCGCACCCACAACTTACTCTCTTCACCGCAGAAATATTCATATTCTCAATCCAACCAATAAGGCTAGGCGGTGTGGGGTTGATTTGGGCTCGGCATGCCTCATCGCCGCCCCCAACACCATTCCCCCCTCGTCGTCTTGCACGTCCACCTCCAGACGTTGAAGACGTCCACTAAAGGACAAAAAAATGGGACCGTTGGCTTTTTTTAAAATGTAACGGCTATTTTTCTAAAAACTCCCAAAATTCATTAATCTTTTTTAAAATACAACCCCAACACCCCATTTTTTACCCACTTCACCCCATCTCTCTCTCTCAACTTTCATACTTTTATAAAAAAAAAATAGACATGACTTCATCTTCTTCTTCAACGTGGTATTCGTCATCTTCGGGTGAGAACGGAGCATTTTTTTTTGCAAACGTCATTATGTACGCAGCTCAGATGTTCATGGAGGAGGACAAGAGTCTGATACGTCGTCACAACGGCAAACAAGGAAAGCCGCCTTAAATCAAGACCGAGAAGGTATTTTAATTTTTTAGAGTCTTTTTAATTAAATTTAATAATGAATTTAATTTATTTTTTGTTTTTAATATATAGCCGGCCATGATAATTTAGTGGCTGGTTATTTTGCCGATACACCTGTGTACACGGAGGAGATGTTTCGACGTCAGTTCCGAATGAGTCGTCGACTTCTTTTACGTATCGATGACGACTTTGCCCCAGTCTGATCTGTTTTTCACACTGCGATACGACGCTAGGGGCCAAAGGGGATTCACTACTTTACAAAATGTATGTCGGTCATTCGCTAACTAGCATATGGGTACGCACCCGGTTCATTGGACGAGTATTTAAGGATTTCCGAGTGCACTGCACGTGAATGTTTGCACAGGTTTTGCGAATGGGCCGTGAAATTATATAGCAAGAAATACCTGCAGAAACCAAACGCAAACGACGTTCAAAAATTATATCAAGCACACGAACAAAGACATAGTTTTCCAGGACGTGAAAGATATTGAACGGTGTTTTTGGTTCTACAAAAAATGGCATATCATTGAACATCCAGCACGTTCTGCTACACCAAAGAGGTTGCGACACATTATGTACGCTTGTATCTTGCTGCATAATATGATCATAGAAGACAAAGGTACCACGATTTGTGAGTACGACGAAAACGCGTCTAACGGGAATTCTGTTCCAGTTAGTTTGGAATAACAAGATTTAAACGAATTCACTCTACGTAACGAGTACACACATCAAAACCTACAAGCGGACTTGGTGGAGTACATTTGGAACAACGCAAAAAACGAACCTAATGACCACATGCCGATGAAGACTAGTAATTTTTAATATTTTTTTAAGACTAGTAGTTTCTTTTTTTATAATATTATGTAATATTTGTTTATATTAATTTTAGTTTCATCTAATATTTGGTTTATAATATTATGTAAAGTTTTCATTTTAATATTTATGGTTTTATTTTTACATCTTATTTAATAAATGTTAAAAAGTAGATAAATTTAAAAAAAAAATTAATATAATGAGGTAGGCTCATCCTCCATTTCCAGTGTTTCTACCTTGGAAAGGCATCCTACAAGGACTATCACGTGACGTCTATATGATGGATCATACTCCAAGATGGACTATTACCATACCAAATAGCCTAATATCCCATGGAAATCTAGTCAATGGAAAGGATTCCATTAATTAATTTAATTGGATTGAAAAGTTATATAGGTTGAAATTGGTACGTTTTCTCTAACATCTCTCATGTTCCTACTATAGAAAAATACACATTTTTCTCTCTTCTCTATTTTACATTGAAGACTATCTTGTTATCAACAGAATTTATAAAGTACTATATTTATACTAACGAATTGAAGACTTATAGAATTTATAAAGTACTATATTCAATGATTTTTAATTTGACATCGTCATGTTGTATAATAAAAGTTTAAAATATTTGGATAACTTTTAAACGTGACTTGATGTAAAATCATGGGTAAAGATCAAATAAGAAGTTTGATCTTGCTAGAAAGGGTAAGAAGTAATCTTAACCTTACATGTGGCAAGATAGAAAAACAAAGAGAAGAGTATTTTGGTCCACACTAAATTAGTTTCAAAAACCCAGTTCTTATCTTTCATTTTTCTTGTTTATCTCACCCCACCACCACTGCCTCGCCGTCGCCATCGCCCACCACCACCACTGTCACACCCGTCGCCCCTTGCGGGATGATAGATTGATGTGTTACTGTGCTGATAATGTTTGTGATTTGTTGGGAATTTTAAGGAGATGGGTTAGCAGAAGCTTGAGAATTTCCAGATTCAAAGATTCAATACTGATGAATCCACCAAAATTTGAAAAGTTAAGGTTCATCATCGAGATAAACAATTTTACAATACTGGATGAGTCCACCAATGTTTGAAAAGTAAAGCTTCATCATGGTTCTGTGTGCTTTATATGAATATCCATGTAAGTATTGATCTGTATGCTTCTGTGTCTTTTATCAATGAGGGGTATTTTATTAATGAAATACTTATTGCTTTTTATGAATGTCTTGTATTATTGAATTGTTTTTTATCATTGCGTTTTATGAAAATAACGAAAAGAATTTGTTTTGAAACACTTTTGATCTAATTCATCAGACATTATGGGTATATTTCTTAATGAAAAACATATTATATTTGTGTTTTTAATTAATTGTTATAACACAATGAAAAAGTGCCATTTTATTGTGTTTTTAATATCCGTTGCGTTTTATAAAAAAACACATCTTTTTGGGGTATTTAGTCCATTGCGTTTTAGAAACAACAAATTTCCTGGTGTTTTTAGTGCATTGCATTTTAGGAAAAAAACATATTTTATGCGTTTTTAGTCAATTGCGTTTTAGGAAAAAGACATTTCTTTGTGTTTTTAGTCCATTACGTTTTAGAAACAACACATTCCTTTGTGTTTTTAGTCTATTGCGTTTTAGAAAAAAGTTATATCTTTCTGTTTTTAGTTTATTGCGTTTTAGAAACAACATATTTTTATGTTTTTGTCCATTTGCGTTTTAGAAAAAAGACATTTCTTTATGTTTTTAGTTTATTGCGTTTTAGAAACAATGCATTTCTTTTGTGTTTTTTGTCCATTGCTTATTAGAAACAAGACGTTTCTTTGTGTTTTTTGTCAATTGCGTATTACAAAATAATGAAAAAACACAGTTTTTTATCCATTGCGTTTTATAAAAGAATGAAAAACACACTATTTGGGTGTTTCTGTCCATTGCGTTTTACAAAATAATGAAAAAAACTATTTTTTTATCTATTGTGTTTTACAAAAGAATGAAAAAAACACATTTTATGTGTTTTTTTGTCCATTGCGTTTTACAAAAGAATGAAAAAACACAGTTTTTTGTCCATTGCGTTTTACAAAAGACACGTTTCTTTTGTGATTTTAGTCCATTGCGTTTTAGAAAGTACACTTTCTTTTATATTTTTATGATGGTTTGTTGAACTTGATGTCCTAAAATGGTAAACCACTTGTCCCACATTGGTGCGGAGACATAGTATAAGGTTATTTATAAGGTGAAACCTTTGCTTAACCAACATAACTTTATATCATGTTTTACCATAAGTCCTACGCGCGGGTGCGGGGGGGGGTGCAAATTGGAACCGGAATTTAGTCGAACTCGTATGCACCCGCACGTCCTGCGGACACGAATGCAGTTTCGGAAACCCGGGCCCGCGTGTTGCTGGGTTTTCGAAATATAGCAATAGCATACTCGTTTGGAGGAGAGAGAAACTATTACCTTTGATTGATTAGAATGCCCCTAAAAAACCCGTAAAATCATTGTGAAACAAATTTGAATATGATACATTCATGATCCAATGAAATGAATGGATAAGAAAAACAAGATATAGTATCGAATTGATGTATCGCCCAATCATAAGACCAAATAATCATTGCACTTGCATATCCACATCCTTTCATGTGATATCAAAGAAAGATAAATGTATGTATCAATCAATTTTATTGTATAAACGTGCATGTATTCCCTTCTATTAAAACCACACCAATTTCCTTAAAGTCTTTTCATATTTTGTAGCCTGTCTTTCTATCTCCTTTATACATTTCTTGTTATATCCTACTCGCATATATATTTACTATCATGACGGGGATTTCACTGATGATCGAAGGTGGTGAAGTTCATATTTCATCAATGGTGTCATCGATTACATATACCATGTTATTTCCTTCCAACCAAGAGAAAAGTTAAAATATAGTAAAATGTGCATAAAGAAAACAAATATTTGATTTTAATAATCTTAACTATTCGCTGTTGGCCGCCAACAGTCACAACTTTAAAAATAACAACTGACAGTCCCAATTATTAACATATTGGTCTCCAATGGACGCTGATTAACAGAACCCTAACGTTGTTAGTCTCGGGTCGCTGGAAAAACGTTTTTGGCTGAAAAACTTATTTTTGGCTGGAAAACGTTATTAAGGACCTTTAGGAACCTTTTTCTTGTAAAAGCCCTAATTATTGAGGTCGCCAGAAAACTCCTTTTCACCGGAAAACTCAACTTTTTAGCTGGAAAACTCAACATTTTCTCCTAAACGTCTTTGTAACCTTAGATCGGATATTTATGAACCTTTTTCTGGACAAAAACGTTTTTCCGACGACCGGAGATTAATGGCGTTAGGGTCCATTGGAGGCCAATATACTAATAGTTAGAACAGCCAGTGGTTACATTTTAAAGTTGAAATTGTTAGCGGCCAACAATAGATAATTGAGTTTATTAAAGAAAATGATAAGGAGTTCGAGTTTTCGTTGATATACATTAATTTATATTTATTATTGATGTTGGACGTTTAATATTGATGTTGGAGTGCAACCATTCTACTTTTGCCTCATATAGTCCAAGAGTTGAGGAGAGTTGAGGGCTATGGACGAACATAAGGATTGAGAGGTTAAAAATTATGAATATATTCTCATTAAATTCCAACCATATGTCGTGTATTATCTTTATGAGTTTTTACATAAAAGTCCAACCATATTTCGTGTATTATTTTTATTGCGCCATCAAAATATGAATCTTCTCATATTTCTCATCATTCCCACCCTTATTATCCCAAAGGTGAATAAATTTCTATCTAACCATATACATGGGTCACAAGGGTTAACGATGAGTTTAGACCAATGCAATGTGTTGGTAGGGGAATCAAAAGCTTTATAATAAGGTAGACCATCTCTTGTAAAAGCTTCCCCTTCACAAGAGTTTACAATATCGTTCACATAAAATGAAAGGAATGGATATAGTTCACAACTTCACATAGAATCGAATGGATTTTTTAACGTTGTGTCCACCATATAGGACTAGAACCACCAGCCACTTGAGTAGAAACACCTTTACTAGATACTGCTACAAGGCTACCAAAAAAAGATAGCTAAAATTGAGCAATGTATATCTGTGTTTCAAAAGGATGCAAGCCTTTTTCTGCATGCTTCTACTTATATACAATAGATGCAAAATTGAGCCACTAAAGATTATTGGTGTGCAAGGTGTAGATGCTTACTGTTAGTTGTGGAGTTTGACCAAAAATTTCTGGGGCGAAAAGTTATAGGACCCAATTTATATATTGTATAAATATTTTGGCAAATTAACTGGGGGACGATCCTTTATAATTTTAAAATTTTCGGACGAAAAATCGGAAATTTACACTTTTAATTGAAACATTTGGGGGTGGGGGGTTGCAACCCCGGTTTCCACTAAGCTCCTCCCCTACTTATTGATATTTGATGTATCATAATATAGAACAATATAGGTTCATAATGTATTTTAATGGAATAATGTCCTCTGAAGAATATGATTACACGCTTTTCAAACTACTTATGTTAGCAAATTATTGGGTCACTATTTTTAGATGAATATTTCACGAATGTATATCTATGGAATGATGTATTGTTAATTTCTTATAGTGGTAACCACAAAAATTTTATTCACGATACCATCATGAATTGTTTCTTTATATTTTGTATATTGGAACGAATTCTTGAACTAGGCCATTGAGAATCAAAGACAATAGTTCGTCATCACATTACCCTCTTATACAATTTGAAACTTCAGTTGCATTGATGCATCGTTTCAAGTTTACGGTTTCCGGTGTAACAACTTCGAATTTCGTTCTTTATCTTTTTCTTTATTTTCGTTGTACCTACCTCTTGTAATCCTGAGATTCGATTTATAAGAAATTTATGTTAATGAATTATGTTGATTTACAGTTATATCACATCTAATCGATTGTTAAACGCATCGCTAATCTAATCGCAATCACAACTAATTATGATACTATAACAAGCCAAGTGTGTTATTGTTTAATAAACACTTGTGCCATCGCATCGCTTATCTCATCGCATCGCAAATTGCAGTTAATTATGTGAAATTATGTTTTACGTGTGTTATATTTGTTTATGTATTGATTACACTCGCTATCGCATCGCTCTCGCTTATTCGAATCGCTAAATCGCACTATTACATCGCTTATAACGCTTAATATAACTATCTAATACGAACCGAATCGCCAAACGAACACTTACGCGAAATAATCGAACAAAACTTGACCCATAGGTCAAGTTCGGCCGAACTTGTATATCACAAGTTCGCCCGAACTTGCCAAGGCTTCCTAACTTATCAGAACCCACAAGTCCGCCCGGACTTGTGTAGAAAACCAAGAGAAAACAACAAGTTCGGCCGAACTTATGCAGTTCGGCCGACTTGATGTCTGCTCCTTATTCTCCTTCTCCTATAAATACTCAGCTCCATTCTCTATTTGAACTTGCTTCATGTTCGCCCGGAGCTCCCAAACCCGAAACCCCTTGTTTTCTAAGTAAGATTCAACCCGATTTCAACTACAACAATGTTCAGCAACGATTTACAACGATTTTGCACAAGGCTTTGCCTTCGTTTTTCATCAAATCTCTTGTGTTTACGAAAATCTTCATCTTTTTCCATAAACTTCTCTTTTTCACTTAGATCTACCCATAGATCTGAGTAAAACCTTTAAAACATCGATTTTACCCAATATTCGGACTAAACGACGTATGTTTTGTTCACTGTGAAGTGGAACAAGGCGTTGTCGAGCAAGATCTTAGATCCGGAAGCACAAGGACGAAATCGTCACTTTAACACAAGCTGGACTAACCCGTACGAACCATCAAGTTCGCCCGGATTAGCCCGAGTTTTTGTAAAATGGCTAAACTCGCTCCAAAAGACCTCTCCAGCCTAAGTTTTACTCAGTGGCTTAAGGTTGGAGAGATGAGCACTCGATTTCCTCCGCAAACGGCGCAAAAACGCACGATTTAGATGTCAAACAAGCAAGTTCGCCAGAAATACACCAAGTTCGCTCGAACTTGTCACCACGGTGGTGCCTAAGTTCTCCCGAACTTGGCCTCCCATGTCAGATTTTCAAAAATGGCACAAGTACGCCTGAACTCTGTCCAATTCTCAAGAGAATTAGACAAGTTCGCCCGAACTTGCCTTCCTCAGTCAACACACCTTACAAGTTCGCCCGAAATTGTCTCACATCTCAACAGATTTTCACAAGTTTGCCCGAACTTGTATGGAAACATTTAAGTTCGCCCGAACTTGTACCCACAGTAAGTTCAGGAGCACAAGTTCACCCGAACTTGTCTACTGCCCTCTCAACCGTTAAACGTTTTAGCAAATCGGAAGACTGATGCACTTCTGTTCGCTTACAGGTTGATCCGGAACTCTCCGCAACTCTTCTCAGATCTCGAATCTCTCCCGAAACACACCCTTAGTGAGTCTACTTGAACCCTTTTACGCTTAAACGCACTTTTGGGTGTCACATATGTTCATATATCAAAACACATCACACAACTCTCAAAGGCTTATTCGCAACTCGCTGAATTACATGATTATACGTGAAATCTGCTGAATTGTATGTATTGCTTGATTGCTTGTACACCAGCCTTAACATGATAGTATACTAGAGGTTGACCCGCCACCCGAAGGCCCGGGTTGTTAAGGCTCGCATTTTACTTTTCTCATTTATTTTCTCTTTTAGGATGTGAACGCTTGTTCGCATGCCTCGATCAATGCAGTTTGTTGGTTTGCATGAATCTAAGTAGTTACATCTTACACATCTATTACGTATGTCATGCGGTGTATGCTAAACGCTTTTATATCTAGTATGTACGCAAAACCTGTATGCTCACCTTTACTTAATTGTATTGACGTTTTATTTTAACATATGTGGCAGGATGAGGATTATGCTTTGGATGCTTAGTTTAGGTTTTTTTTATCTTTATAAATCATGTAATAAATCTTGGAATATCTTGATCAATCTGATTCGCCTAGTGCCATTACCCCGATGTTTCTGCCATCGGTTGGGGTGTGACAGATTGGTATCAGAGCCATAACTATAGGAAATTAGGTAGAATTGCCATGTTTTGCCTTAGACTATAGTTAGGATACCAAATCAGACTGTTACGCGTCGATTAACGCAGAAAACGAATACGAACAGCAAGTTCGCCCGGACTTGACCAAGTTCGCTCGAACTTGTCTGTCCCTTCAACAGTAAACAAGTTCGCCAGGATTAGACAAGTCCGCTCGAACTTGACATCAGGCTGATGCCAAGTTCGCCCGAACTTGACCAGAATCCTCCGGCACGAACTTCTAAACACTACTTTTCCTAATGCAACCACAACACACGCTGAAGAACACTCGTATCACACAAAACGAGTGGTCAAGTCGACATTAGGTGTGAAAACCAAGAACTCTCGATAAGATCATTCACTCCACGCATGTATTCTCGGACGAGATGCTTTCGTTGAGTTAGGAGTGATATCCAAACCTCGAGAAAATCCCATATCTATTGTAACATTTGTACAAATCGGGTTTCGAAAACCCGCCCCAATGTATCAATTAAAGTGTATTTTATTTACGTCGTGTTATTTATTTTATTTTTACAATAATAATATAAAAATAATAATAATAATAATAAAATCAGATCTGAAAATAAGATAATATAATAACTAATCAATTAAATAATAAATATTTATAATTAATAGAGAATTAAAAAGGGTTAATAAAAATAATTAAAGAAAAGGGTGGAACCGGGAGTCGAACCCGGGTTCCCCCGCCTGTACACACGTTACAAACACAACTAGACTACACACACTTCATGTGTTTAAACCCGCATTACAAAATATATGTATACACCCTCAAACAGGGCGGGAAAATCTACAACTTCCCAGATTTCTGCAAACGCGCTTTCCTTTTTTTGTTTAAATCATCCGACAACTGGCAACGTATATTTTTGGCAAACACCAATCTCGCCGGATGTCATCCTCATGGCAATTGCCAATCATCAAATTGGATTTCCAAAATCGAAACCAAGTGCACCCTGTTTCTCCTATAAATACCAGTCGAATTCCCTCCTTTTGAAATCGCTCATTCCCTCTGTTCGCTCACTACCACTGTCGTCGGGAAGACTCTGCTCCACCGGAGAACCACCGAGGTCATTGGAATTCACTCGCCGAACTCTTCACCGGAAAACACCCACCACCGACGGTAACCTCCTTCGTTCTAGTTCAGTTTATATGTTGATTTAATATCACAAGAATCAAGTTAAATTCAGTTAAAGAAAAAGAAATAAGAATGTGTTCTGAGTGATTTATTCAAATGAAGAAGATGAAGTAAGTTAAGTGTTTTATGTAATTAAATCCTAAGTTTTAAACGGGTTAAACACACAGTCCAGTGGTGGACTGTCTTCAAACACAAGATGCACGTCCCCGGTTCGAGTCTGAATCCTGACCGTATCACTGATATATACCAGTTTTTATTTTTGATGAATTATATCATTGAGCAGTGTGAGTATAAACATAATATAAACTCAAGTTTCACTGGGTTAGACACCCAGCCCAGTTGGTTGGGCTGGGTGCAAATCACAGTTAAGGTCGCGGGTTCGAGACTCTCTTGATACGCGGTTTAATCGATTTCTGAAATCCTTTTTAATCTAAACCAGAAATGACACAAACAGAATATATATATATTAAATAGCAAGAGCTTAACGGGTTAGACACCCAGCCCAACTGTTGGGTTGGGTGCAAAATAACATCGAGGACACAAGTTCGAGTCCCATCTCACACACCGATCTGATCATATAAAAATCTTTTTAAAATTTATCATTTTCTGAATGAACGTAATGGTGTATAAGATTAATTAAAAATCAAATCCTAATAGGTTAGACACGTAGCTCAGTTGGAAGAGCTGCGTGCACGCAACCGCGAGGTCTCGAGTTCGAATCCGGTCACACGCAATCCAAATTCCACAAAAAAAATCGGTCAAGCTTAACTGTCAGATCTGACAGTTTTATTTTATTTTTTTGTTATTTTATTATTTATTTCTTTTATTTATTTATTTATTTTATTCCATTTTATTCCTTTCATTCATTAAAAATACTTTTATTCCATTAATCTATTTTTCATATATCCTTATATTTTAAAGAGTTTAAATTACGAAAAAAAAATATAACTTCAAAGCTATAAAGTTACGATCAAAATAACCTAATAAAAAGTATTAAGTTCGAATATTAACTTGTCTATATCGTATCGTATTTATTATCCTAGGTAGTATTCGTTGTTCGATCCAATCTATTTTTTCGTGTACACTCGTCATCAACCAAGAATATACACCCAAGGTGAGTGAATCTCTATAAATTCCCCGTTTTAATCACGTTTTGGGTGTATCATGTGTCGTATCATTTTTTATTTTATTTAACACTTGTGCTAATATCATTTCGTGATCAAATGTGTATTGCTTGTAATGTGGTTTATGTGTGGATACATTCTATCATTTCAGTGCACTCATTTCATTAGGCCCATCAGTTCCTCGTGGGATACGGGTTGAGCATCAGGTGCCTCATTAGATCGGTTCCGTTTGATTGAGCCTTGATCTCAGATACATCATCATTCATGTCATATATTCATTCAGTGTGGTTTGTGATTTGTTACATATATACATTTGTTCACATGTGATTTATGCATAATCTTATTTAAACATCAATAAATTCATTTACTTAAATATTTTATCAAGGTTCACTCGCCAACTTTTGTTGACCCAAATTTCTTCTGTTTTACGCATGATACAGGTGATCAAGTTGAGGAAAGAAACACCTAGGATGGCCTTAGAAGAATAATCGAGTTATTTCGTTGGAACAATCATTTGGTTTATTATTTGTGTTTGTATGAAATTTTGTGTTGGATATTTGAATTTAATTTTAATTTAATAAATATGAAACTTGTTAGTAAATATCATGAGCTTTGGTGATAACCCAATCATGCCCCGACTTTTATTCCGCTGCGGGTCGGGTGTGATAGATTGGTATCAGAGCTTGTGACTATAGGGATATATGATAGGTTATTATACCCTTAGAGCCTATACTATAGTTGACTAGATTTAAATTGTTTATGTGTTACATGCAAAATTCATGATGTTTATATGTTTCATGTTTATTTTCACACACAACATTATGCAAGCACTCTCACAAGTACATGTTAATATGCAATGCTCATCATAGATCCTACCCTCATAACATATCATATCTATAAAGCACACACCTCACGATTTCACAATTTCCATTATTTCTTTTCAAAGATTTTTTCAATGTTTTCATATTTTTCAAATCACATCGAAGTGAGTTTTCACGACGGGCATGTAGTAACTGGAAGGATCTACGGTGTCATCGTAGGCTTGGTATTCGTATAAATCCAAAATAAAGGACCAGTTTGCCTACCTGGGGACTAACGATGAGAGTACGAAGGATCTATTAGGCCAAAGCATGCTATACCAAACGTTATGTGAACTAACCCCACTTTGAGTTGTCATCGTGTCTACACCTGGACACCCTCCGACCTTACATCTCGCAATCATGTTTTACAATTTTCAGTCGGGTGATGTGAATGTTAACCAGCCGACACCAATGCAGACCCTACCACACCCAATAGTCATGGGGGCCCACATGACTATACAGGCAATGGTATGGGGGACATTTGGAGGCCCAAACATGAGCAAACCCAAGACATCCTATGGATGTAGTAAATTATTTTCAGTTATGTTGTTTTCATTCTTTTTACGGCACATGACACCTAGAAAATTCTTGAACTCACAATCTCCCTACATATATTCCTGTAGATGTCTGCTAGGCAATTACGTGGAGGTAGGAGGTCAGGAAAGTCAAACGAACGTTTGGCCACGCAAATTGCTAAACAAATGGCTGCAGTGCTTCCTGAGATCGTACTACAAGTTCAGCAAGCTCGCACCGCTAATCCCATCAACTCTCCCAACCAAGAAGACCAAAACGTCGCCAACCCTCCTCCCAAAACCCCCAAATGCACCTACAAACACTTCAAGTCCTGCGATCCCCCAAAATATGAAGGGACTGAAGGTGTCACCGCTCTCCTTCACTGGTTTGAGGAGATGGAAAACACCTTTCTCAATTGCGACTGTCCTGAGGACCGTAAGGTACGTTACGTGACTGAAAAATTGTTTGGGGTAGCCCTTACCTGGTGGAACACGGAAAAAGGTAAGCGAGGGGTAGATGATGCCATGGCCTTATCATGGGAAGAACTAAGAGGGATCATGACAAGACGTTTCTGCCCTAGAAGCGAGATCAAGAAGCTTGAATATGAATTCTATGCTCTAAAGCAAAAAGAAGGGGATCACACCTCCTATAACAAGAGGTTTCTTGAGTTGAACCAAATGGTTCCCAATCTGTTCACCCCATTATACCGCTTAATTGAACACTACATTCGAGGACCTCCCCTCGAAAATCCAAGATTCGGTTTTAAGCACTTCGCCTGCAACACTCGAAGCCACAATGGAGTTAGCTACGGAACTCACTGAGAATCGCATTCGAAATGGAAATTTTAAAGATGAGAAGAAGAAAACACCCATTGAGACCCCAATTCCAAACCACTCAGATTCATCCTTGAAGTTTGCTGGTAAGAGGAAGCGAAATGGCAAGAACTTTGCTGTCACCCAAACCAACCCTCCCATCACTGCTGCTCCAATCACCCAAGTTGTCCCTCCAGCCGCACCATTTAAAAGGCCATACACTGGCCCACACCCAAAGTGTAACCGTTGCCAATACCATCACCCTCCTGAAAACCCTTGCCAACATTGCACAAGTTGTGGCCGTGCGGGTCACACTATCCAAACCTACCGTACCCTTCAGCATCAGACCGCAGTCAACCTCCAACCCAAACCCAAAATCAAATGGTGGGCGAAGCCCAACAACCCTTACTTTTACCACCTGCACAACCCACAACCCAACCTTACTACCAACCCAACTACCCGATGATGCAACCCATACGAGCCTTTTTTAACTGTGGGGACCCAACCCACTTCAGAAATACTTGCCCACGCCTGGTGAACATCATCAATTCCCAAGCCCAAGCAAACCCGGTGAACCAAGCTAATCAAGCTCCTCCCCTGCTAGAAGGAGGGCCTTCAATATCAACGCCAACAAAGCAAGGGAAACAACAATGTGGTCAATGGTACGTTTCTCGTGAAATGGTAGTTATGCATCCATATTATTCGATACTGGTGCAGATAAGAGCTTTGTATCCTTAGAATTTGAATCTATTCTCGACCTACCTCGTGATAGTCTCGTTAAATTCTTTGACGGTAGAAGTTGCTGACGGGAAACCCATTTCATTAAATTCTATTATACGTGATTGTACTGTCACCCTAAATGATCACGATTTTTCGATTGACCTCATCCCTATGAATTTGGGGAGTTTTGATATTATCATCGGTATGGACTGGCTCAGCCAACATCACGCCAAAGTGGTGTGCCATGAAAAGTTCATTCGTATTCCTCTCGCCAATGGTCAGACTCTACGTATCTTTGGAGAAACTCCTTCGAAAGGGCTCAGATTGAATGTCCTGCCTTCAAGCCTGAAGTTATCTTCGCAAGGATTAGTCGCATTTCTAACCCACATCGTCACGAAGGAAGGAAAAGAAAGGAAGCTCGAAGATATCGAAATCGTGAAGGAATTTCTGCAAGTTTTTCCCGACGACGTTTCAGGACTTCCTCCTGTGCGAGAAGTCGAATTTCGAATTGATCTTGTGCCTGGCGCTACACCAGTCCAAAATCTCCTTATAGGTTAGCCCCTTCCGAAATGCAAGAGTTGGCCAGTCAGCTGCAAGAGCTGACTGACAAAGGATTCATACGTCCTAGCTCGTCGCCTTGGGGTGCGCCTGTTCTTTTTGTGAAGAAGAAGGATGGGACGTTTCGCATGTGCATTGATTATAGGGAACTCAACAAATTGACAGTTAAGAATCGCTATCCACTGCCTCATATCGATGACCTTCTAGATCAACTTCAAGGTGCCATCTATTTTTCCAAAATCGATCTTTGTTCTGGTTATCATCAGCATAGGGTGGCGAAGAAGATACTTCAAAAACTGCTTTTCGAACTTGTTATGGTCATTACGAATTCATGGTTATGCCTTTTGGATTAACCAACGCCCCCGCTGTCTTCATGGATTTGATTAATAGGGTGTGCAAACCCTATCTCGATCGTTTCGTCATAGTCTTCATCGATGACATTCTTATCTACTCCAAGTCAAAATCCGATCATGAGCGTCATCTCCGACTCATTCTCACACTCTTAAGGACTGAAAAGCTTTACGCTAAGTTCTCAAAATGCGAATTCTGGTTAAGAGAGGTACAATTCCTTGGTCATGTCGTAAATGACAAAGGGATTCATGTCGATCCTTCGAAAATCAAGGCAATACAAGAATGGCAAACGCCACGTACCCTACCGAAGTTAGGTCATTTCTTGGCTTGGCTGGTTATTATCAACGCTTCATTTCCAATTTCTCTCGTATCGCTGTTCCACTCACAGCCTTGACTCACAAAGGGAAACCTTTCATTTGGGGACCCAAGCAAGAGGAGGCCTTCCAAACTTTGAAACAAAGGCTTTGTGACGCACCTATCCTTACACTTCCTGAGGGTTGCGATGACTTTGTGGTTTATTGCGACGCATCATGGCAAGGTCTAGGTTGTGTACTGATGTAAAGAGGAAAGGTGATATTCTATGCCTCTAGGCAACTCAAAGTACATGAGAAGAATTACACCATCCACGACCTGGAACTTGGAGCAGTCGTGTTCGCTCTAAAGATATGGAGACATTATCTCTATGGAACCAAGTGTGAAATATACACTGACCACAAGAGCCTCCAACATATCTTCAATCAAAAAGAGTTGAACATGAGGCAACGACATGGGTCGAACTTCTCAACGATTACGACTGTGAGATTCGGTATCATCCTGGCAAGGGAAACGTGGTGGCTGATGCGCTCAGTCGTAAGGGTTATGCGAACTCTATTCATCTTCTATGTTCGCAAATTGTAACCGGTATCAAAGATCAAATACGGGCAGCTCAACATACTTCCGTAACAGAAAATGACGTACGCGAGGAGCTGTCATGTGGAGCTGAACTAAAAATGAAACCAGATCCGATGGTGTTCTATACTATTTAAACCATATTTGGATTCCCGATCACGACAACCTTTGTGATTTTCTCATGAACGAGGCACAAAAAACACGATACTCTGTACATCCAGGAGCCGATAAGATGTATCAAGACTTACGATACACCTACTGGTGGCCTAGCATGAAAAAGGATATCACTGTTTTTGTTTCCAAGTGCCTTACATGCTCCAAGGTAAAAGCTGAACACCAAAGACCTTCAGGACTTCTGGTCCAACCCGAAATACCTGTTTGGAAGTGGGAAAACATAACCATGGACTTCATTACCGGGTTATCTCGCACTTCCATTGGGTATGACACTATATGGGTGATCATTGATCGTCTCACGAAATCAGCTCATTTCATTCCGATTCACGAGGACTTCAAGAACGAGAAGATAGCTCGTATCTACATCAGCGAAATCGTAAGCCGTCATGGTGTACCAATAAGCATCATTTCAGACCGTGATGGTCGTTTCACTTCACGCACATGGCGAGCCATGCAAACTGCTTTGGGTACACATTTAGACCTCAGCACCGCCTTTCACCCTCAGACCGATGGTCAATCTGATCGCACCATCCAAACCCTCGAAGACATGCTTTGAGCATGTGTCATAGACTTCAAAGGGAATTGGGACGCTCATCTACCGTTAGTCGAGTTTTCGTACAACAATAGTTATCCTTCAAGTATCGGCATGGCTCCTTTCGAAGCGTTATATGGTCGTAAATGCCGATCTCCAGTATATTGGCACGAAATTGGTGAAGCGCAAATCACCAGACCTGAATTGATTCAGAAACAACCGATAAAATCATTCAAATTCGAAACAATCTTCTAGCGACTCAAAGTCGTCAAAAGAGTTATGCTGACAAACGACGAAGGCCCTTGGAGTTTGGCGTTGGTGATCAAGTACTTTTGAAAGTATACCGTTGAAGGGAGTGGTTCGTTTTGGCCAGAAGGGCAAGCTAGCACCACGATACGTGGACCTTTCAAGATACTCGAAAGAGTAGGTCCTGTAGCATACAAGCTTGACCTACAGAAGAACTTAACAGAATTCACCCCACGTTCCACGTATCAAACCTGAAAAAGTGTCTCGCTGACGAAAACCTCCATATCCCTCTGGAAGATATTCAAGTCGATGAATCAATGTACTTCGTTGAAAGACCAGTAGAAGTCATGGATTTCGGTGAGAAGCGCTTGAGGCAAAGTCGTATTACAATCGTCAGGGTGCGTTGGGAGTCAAGACGAGGACCCGAGTTTACTTGGGAACGTGAAGACTCAATGCGCGAAAAGTACCCGCATCCTTTTCCGGTTACAACTACTACTTCAATTTCGGGATGAAATTTCTAAAAGTAGGGGATACTGTAATATTTGTACAAATGGGTTTCGAAAACCCGCCCCAATGTATCAATTAAAGTGTATTTTATTTACGTCGTGTTATTATTTTATTTTTACAATAATACATATATAATAATAATAATCAAGGTCTAAAAATAAGATAATATAATAACTAATCAATTAAATAATAAATATTTATAATTAATAGAGTCTTAAAAGGGTTAATAAAAATAATTAAAGAAAAGGGTGGAACCGGGAGTCGAACCCGGGTTCCCCCGCCTGTACACACGTTACAAACACCACTAGACTACACACACTTCATGTGTTTAAACCCGCATAACAAAATATATGTATACACCCTCAAACAGGGCGGAAAATTGCAACTTCCCAGGTCTCTGCAAACGCGCTTTCCTTTTTTTGTTTAAATCATTCGACAACTGGCAACGTATATTTTTGGCAAACACCAATCTCGCCGGATGTCATCCTCATGGCAATTGCCAATCATCGAATTGGATTTCCAAAATCGAACCAAGTTTCACCCTGTTTCTCCTATAAATACCAGTCGAATTCCCTCCTTTTGAAATCGCTCATTCCCTTGTTCACTCACTACCATTGTCGTCGGGAAGACTCTGATCCACCGGAGAACCACCGAGGTCATTGGAATTCACTCGCCGGACTCTTCACCGGAAAACACCCACCGCCGACGGTAACCTCCTTCGTTCTAATTCAGTTTATATGTTGATTTAATATCACAAGAATCAAGTTAAATTCAGTTAAAAAAAGAAATAAGAATGTGTTATGAGTGATTTATTCAAATGAAGAAGATGAAGTGAGTTAAGTGTTTTATGTAATTAAATACTAAGTTTTAAACGGGTTAAACACACAGTCCAGTGGTGGACTGTCTTCAAACACAAGATGCACGTCCCCGGTTCGAGTCTGAATCCTGACCGTATCACTGATATATACCAGTTTTTATTTTTGATGAATTATATCATTGAGCAGTGTGAGTATAAACATAATATAAACTCAAGTTTCACTGGGTTAGACACCCAGCCCAGTTGGTTGGGCTGGGTGCAAATCACAGTTAAGGTCGCGGGTTCGAGACTCTCTTGATACGCGGTTTAATCGATTTCTGAAATCCTTTTTAATCTAAACCAGAAATGACACAAACAGAATATATATATATTAAATAGCAAGAGCTTAACGGGTTAGACACCCAGCCCAACTGGTTGGGTGGGTGCAAAATAACATCGAGGACACAAGTTCGAGTCCCCTCTCACACACCGATCTGATCATATAAAAATCTTTTTAAAATTTATCATTTTCTGAATGAACGTAATGGTGTATAAGATTAATTAAAAATCAAATCCTAACGGGTTAGACACGTAGCTCAGTTGGAAGAGCTGCGTGCACGCAACCGCGAGGTCTCGAGTTCGAATCCGGTCACACGCAATCCAAATTCCACAAAAAAAATCGGTCAAGCTTAACTGTCAGATCTGACAGTTTTATTTTTATTTTATTTTATTTTTTTTGTTTTATTTATTTATTTATTTTATTCCATTTTATTCCTTTCATTCATTTAAAAATACTTTATTCCATTAATTATATTTCATATATCCTTATATTTTAAAGAGTTTAAATCACGAAAAAAAAATATAACTTCGAAAGCTATAAAGTTACGATCAAAATAACCTAATAAAAAGTATTAAGTTCGAATATTAACTTGTCTATATTGTATCGTATTTATTATCCTAGGCTTGTATTCGTTGTTCGATCCAATCTATTTTTCGTGTACACTCATCATCAACCAAGAATACACACCCAAGGTGAGTGAATCTCTATAAATTCCCCGTTTTAATCACGTTTTGGGGTGTAACATGTGTCGTACCATTTCTTTATTTTATTTAACACTTATGCTAAGATCATTTTGTGATCAAATGTGTATTGCTTGTAATGTGGTTTATGTGTGGATACATTCTATCATTTCAGTGCACTCATTTCATTAGGCCCATCAGTTGTCGTGGTATACGGGTTGAGCATCAGGTGCCTCATTATATCGGCTCCGTTTGATTGAGCCTTGATCTCAGATACATCATCATTAATGTCATATATTCATTCAATGTGGTTTGTGATTTGTTACATATATACATTTGTTCACATGTGATTTATGCACAATCTTATTTAAACATCAATAAATTCATTTACTTAAATGTTTTATCAAGGTTTACTCGCCAACTTTTGTTTACCCAAATTTCTTATGTTTTACGCATGATATAGGTAATCAAGTTGAGGAAAGAAACACCTAGGATGCCTTAGAAGAATAATCGAGTTATTTCTTTAGAACAATCATTTGGTTTATTATTTGTGTTTGTATGAAATTTGTGTTGGATATTTGAATTTAATTTGAATTTAATAAATATGAAACTTGTTAGTAAATATCATGAGCTTTGGTGATAACCCAATCGTGCCCGACCTTTATTCCGCTGCGGGTCAGGGTGTGATATCTATCTAGTGGAACTCCCGATTTGATCGGTGAGCATAACCACAACTAGGAATGATGTTGTTAAGTTAGGGGTGAAACCCGCATCTTAATAACTAATTCCGCTCTTCGATTTTTAATCTCACCAAGGTCTCGATTATTTCGATAACTGGAAGGACAAATGCCGTTAACCGTTGTACGGCGAGAGTGTTTGTCTATTAGGCCAAATCGTGTGTCCGAACTCAGAGAATTTTCGAATCACTTTGGGTAGTCAACGTCTCAAAACCCAGCACGCTCCAATTGATTTAAGCCTATATCATCGATTTACGCATCATCGACTTTATTACTATTTATGTGTTTAAATTTCGAGAATTTTCGCTTATTTGATTTCTCGCTTTATTGATTTATCATATTATTGATTTCTGATTTATCGCTTTTATGCTCCATCGATGTATGCACAACTCGCACAACTCTCGAAATCTAAAACGCTAATTGATACACCAACCAAACTAAAACACTCATCTCTCTTATGCATATGTTCTCATACGCGGTGTTACCTCGCTTATTTCGCTCATATATCGTTTATATCTCGCTTATTTCTCGCATCTCGAACGCGCTATGCTTTACTTATAAGAAGGTGAATACGTGCAAAGTGTATGTTTACGTGAATTATGTGCCTACGTGCTTACGTGTTATGTGCTATGTGCTTACATGTTTGCATGCCATCGTGTTTACTTGCCTACGTGTTTATGTGAATTTGTACCTTGCATGAATAATAATAATAAATATTTTAACATAAACATATTATAATCGAATCTCATCCAATCGAATCCTTCAATGTAGATGTCTTCAATGGGATCGCACACCACAAGGAACCATCAGCGCAGCCAAGTTGACAAGCGCATGCATCACTAGTGGCCAAGGAAATGGCCAAGGTGATCCCGTAAATCGTCAGCGAGATTCAAGCTGCCAGCAGCAATGCTTTGTGGACTCCAAAGCTGACCCGCCCAAGACATCCTTCAGTTTCAAGCAGTTCAAAGCTTGTGGACCCCTCACTTTTACTGGCACCGAAGGACCAAGTGCCATGTTTCACTAGTTCGATGCTATTGAGGTCACATTTCGCCAAAGTGGGTGTCCCGAACTCCTTTGCACTATTAACGCTACCGACATTTTCTAGTACAGGGCTCTCGACTGGTGGACTGCGGAGCGTAACAGGAGGGGAAACGATGAAGCCTACGGACTCGCATGGGAAGAACTTAAGGAATTGATGATCAAAGAGTTCTGCCCACCTCATGAGATCCAGAAGTTGGAAAACGAATTTTGGGGAATTAAGCAAGATGGACCCGACAATGCTGGTTTAACTGCTCGATTCAAACAGTTGAGCATCATCTGTCCCGGTCAAGTGGATACGACCTAGAAAGCAATCAAGAAGTACCTCAACGCTCTCCCGATTGCGTCGCTCACTTTGTTCAAGCAGCACGCCATGCTACTATCGAGGAAACCTTCCAGCTAGCCGTAGAGATCAATGACAAACGAGTTCAGTCTGGTTATTTCAAGAACCACGGCAAGGTCGCAAACCAAGCTATCACCGAATCAACAGCCCCTACCGAACAGCCTCGAGAATCGAAGAACAGTCGCCGAGGTTGCAAAGGGAAAACCCGAGCAAGAACTTCGCCCTTACCGCTCCGCAGAACCCTGAGCCGCTGCAGATTGTCGCGCCCAACGCAACGCCGACAAAGCGTGCGTATACTGCCCACATCCTTTGTGCCTCAAAATGTACTTATCACCACGCAGTTGGAGGCAATTGCCGTTTCTGTACCAACTGCATTATCTATGGCCACTTCACTGTCAGTTGCCGTTCTGGCCCTCGCCAGCTAGCTCCTCAGGCCCCCGCAGCACCAGCTTTACCAGCTCCTCCCCAGGCCAATCAGCAGCAAGCTCCAAAGGCACGTGCCTGTTACACGTGCGGTGATCCGAATCATTTCAGTAATGTCTGCTCAAACAAACCTATGAAGCAGGAACAGTAGCAGCAGCAGCCACAACCACCACAGCCTTAGCAGCAGCAACAACAGGCTGCACGTGGACGAGCCTTTGACCTCAATCATCGCCAGGCTCAGAATGCTAACAATGTTGTCAATGGTACATTCCTCATAAATGGTATTTATGCTTCATGTTTATTTGATACTGGTGCCGATAATTGTTTTCTATCATTAGAATTCGAAAAGGTTTTAAAATGTAAGCGCGCTAAACTCCCAAAGACTTTCGATGTGGACGTCGCCACCGGAAAAACCATTACTGTTAACTCCGTCCTACATGGTTATACTCTCGATCTCAATAACCACATCTTCTCGATCAATCTCATACCTATGCAGTTAGGTAGCTTTGACATCATAGTAGGTATGGATTTTCTTCGTGAAAACCATGCTGAAGTTGTATGCTTTGATAAGATGATTCGCTTCCATGTCTCGAACGGTGATTAACTCCATGTCTATGGTGAAAATCCCTCAAAGAAGTTGATGCTTTTGTCATGTACTCGAGCACACAAATGTTTGCGAAAGTAATATGTTGCTTTCCCGCCCATATCGTGAATCCAGAGAAAGAAAAGAAATCCTTCAAAGACGTTCCCGTTGTTCGTGAATTTCCTAAGGTCTTTCCCGATGATCTACCCGGTTCACCCCCTACTCGTGATGTTGAATTCCGTATCGATTTGATTCCCGGTGCTACTCCTGTTGCTAAAGCTCCTTATCGTCTCGCACCATCCGAAATGCGCGAGCTATTAAGCCAACTTCAAGAGCTTCTTGATAAAGGCTTCATACGCCCGAGCACTTCACCATGGGGCGCACTCGTTCTTTTCGTGAAAAAGAAAGATGAGACGTTCCGAATGTGTATTGATTATCGTGAACTTAACAAACTCACGATAAAGAATCGCTACCCTCTTCCGCGTATCGACGACTTATTTGATCAGCTTCAATGTGCTACTTGTTTCTCTAAGATTGATCTTCATTCCGGTTATCATTAGTTACGCGTATTGGAAGAAGATATTCCGAAAATCGTACTTCTTATGGCCATTTCGAATTCATGGTCATGCCTTTTGGTCTTACAAATGCACCCGCGGTCTTCATGGATTTGATGAACTGTGTTTGCAAAGCTTTCTTAGATCGTTTCATCATTGTTTTCATCTGAAATCCGTTCCTTTCTTGGATTGGTGGGTTACCACCGTCGATTCATCACCGACTTTTCAAAAATCGCCGTTTCGCTTACCGCTTTAACTCATAAAGACAAACCTTTTGTTTGGGATTCCAAACAAGAGGAAGCCTTTCAAACTCTCAAGCGTATGCTATCCAACGCTTCCGTACTCGCCTTACCCGACGGAAATGATGATTTCGTTGTCTACTGTGATGCATCTAATCTTGGTCGCGGTTGTGTGCTCATGCAACGAGACAAGGTTATCGCGTATGCGTCTCGACAACTCAAAATTCACGAGAAAAACTACACAACCCAAGATCTCGAACTCGGTGCAGTTGTTTTTGCATTAAAGATATGGCGACACTACCTTTACGGTACTAAGTGTACGATCTTCACCGACCATAAGAGCTTACAACATATCTTCAACAAAAAGGAACTGAATATGCGCAAACGCCGATGGGTTGAGCTTCTCAACGATTACGATTGCGAGATACGCTACCATCTTGGCAAAGCAAATGTCGTTGCTGATGCTCTAAGTCGACGAAGCTATGTGTATAGTGTTCATGACTCTCAAGCTTTGAATGATCTCTAAATTTTGATTCGCTCCGCCCAATTCTCCTGTTTTAACGAGAATACCATGGAGGAAGAAATGAAACGTGGTGCCGAAACTCAGCTCGTTGTTAAACCTAACGGTATCTATTACTATCTCGATCGCATTTGGATTCCTAGTCGTGATAAACTTCGTGAATTGCTAATGACCGAAGCTCATAAATCTCGATATTCCATTCACCCCGGTGCCGACAAGATGTACCAGGACCTTCGTCCTAAGTATTGGTGGCCGGGTATGAAAAAGGATATCGCTGTTTACGATTCGAAGTGCTTAACTTGTTCGAAAGTTAAAGCCGAACATCAAAGGCCCTCTGGCTTGCTCGAACAACCTAAAATCCCGATGTGGAAGTGAGAGAGTATAGCTATGGACTTCATTACGAAACTCCCTCGCACCTCCTCGGGACGCCTCGATGACATCACTCTGACCGCGACGTTCGCTTTACCTCTCGTCTCTGGGAGACTTTTCAATCCGCTCTTGGTACTACGCTTAATCTCAGTATTGCATTTCACCCTGAAACCGACGGTCAGACTGAGCGCACGATCCGCACCCTCGAAGACATGTTTCGTGCGTTCATCATAGATTTCGGTGCCCTTAATTGAATTCTCGTACAATAATAGTTATCACACCAGCATTCAAATAGCTCCTTTTGAGGCGCTGTATGGAAGAAAATGTCAATCGCCTATTGCTTGGCACGAGATCGGAGAAGCACAAATCATCGATCTCGAGCTGATTCAAGAAACGGCAGACAAAATCCTTCAGATCAGAGACAATCTTTGAAAGCTCGGAGTCGCCAAAAGAATTACGCCGATAAACGCCGCAAGCCCCTACAATTCGAAGTGGGAGATCACGTTCTCCTAAAGGTGCACATTGGAAGGGAGTGATCCGCTTGGGAAGAAAGGAAAGCTAGCGCCACGATACGTAGGACCCTTTAAGATTCTGGAAAGGATCGGCAAACTGGCCTATCGACTCGAATTACCGGCGGAACTTAATAACGTCCATCCGACTTTCCACGAGTCTAACCTCAAGAAATGCCTAGCTGAAGAAAATCTCCACGTCCCCCTCGTGGACTTGCAAATAAACGAGACTCTCCATTTCGTGGAAAAGCCTGTCGAAATCATGGACCGAGAAACCAAGAAATTACGGCGCTCTCGAATCCCTATCATGAAGGTCTGATGGGAAGGCAAATGCGGTGCCGAGTTCACTTGGGAATTGGAAAGTGACATGAAGATAAAGTATCCGCACCTCTTTGTTACGGCCACTACTTAAATTTCGGGACGAAATTTCCTAAAGTAGGGGAGACTGTAACAACTCCGAATTTTGTTGTTATCTTTTTCTTTATTTTCGTTGTACCTACCTCTTGTAATCCCAAGATTCGATTATAAGAAAGTTATGTTAAAGAATTATGTTGATTTACAGTTATATCACATCTAATCGATTGTTAAACGCATCGCTAATCTAATCGCAATCACAACTAATTATTATACTATAACAAGCCAAGTGTGTTATTGTTTAATAAACACTTGTGCCATCGCATCGCTTATCTCATCGCATCGCAAATCACAGTTAATTATGTGAATTATGTTTTACGTGTGTTATATTTGTTTATGTATTGATTACACTCGCTATCGCATCGCTCTCGCTTTTTCGAATTGCTAAATCGCACTATTACATCGCTTATAACGCTTAATATAACTATCTAATACGAATCAAATCGCCAAACAAACACTTAACGCGAAATTATCGAACAAAACTTGACCCATAGGTCAAGTTCGGCCGAACTTGTATATCACAAGTTCGCCTGAACTTGCAAAGGCTTCATAACTTATCAGAACCCACAAGTCCGCCCGGACTTGTGTAGAAAACCAAGAGAAAACAACAAGTTCGCTCGAACTTGTACCAGGTTCGCCTGTACCAAGTTCGCCCGAACTTGATGTCTGCTCCCTTATTTCTCCCTTCTCCTATAAATACTCAGCTTTATTCTCTCATTTGAACTTGCTGCAAGTTCGCCCGGAGCTCCCCAAACCCGAAACCCCTTGTTTTCTAAGTAAGATTCAACCCGATTTCAACTACAACAATGTTCAGCAACGATTTACAACGATTTTGCACAAGGCTTTGCCTTCGTTTTTCATCAAATCTCTTCTGTTTACGAAATTCTTCATCTTTTTCCATAAAACTTCTCTTTTTCACTCAGATCTACCCTTAGATCTGAGTAAAACCTTTAAAACATCGATTTTTACACAATATTCGGACTAAACGACGTATGTTTTGTTCACTTTGAGTGGACACAAGGCGTTGTCAAGCAAGATCTTAGATCCGGAAGCACAAGGACGAAATCGTCACTTTACACATGCTGAACTAACCCGTACGAACCATCAAGTTCGCCCGGATTAACCCGAGTTTCTGTAAAATTGCTAAACTCGCTCCAAAAGACCTCTCCAGTCTAAGTTTACTCAGTGGCTTAAGGTTGGAGGGATGAACACTCGATTTTCTCGCTTAAAAACGCCCGATTTGGATGCCAAAACAAGCAAGTTCGCCCGGAATACACCAAGTTCGCTCGAACTTGTCACCAGGGTGGTGACTAAGTTCGCCCGAACTTTGCCTCCCATGTCATATTTTCAAAAATGGCACAAGTACGCCTGAACTCTGTCCAATTCTCAAGAGAATTAGACAAGTTCGCCCGAACTTGTATAATTTCCTTGGAAATTAGATAAGTTCGCCTGAACTTGTCTCACATCTCAACAGATTTTCACAAGTTTGCCCGAACTTGTATGGAAACATACAAGTTCGCCCGAACTTGTACCACAGTAAGTTCAGGAGCACAAGTTCGCCCGAACTTGTCTACTGCCCTCTCAACCGTTAACCGTTTCATCAAATCGGATGCACTTCTATTCGCTTACAGGCTGATCCGGAACTCTCGCAACTCTTCTCAGATCCCGAATCTCTCCTGAAACGCACCCACAGTGAGTCTACTTAAACCCTTTTACGCTTAAACACACTTTTGGGTGTCACATATGTTCATATATCAAAACACATCACATAACTCTCAAATGCTTATTCGCAACCCGCTGAATTACATGACTATACGTGAAATCTGCTGAATTGTGTGTATTGCTTGATTGCTTGTACGCCACCCTTAACATGATAGTATACTAGAGGTTGACCTGCCACCCGGAGGCCCGGGGTTGTTAAGGCTCGCATTTTACTTTTCTCATTTATTTTCTCTTTTAGGATGTGAACGCTTGTTCGCATGCCTCGATCAATCACGGTTTATTGGTTTGCATGAATCTAAGTAGTTACATCATTCACATCTATTAAGTATGTCATGCGGTGTATGCTAAACGCTTTTATATCTAGTATGTACGCGAAACATGTATGCTCACCTTTACTTAATTGTATTGACGTTTATTTTAACATATGTGGCAGGTTGAGGATTATGCTTTGGATGCTTAGTTTAGGTTTTTTTATCTTTAGAAATCATCTAATAAATCTAGGGAAGATTGGATCAGATTATATGTTTAAGGGATTTGTTTGATATGTAATGGTTGTTTAAAGATTGTATGAGTTTAATAGTATGTGATGTTAAATGTTGATTATTGTCTTTAGATTAATCGTTATGGAATCTTTTGATCAATTGATTCGCCTAGTGCCACTACCCCGATGTTTCCGCCATCGGTTGGGGTGTGACATCCGGCTCCCTCAACTAACCAGCACCACCATTAACTTAAATATCCATATAAAATACTAGGCTATAGGGTATGGTTATGACCCTCATGACCACCATGACCCTCCACATAGGCGTCATGTCATCAATCATTTAAAACCACTATCCTAAAGGTGTGGTCATAACCCAAACCACTATCCCCTTTATTTTTTTTAATTTATTTTTGTCTTAAAATTTTCAAATAGAAGAGTCGTGGTAATCGTCGTTTAATCAATGAGAACCACCATCCATCAAAGAGGGGGATGATGTACCATTTAATTAATGGTCCTATGTGAAAATAATGTTCCAATCCATGACCCCCATACCCTAATAACAACGTGATGTATCGGAACAACAAACTTGATCCATTTTTACCCACATTCCTGCCTTTAAGTTAAAAGTTAAAACGACGTAACCCTATTATCCCCAGCCGGATAACCGCCATCACAATCCAACAACAATGTCAATGATATATTCTCCTATTCTTAAACTCTACCGATAGCAATGGAAAAAATTAACCTAACCGACACGTCTCCCACAACCAGTGGCGAAGCTTGAAATATTTTACCGGGGGTCGAAAACCTATGTACCTAAAAATTTCTATAGAACCGGGGATTGAAAACGTATATACCCAAAAATTTCTATACGAAAACTACATATATAACACTACATATACAACACTACCGGCCGAAAAGTTTGGGGGTCGGGCGCCCCTCCCGCCCCTAAAAAGCATCGCCCCTGCATTTTGCCACCGTTTCACGCATGATTTAACTGCCACAGCCGCCATGGCGGTTACAGTTGTATGGGAAGTATTTGACATGAGTTATGGGAAGCATTTGATCGCCTGCATGAAGCATCCAAAGCATGAACATGGATAGGAATGACTCTCTCTTAGGATTTAGGAAAGTGGTAGTTTCATGCTCACATAAAACGGAAAAGAGTGGTGGTTTTTCGGCCATGGCGGTTACGGGGAAATCAGAGAGAGATCGTTGGGGCCGACGGTGGTAGCGTGAATGGATGATGAAGAGACATTAAACAAGAGATTAGGTTACAAAAATCGGGCGGCAGTAGTTGCGCATCGGTGGTGGTGTTGTTTTTGCGGTAGCGGTTCAGAGGTGGTGGTGTTGTGGTAGCGACGGTTTGATGGTGGTGTTGTGGTGGCTACGATCACGTGGCTGTGGCGGCGCGGTGGCGGTGGCGTTGTACTGGCTTCTTCTCCGACTCTCGGTTCCGTCGTTGAGTGTCTAGAAGAAACGTAGGAGGCTCAGGCTTTGAAAGTGGAGATGTGAATTTTGGATTTGATGACGGTTTATTACTGGCACACTGTTTTACTACCATCCTTTTGACGGTTTGTTACTTGCACATTGTTTTACTACCATCCTTTCAAACATCATATGGATGTATGTAATATTATATTCATTAATTTAACAAAGATACAATATATAATTTCACACATATAAACTGAAATAACATAATTTCTGTAATTCCATGATTTTCAGATAAGATATTAATGATTTCAATTTGAAAAAATAATGTACAATTTTATTTTTAACTCGAAGAGAGTTTGTACAATGTACAATATATTACTACAAACTGAAGTCCATTTAAATCTTGCCAAAATAAAGGATTAAATGAAGCTGAATTGTGAAAAAGTATGCAAACTTTCTTTCGGATGTGCTTTTCCAAATTATTTTGCTTCCTCTTTACAAAAGACTTTCACTATGTACCAATAAATTTTATAATCAACATTCCGCTGCAACGTGAACGTTAACTCGTTATTAATATAAATTAAAAAATGAGTACCACTAAATATGCACACATACACACACATATATATATATTAAATATTAAAAATAATGACTTTTTGTCTATTTTTTTAAATATAGGGTATTATATTATATAATATATTAAACTACATCTTTGTTTACAGTAGAGAAAAAACCATTTACTTGAAATATAATTACAAAAATGTCATTGTATATTATGAATGGAAATTTATCTGTTAGCACTGGTTGAAAGGAAAAAAGAAAATCATGTTTTTATTTGGGAGAATGGTCAATTTGCCTTTCTTTATACAGGGAGTCTAAACTCTTTTATATTTTATTACCTAAATCCTCGCTTGCATTTAAAAAAGTTAGTTCATCTGAATATTTTGTTTGCATTTTTTTAAATTATCAGTCTTTAAAATTTGTCAAAGACATATTCACATGAAATGATATTTATTAATACTTACTAGTTTAATTATATGTATATTTATACTAATATGAACACCACTCTATAATTTGTTAAATGAAATAATTATGATCAACAAGAAGTAAATTTTAGATGCAAAGTAATATTATTAAATTTAACTTTTTTTTAAGATTTAAAATCAATCTGACAGTTAAAAAGTAAGAGGCTTAAACGTCAAAAGTTAATTAACAATAATTATGATTTAAGGACTCTTATAATAGATTCTTGGATAAAAGTTGATAAAAAAACTATTATTACTTGCAGTTTTGTTTTATTTCTTTTGCCATTTATTTTTTGTTTTACACTTCCAAATTCATGTTAATAAAATGTGTTATTTGATGATAAACTTAATAGCAAACTTCAGACAATTCTATAAACAATTGTTTTTCACATTGTAGTCACGTAACTTTTACTAGAAACGCAGTTCGATCTCCCTTGATTTTTTCGCAGCAACGCGCGACGGTAAAACACTAGTAATAGTAATTTTACATCAACTTAACTGGAAAAGTTAACAGTCATCCATGCTAAGGAGCACCTGTGTTACCCGTTTGGAAACCACAGGGAACAAACATGCTATTTTAAAAGTTGGGGACTAAAAATGAAAAAAATAAAAAACCACAGGCACCATCCGGGCAATTAACTCTTATATAAATACTCAAACATATAGTTACTTCAGAGTAACTATAATCTAACTTAAAACATGTATCTACAAAAATGTGAACGTATTTTTTGTGTTTCCCTTCTGTATGTATGGTTTGTATGATAATTTCATTTGTATTTGATATTTATAGTACATATTTATATAGGGTTAGGTTCAAAAGAAAACCAAAAAACTAATTAAATTTTTTAATTTCTTTTAACTAAAAGGTTAGTATATATATATTATTCTTTCTCAAAGATCAATAACATATAATAAGAATATAAATAGTTCATAAATAATAGTGGTTTCTTCATCGTTTTCAAGTATCTCTCTCGTTAATCTAATTTACTAGAAAAAAAAGCATACACATATTATATTCATTAGGACAGATAAATGTTTTACATGAGAAATGTACTCTCATAGTCCGTATACCGTAAAAAAAAATATATTAAAATAAAAAATAGATATCAATATAATATTAGATCTAATATATTTAGAAAAAATAGTTATTAATATAATAGTAGATCCAATATATTTTAAAAATCGTACCGATGAAAATTCAATCAAGTTATACACGATAAAGAAACCGATGAAAATTCAATCAAGTTATATAAGATAAATTCAATCAGGTTTAAAATCCCACAAAGCGATCACGAGACCATAATAACTTCTTTTTATAAGGTTTTCTTGTGCATATTGTTTGAGGTTATGGGGTTCTAATTTCTAAATAATGGCTATGAGAATAAATTATTATAGTGACTTCGAGGCGAGTGATCTCTATCCTTTAAGAAATTTTGTCGCACGGTTTAATAGAACAACGTGCTTTGGGTTTCCCAAATACAATGAAGGCAACAAGTAGTATATCTTATCAATACTGTATGAGTGGTGATAAGCCAATCAAATTTATTTACTGAGTTTTCAAGGATTTCAGTAACTAAAGAATCATGTTTGGATCCTAACATGATTATTTGACAATCTAGTATGCTAGAGAAAATGAGTTTACACTCAAGTGGATTACTCGTGACATAATGACAACCAAACAACAACAACAGCCATGTGTGGTGTAATCTCACGCATAAGCCTAAAGCTATTTGTAGAATCTGGGGAGTGTGAGATGTAGGCAGGCCTTACCATGTCTTTAGGGATAAAGAGGCTGCTTCCAGTGAGACTCCTAACTCCAAAGCAATATCTAGATATAAGAGTAAACTAAAAACAAACAAAGGCTATTACTAACAACAAACAAAGGGTATCACATACTAAAATATGTAATATGTACATATAGCACACCACATATATGCAGTGTTGTAGAGATCGTTAGGCGCTAATCGGGGTTGAGTATTGATTAGGGATTAATTGGAATTTTTATATAAAAATTTTAAATTTATATATATACACACATTAAATCAACATAATACTTAAAAATAGTTCAAAATTCAAATAACCAAGTTTAAACTAAAACAAATCAAGTACTTAAACATTCAACACACACAGTAATATCAATATAATACTTAAAAATTGTTCAAAATTCAAACAACGAAGTTTAAAACATAGCAGTTTAAGTATTTAATCATTCAAACATTAACATACTAGTCATGGCCTCATGGAATATGCTTTAATGGGTTAGAAACACGTTTTTCTGGGCCAGATTTAAACTAAAAAAGAGAGGGCCGACTAGAAATGATTTGGCCGACTTGGGCTGCCTTGCACCGATTAGGACCGACTTGGACCGACTACCGACTAATGGTCCGACTAGCTCAAAATTAATCAGCCAACGCCTGATAGCGCCTAGACGCCGATTAATACCGATTTTTTACAACACTAAATATATGCACACAAGCGAATGATACCATGTAATGGCCATCAAAATAATTGAAAACAAAGCTCCTAGGAAAAAAAAGTGTCAATCTCCTAAAAGTCCTTAACCTTGATCCTACATCTCCAAGAACTCCTATCTTCGACCATGTCCCTAGAGAGATGCAAGTCTGCATGCCAACCCTAATACCTCCCCCAAGTAAGTTTTGGCCTACCTCTACACCCCCCCCCAAAGGTGAGAGATTTGACGGTTCTAACTGTGGCCGTCAACTGTCTCCTCCTAACATGCCCAAACCATCTCAACATTCAGTGCCTCATATTATTTACTATACTAGCCACACTTAATCTATTCATAAAGACATCATTTCTTATCTTGTCCAACCTAGTATGTTCACACATGCACCTAAGCATTCTCATCTCTGCTACCTCCAACTTACACGCATGTGCCTTCTTGATGGCCCAACAATCTATTCTGTATAACATAGCAGGTCTAAACGCAACCTTATAAAATTTTCCCTTTAATTTAGCTATGAATCTCTTGTTGCACAATACTCCAATGGCAGCACTCCACCTACACCATCCAGCCTGGATGCGATGTGCTACATCACTATCTAACTCCCCATCCTTTTGTACAAACGATCCTAGATACTTGAACTTAGTTGACTGCTGAACCCCTTGGCCATCAAGAGTGATCTAATTGTCCTTATCGTTTCTTGCACCACTGAAATCACGGTGAAGGCAATCGGTCTAACAACGACTAATCCTTAAACCTTTTTCCTCTAAAGCTACTCGCCACTCATCTAACCTCGCACTAAGGCTTTATTTATTCTCTGCAACTAGCACAATATCATTCGCAAAAAGCTAGGACCATGGAACTCTTTCTTGATCGACTTTGACAACTCATCTAGGACAATCGCAAAAAGAAATGGGCTCAATGCAGACCCTTGGTAGAGTCCTACCTCTACACGAAAGAAATTAGTATCCCCTACTGGCGCACGGACACTAGTAACCGACCTAGCATACATATCCCTAATTAAGTCTATATATAACCTGAAACTCCTCTACGCTCTAAACTATCCCAAATCAGTTTACGTGGCACACTATCATATGCCTTTTCAAGATCAATGAACACCATATGATGATCTCACTTCTTCTCCTTATACTTTTCCATAAATCTCCTTAGAATATGTATTGCTTCCGTAGTTGACCAGCCTGGCATGAAACCAAATTGGTTTACTCTAACCTGAGTTTTTCTTCTAATTCTAGTGTCAATAACCCTCTCCCATAATTTCATAGTATAGCATAAAAGTTAACCGCTCTATAATTCCCACAACATTGAGCGTTTCCTTTGTTCTTATATAACGGGACTAAGATACTACTCCTCCACTGGTCTGACATTCTTCCAGATTCGAAAATAAGATCAAACAAAAAAGATAGCCATTGAACTCCTCCCTCTCCTAGACACAACCACGCCTTGATTGGTATGTTATCTGAACCAACTGTTTTAGCCCTTCCCATCTTCCGAAGTGCTATCTTCACCTCCTTTTGTGTGATACGCGGACAGTCTTCGTTGTTCCAATGTTGCCGTTGAGTAGCACGGTTGTCACTTTCTATTTGGTCAGCCATCCTGCCATTGAAAAGATTGTGGAAGTACGTTTGTCATCATAACTTAATGTCATGCTCTTTGACTAAAACACGTCCATCTTCTCCCTTTATGAACTTTGCTACTCCTAGATCTTGGCTCCTACGTTCCCTTGCTTTAGCAATCTTGAACATGACATGCTCACCATCCTTTGTTCCAAGCGTTCGTACATCTGCTTGTAGACTGTGTTCTTTGCCTCCGTCACCACTTTTGCACCTCCCTTTTGGCCTTTCTGTAACTCTCTCTTAGTTTCTCTCGCTCCTCCCTGTCTGTGCACCTCAAAAGATACCTAAAATTCCCTTATTTTGGTTTGCACATCCTTAGTCGACCACCATGCCTCCTTATGCCTACCTAATTTTCCTGTTGTGACGCCTAGTGTTTCCTTCGCCACGTAAGTAATAGTGTTCGCCACGACTTCTCACAATTAGTTTATGTCTCCATCAACTTAAGTTGATGTCGTCGATATGACCTTATCTCTGAACTCTGCAATATTATCACCCTTCAAATTTTCCCATCGGATCCTAGGTCGCATTTTCCTCTCTCCATTCGTCTGTTTTTCTTGCATTACTATATCTGCCACCAGTAAGCAATGTTGAGCAACTACTGTCTCCCCCGATATAACCTTGCAACCTCTCCACCATCATTGGTCTTCCTGCCTCATCAAAAGATAGTCGATTTGAGTGTTACCTACTCCACTGCTAAAGGTAATCAAGTTAAGTCTCTCTTTTAAAGAACGAGCTTAAAATACCTAAGTTGTTGGCCAACGGAAGTCAAAAGATCCCTACCAGGGTCGTTCCTATTACCGTAACCAAAACCCCCATGAACTAATGAACTAACTGATACCCATCGCCATCCTTACCAATTTGGCCATTAAAATCGCCTCCTATAAAAATTCTTTCTTCCCTAGGTATAGCCCTCACCACTACGTCTAAACAATCCCAAAAATCTCTCTTCTCTTGATCTATATGAGCTTATAGCTCAGCGGTATCCAATACCAATGAAGTTCATTACCCACATATGAAGCTGTAGTGGCACGGGTTCGACCCTTGTGGTGGCCAGATCATGTGGATGGTGTGCAGAGGTAATTTGCCGGCATCAGAACCCTTGTGGGGTGGGATGATGGGTATCCTATGGGGTACCATGTCACAACTCTCCAAAACACCCCAAACCTAGCCGAAATGACAAACCGGACACGTGAATCGAGACTCAGCACGCAAAACGAAGAAAATGGATCAGGGCATCCCAGGCGCCACGCGCCAGGAATCCCTGATCTTGGCGCGACGTGCAACAGACGTCAGGCATGCGTATGTCCGTTTTTGCCATGTGGCAAGCCTATACCCGTTACGAGGCTGACCTAGCCCTAGCTAGGCACCTCAGGCGCCATGCGAGAACTAACCCAGATTCCCGCGCGACGTGCGGGAGAGGTCAAATGGGCCTATATAAGGCCAGACCTGGGATCGTTTTCGTTGCTCAGTTTCGATCGGAAAAATCAAACGTATACTCCCTCTACTCTCTGTTTCTGTCAAAACCCCCTCCCCCTAAACCCCTAAACCTGCGAAGCGCTGCCCGCTGTAAGTATCTTAACCCCCCGATCACTAATTCGTTACCCTACCCGAGTTAGAACCTGCCAACGCATGTCAATGCTCTGCCCGACTAAGTACGTTGTGGTTCTATCTTGTGCTGTATGGTTATCCTACCCGATTGATTTAGGACCCACCGACGCATGTCAAGGCCCTGCCCGACTAAGTACGCCGGGGTTCTGTCTCGGTTGTATGACTAAAAGTAACCTGGGTTAATTTACTAATGCATGTGCATTGTATGTTTTAAATAGAAATTCCAGGAAGTAATCAAGAATTTTCACCAGGAACTCCGTAGGAATACCTAAGTTTACAAAGTGAGTGCATTATCTTTTTGTAAACCTTTTTGTAAGTCAAAATATTTTAATTATGCTTAACAGTGATTGAGTATATGTATTCTACAATTACTGCCGGTATGTTGGGGTTTTGTATACAAAATTTGAATCTGTTACCGTTGGACAAATGGATTTTTGCCAATGGGTAACATGACCCACAAGTCAGGAGTGACAGTACTGATTGGGTAATGCTGTATATATAAACATTGTAAATGCGGATGCTCTCAATAACTGTAAAGCTATAAAACTTGTTTTGATTATACTGGGATGTATTCACCAGTATTTCTTGCTGATAAAAATCTTTTTAAAACGCGTTTCAGGTAACTTAATGTGAATCTAATAGAAGCCAGCTGGAGAGCACTGAAGGCTTAGAAAAGTGGCTATAAAAGTTACCTAAATAAACGGAGTTTATGTTTTCCACAATTCAGAGTTTATCCCTACAAATGTATTGTAATTGAAACTTGGGTTTTATCCCATTTTGTGTAATATAAAAGTTTGGTGTTTTGAAACTCCGATCAATTATTTCGTAACTACGATCCTGATGTTGTAATTCCGTTGCCAAATTAATGAACACCGGTACCACCAGCTCTGTGTCTCTTGGCTCCCGCTCCCGGGGTAGGGGTCGGGGGTTGCGACAGAAGGTGGTATCAGAGCCATGCCACTGGTTTAAGCCATTTAGGTGTTCTTTTACATACCTAAATTTTATCCTTTTGTGTTAGGAAATATCTATAACTTCTATGATTATTTTGTGTTAATCTGGCAAATTTTCTTAGTTTATAGTATGAGTGATAAGGGTACTTCTGACGCTTATCGGCACCTACCTCATTCTCCCACAGATGAAGGAACCTCCCAGTCATTTGGTGGATCCACTACCGATTCCGAGGGAATCTTTTTTTCAAAGCCAAAGCTATAGAACCTTTCCCCCTAAAAAGAGAGGCTAGTTTAGTCGAGGCAAAGGAGAGAGAAGGAAAAGATTAAGACAACCCAACAGCAAGCCATAGCATTTAGAAATACCCAGAATTGGAAGTTAGACCCTTATGGGAAGAAGAGTTGGATAGACAATTAGCGAATTTCCACTTGTATGGAAATATAGGAGGAGAGCCTAATTTCAACCAAGCAGCAAATCCAGAACCACAGATACTTCCTTTATTTCCTAACCAACCATGAATCTAGACCAGAACCAGGGGAACCAATTTCCAATCCCAGCCTTTGACCCCAACGAGGAACCCAGGATTCCAGCACTAAATCCTCTAAACCTATGGTGGGGCAACAACTGGGAAATATAACAATTACTAGAATACCCATTCCCCTACGAAGAACCAGTTCCACCTTACCCTGAACCAGTGCCAGCCCCAGTGCTACCCATGGAGCATGTGGAAGAACTTCGCCAGCTTGGGGATGAACTGGTGGAGGAAGAAAACCGAATTCGCCAAATCGGAGAGAAGCTCGTCTGGAAGTATGACTAGCGGGAAATGCAGTTTTAAGCAACCGCCACCTACTATATATGTATATATATGTGTGTATTTTGTTACATAGTTAAAAAAAAACTAAAATAGATATAAACTATATACCACCTATATACATATATCGATGCATAGTTACTAATGTTTGAATTTCAGTTATGGTTGTAATAGACGCATATATATGAAAAGAGTAAAAGTCGCAATGCTCAACGATTTTGGTTCACTATGTTGTGTGATATTTATTATTCTGTGATATTAATACCTGATAAATGTTTACGATTTAGATGTCAGACGAAGTAAATCAGGAATCCAGAATAACGATAATAACGAGAATCAAATGAATAAAAGTGCTATCGAACACATAGTAGCCCAATGAATCATAGATGTTATGCCCTATATTATCGATACTATTAAAAAGCCAGAAAACGATAAGTCCGGAACCGGAAGTAAACGCGTGTCCTCTGAACCAAATCATAGCATGAACGGAAATCATGAACTATTAATTCAAGCTCCTATTCCAAAAAGAAGAAGAACCATCTCATATGGTTGTTCTTATAAAGAATTCTTATCATGCAAACCGATAGATTTCTCAGGCAGTGAAGGAGCTATTTCAGCATTGCGCTGGATAGAAAAGACAGAAGTAGTTTTAAAAATAAGTAAGTGTGCCAATGAGGATAAAGTTATGTATGCCTCTAATCTTTTTAAAGATGCAGCTTTAGAATGGTGGAATACCATTCTTCAGTCCAGAGGAAGTGACAGGGTTTACATTATGGAATGGTATGGAACAACTTTAAGGAAATAGTTGAAAGGAAATTCTGTCCTCCTAATGAAAAGGAACATATTGCTAATAAGTTCCTAAATCATAGAATGATTGGGGTAAATTGCAAAGATTATATCACCACATTCTTTGAATATGTAAGGATTGTACCAACCCTGGCCTCTCCAGAACCAGTATTATCTCCCGTTACATTTGGGGATTAATCAGTGAAACAGACATGTGGTTAAGGCAGCTAGACCACAAACTATTGAAGAAGCAGTAGAGCTAGCAAACACCTTGACAGATGAATTGTTACGTACGCAAGAAGAAAACCAGAAAGGAACCTAGCTCAAAAGATTACTCAGGAACTACGTTATGGTAATTCCTATCGCGGAAAAGGGGCAAGTTCTTCGTCACCCCTATGTAAGTACTGCAAAAGAAGCATTCCGAGAAATGCTCTACATACTGCAATTTCTGCAAATTCCCAGGGCATAAAGAAGAAGACTGTAGAAAGAAACCTAATAATAGGCTATACTACAATTGTGGAGAAGCCGGTCATATTAAAACCAACTGCCCGAAACTAGTTCTAGCGGCAAACAACAAAGCAAGGACAACAGAAGGACCCAAGAAAACTGCCAGAGCGTTCGTGCTGACTGCCGAAGAAGACAAGATGATTCCGGATGTGATTGCCGGTACATTTTTAGTTAATGATGTTTATGCAAAAGTATTATTTGACTCTGGTGCAAACCAAAGTTTCATAAATACTTCCTTCTGCAATTTTCTTAATCAACCATTAACTAAACTTCACCAAGACTGTTTGGTGGAGACGACAGATGGATCCTCTATCAAAATTAGTGAAATCCTGCAGGGAGCTAAGATAGAACTTTTACGTCAAAATTTTCTGCTAACCTTTTTCCAACGGATCTAGCCGGATTCGATGTCGTGTTAGGAATGGATTGGTTGGTAACCAATCAGGCACGAATATTGTGTGATCAAAAATCTGTAGAAAGTGATTGCGCCATCTGGCGAGAGGATCACAATTAAGGGAGATAAGTCGACAAGGTCAACAAAGTTCATCTCTGTAATGAAAGCGGCAAGTTATACACGAAGATGAGGAATGGTGTATATGATTTCCATAATCATCAACCCTAAAGGAAAAGAATTAAAAGATATTCCTGTAATATCAAATTTCTCTGACGTCTTTCCAGAAGAGTTGCCTGGATTGCCGCCAGATCGAGAGGTTGAATTTAGAATTCACCTAATACCAGGAACAACACCGATTACCAAAGCCCCATATCGCCTAGCACCGACGGAAATGCAGGAACTGAAGAAACAACTGCACGAATTACTAGAGAAGGGTTTCATACAACCTAGCTCATCACCATGGGGAGCACCGGTGTTATTTGTTAAGAAAAAGGACGGATCAATGCGAATGTGCATTAACTACCGAGAATTGAATAAGGTTACAATTAAAAATTGGTACCCATTACCAAGAATCGATGATCTGTTTGATTAACTCCAAGGAGCCCGATTCTTTTCTAAGATCGACTTACGCTCAGGATATCATCAGCTGAAAGTACAGGAAGAGGACATTCCTAAACTGCTTTCAGAACGAGATATGGTCATTATGAATTTACAGTCATGCCATTTGGTTTAACCAATGCCCCAGCTGCGTTTATGGACATGATGAAAAGGATATGTAAACCATACCTAGACAAATTCATAATCGTCTTTATAGATGATATTCTAATTTACCCTAAGAGTAAGGAAGATCACGCAGGCATTTGCATATACTCCTGTCATTGCTAAGGAAGGAAAAGCTTTACGCTAAATTCTCGAAGTGTGAATTCTGGTTACAAGAAGTACAACTCCTTGGACATTTGGTTAACCATGAAGGAATTCATGTGGATCCCACAAAGATCGAGGCGATTACCAGATGGGAAGTCCCTAAGTTGCCTATGGGTGTAAGAAGTTTTCTTGGATTAGCAGGATATTATAGAAGCTTTATTCAAGATTTTTCTAGAATAGCCATTCCATTAACCAAGCTAACTTGAAAATCAGTTAAATTTGAATGGGGACCAAAGCAGGAAGAAGCATTCAGGATTTTAAAGCATAAGTTAACCAACGCACCAATACTCGCATTACCAAAAGGAACTAAAGACTTCATAGTTTATTGTGACGCGTCTAAATTAGGATATGGATGTGTGCTAATGCAACATAAAAAAGTAATTGCTTATGCCTTTAGACAACTCAAGAAGCATGAAGAAAATTATACTACACGTGATCTGAATTAGGAGCAATAACTTTTGCCCTTAAAATTTGGAGACACTATCTTTACGGTAGTAAGTTTGTGTTATTCACAGATCATAAGAGTTTAAGATATGTCTTTGGACAAAAGGAATTAAACATGAGATAGAGGCGATGGATGGAAATCCTTAGTGATTATCATTGTGATAGTATCATGAGGAAAAGCTAACATAGTAGCAGACGCTTTAAGTCGAAAGTATCATGAGAACCCGAAAAGAGTACGTTCTCTTACACTAAATCTTCAGATAGATTTAAATGAGCGAATTAAACAGGTTCAGGAAACAGCCATCAAGGACGATGCTGAAGGATTAAAAGGAATCATTAAGGAATTAGAAAAAGGAACCAATGGAGTTTGGAGATTCCATAAGACTAAGTATATAATGCATCGTGGAAGTGATAAGATGTATAAAGATTTAAGAAAGAATTTCTGGTGGATAGGTATGAAAAAGGATGTAGCAAACTACGTTGCTAAATGTCTAACATGTTCACAGGTTAAAGCTGAACATCAGAAACCTTCAGGACTGTTGCAACACTTGGAAATGCCAATTTGGAAATGGGAATTAATAACAATGGACTTTGTTACTAAACTACCCAGGACGTGAAAAGGCAATGATACAATCTGGGTGATTGTAGACAGGTTAACCAAATCGGCTCATTTCTTACTGATGAAAGAAACTTTAAGTATGGAACAACTAGCTAAATTATATGTAAATGAAATAGTTTCATTGCATGGAATTCCTTTATCTATTGTGTCTGACAGGGACAGCCGGTTTACTTCGCATTTTTGGACAAGTTTCCAAAAAGCAATGGGAACCAGATTAAATCTAAGTACAACATATCATCCTCAAACAGACGGTCAAAGTGAAAGGACAATCCAAACAATGGAAGATATGCTTAGAGCCTATGTCATTGATTTCGGAGGAAATTGGGATGAACATTTACCTTTAATAGAATTTTCCTACAACAACAGTTATCATACCAGCATCAATGCTGCACCTTTTGAAGCACTCTACGGACGGAAATGCCGAACACCAGTATGTTGGGCAAAAATTGGAGAAAAGCAATTATTAGGTCCTGAGATTGTACAAGAAACAACTGACAAAATTATTCAAGTCAAGGAGAGACTGAAAATAGCCCTGGATCGTCAAAAGAGTTATGCAGATAACAGACACAAACCTTCGGAATTTCAAGTTGGAGATAAAGTGCTATTTAAAGTCTCACCATGGAAAGGAGTTGTTAGATTCGGTAAGAAAGGGAAACTAAGCCCCATGTATGTTGGACCTTTCAAGATTGTCAAACGAATAGGGCCAGTAGCTTATCAGCTACAATTGCCAGAGGAAATGGCAGGAATACATGATGTATTTCATGTATGTAATCACAAGAAATGTCTAGCAGATGAATCATTGGTGATATCTCTTCAAGATGTAGAGGTAAATGAGAAACTTAATTTTCTAGAGAAACCCGTTCAGATTGAAGATAGAAAGATCAAGAATCTCAAGCGCAAGAGATTAGTTCTGGTCAAAGTAAAATGGGATTCAAAGAGAGGACCAGAATACACATGGGAGCTCGAGTCAGAAATGCAAAGAAAATATCCACACCTATCAAGTGAATCTCGAGGACGAGATTTAAATCAAGGTGGAGAGGATGTAACAACTCTCCAAAACACCCCAAACCGAGCCGAAACGACAAACCGGACACGTGAATCGAGACTCAGCATGCAAAACGAAGAAAATGGATCAGGGCATCCCAGGCGCCACGCGCCAAGAACCCCTGATCCTGGCGCGATGCGCGACAGACGTCAGACACGCGTATGTCCGTTATTGCCATGTGGCAAGCCTATGCCCATTACGAGGCTGACCTAGCCCTAGCTAGGCACCTCAGGCGCCACGCGAGAGCAGACCCAGATTCCCGCGCGACACGCTGGAGAGGTCAAATTGGCCTATATAAGGCCAAACACGGGATCGTCTTCGTTGCTCAGTTTCGATCAGAAAAATCAAACGTATACTCCCTCTACTATCTGTTTCTGTCAAAACCCCCTCCCCCTAAACCCCTAAACATGCGAAGCGCTGCCCGCTGTAAGTATCTTAACCCCCAATCAATAATTCGTTACCCTACCTGAGTTAGAACCCGCCAACGCATGTCAATGCTCTGCCCGACTAAGTACGTTGTGGTTCTATCTTGTGCTGTATGGTTATCCTACCCAATTGATTTAGGACCCACCGATGCATGTCAAGGCCCTACCTGACTAAGTACGCCGGGGTTCTGTCTCGGTTGTATGGCTAAAAGTGACATGGGTTAATTTACTAACGCATGTGCATTGTATGTTTTAAATAGAAATTCCAGGAAGTAATCAAGAATTTTCACCAGGAACTCCGTAGGAATACCTAAGTTTTCAAAGTGAGTACATTCTCCTTTTGTAAACCTTTTTGTGAGTCAACATATTTTAATTATGCTTAACAGTGATTGAGTATATTTATTCTACAATTACTGCTGGTATGTTGGGGTTTTGTATACGAAATTTGAATCTGTTACCGTTGGACAAATAGATTTTTGCCAGTGGGTAACATGACCCACAAGTCAGGAGTGACAGTACTGATTGGCTAATGCTGTAGATATAAACATTGCAAATGCGGATGCTCTCAATGACTGTAAAGCTATAAAACTTGTTTTGATTATACTGGGATGTATTCACCAGTATTTCTTGCTGATAAAAATCTTTTTAAAACGCGTTTCAGGTTACTTAATGTGAAGCTAATAGAAGCCAGCTGGAGAGCACTGAAGGCTTAGAAAAGTGGCTATAAAAGTTACCTAAATAAACGGAGTTTATGTTTTCCATAAGCCAGGGTTTATCCCTACAAATGTATTATAATTGAAACTTGGGTTTTATCCCATTTTGTGTATTATAAAAGTTTGGTGTTTTGAAACTCTGATCAGTTATTTCCTAACTATGATCCTGATGTTGTAATTCCGCTACCAAATTAATAAACACCGGTACCACCAGCTCTGTGTCTCGCGGCTCCCGCTCCCGGGGTAGGGGTGATGTATTGCGAAATACATCTATTTATCATGTAGAGTTTGTTTAATTTTCGTTTGAGTTTGTTTGATTTTAGTAGTTATTTTGTAGGAGTTTGATACTTTGTCGTGTAAAGGGTCTTTGTGAAGAAATATGCTTGAAAATGTTGATTTAATGCTTGGAGAAGTTAAGGATGAAAGTTGGAATAGCTGGAGCTGAAATACTGATGAGAAAAACCATAACTTTCTGGAGAAAACAGGGCTAGGTGTAGCGCTACAGGCATATGAATACACCGTCGCGCTACGCCAAGGTTAGGAAAGGAAAATCAGGCTTTTTATAGCGCTGCGTTGCGCGGAGCTCATACCTCTCACCCGTCGCGGACGCGACGGGTCTTTTTCCGGAGAATCCTAGTTTTAGTTGCTGTATGATTCTTCCAGACCTACAAAAACATCATTATCTTGTCCATAACCCTACTTGGACGAATTGGGAGAGATTGAGACGCAAAGTTATCAACTTTTTGGGTATTTCCAAGTATTCGGAGCTGCACGTTGAGTATTGGAAGCTTAGGAAGCATTCAGCTTGGTGATTTACCATTTGGGTGTTCTTTATTCTTGCTTTTTCTCATATGATGTTCAATACATTTGATTCATACTTGTGTTTGATACTCTCAATGACTTTGTTTGGCTAATTTTATTGAACTACCTAGATTGGATGAATGTTTGCATTAAAGTTTTGATTTTTATGTGATTTGTGGATATCATGGATTGTTTATGAGTTCGTAAGCGATTTGTTCTTATAGTTAGATGTGTATGCATGCTTGAGGGTGTTTGCTCATTGTTTAAGCTGGTGACGGTCTTTATCACATAAGAGAGTCTTGCTAGGGTCTAGTTTTTGGTGAGTGTCTATATCACATAATAAAGCTAGAGTCTTTAGGGTTGAACTACGTAATAAACCTTAGAAGTTATAATCAGTAAACGTATAAAATAAAGTGTTCTACTAATCATCAATAGCTGTGAGGTGCGAGGTTATCGCTAGGTCCAAGTCATTAAGCTGCAAGGTAGGAGCTTTCTTAGAAAGTAAACCTATTGGCTATTGTCTAGTGAGTCTAACTGAAAGTCCAAATTTACCTTTGGTTTAGATCCTGTGAGGGAGTGAATCTTGTAAGGATTCCATAAACCCATTAGAGGTCTTGTGAGAGAATCTAATAATCGGTAGTCTAAAACAACCTCTAGGGTATCATCGTGTCTCTTGAGAAGGGTCAGGGGTCCTTTAGATATTCTGAAAGGCGAGAACTTTATGATCCCGGTTCCATGGTTGACAATTTCTAATTAAAAATCATTACTTGAAGCAAACAGGATTCCACTCTAGGTAGTGTTTTCGCACCATCAGAGTTAAATCTTAAGTAATTCGTATTATTAACTTAGTTAACCTTAGTTAATTTTTTTAATTGTTTTCTTAGGAATTTGTTAGAAATCCCCCATCAAACAACAACATTTTAGTCCGAGTCTGTCAGAGTCTAAATAAAGTAGTTAATTTAATCAGTAGAGTCTCGTGGATTCAATATCCGGACTTACTTTAGTTATACTAGAGTCGATCGGTACACTTGCCGGTTAGTAGTTTAGTTCGTTTTAGTGAGTCTAGAGTATTACTTCGTGTCTAGATTTAGGTTAATTTCAGTTGTTTTTATTGAACTACTTTTAGCACATCAAGTTTTTGGCGCCGTTGGCATCTCGTATACGCGATCAGATTCATTCGTTCCGAATGGACCCTGATGAGCCGTACCACCTCGCCTGGGAAAGGTTCCAAACCATACTTGATCGTTGTTCATAGCATGGCTTGTCTGATTGGGCACTTGTAGAAGTTCTACAACGGTCTCACCCCAGAGATCCGGGCCCGATTTGACACGTCGGCTGGAGGGCAACTCATGGGAAAGAAGTTAACAGCTGAGTGTAATGATCTGTTTGAGAGTTTCGCCCATTCCGAAATGGACTATAGCACCACAGGTAGGAACTCCATTCCTGTTACTAGCACCTCTTCGACTACTCGGGGGGTGAACCAAGTTGGCTTGGACTCAACGGTGGCTGTTGCGCTAGATCGGATGGAGAAAACTTTCACTAAGGAGCTTTATGAGATTAAGAAAAAAGTCGATAGGTGTGAGCTTTGTCGAGGGGGTCATGATACCGTAGATTGTCCCACCATTACGTTATAGCATGTAGAGTTCATAGCCAGTCAGAATAAGGATCGGTTTAACAATAATTCAAATTATAACCCTAACTGGCGAAACAACAATAATAATAACTTCCGCTCCTCCGGTAACCCCCCGGTTTCTCATCGGGTCTGTATCAAAACAGGGGGCAGGGTTTGTTCACTAGTTCAGGTCCTAATCACCAGGGCAGTTTAGTCATTCAGGGTCGAATCAGGAGGGTCAGGGTAGTGAAAAGTCATCCGACATGAGTAGGATCGAGGAGATGTTCGCTCAAATCATGATTAAGGAGCAAGCCACTCAGAAAGCCTTAAATGATTTTAATGGTTTCGTGAAAAATATGGAAAACTTAAATAAGACTCAGGAACTTCACAATAAAAACCAACAGGGGCTCTTTTAGATCTTCAAAGACAGTTAGGTGGTATTTCCAAACAATTGCAAGAATACCCTTCTGGTCAATTCTCAGGTAACACTTACCAAAACCCGGCCAATCATTCGGCCAAGGCCATCACTACTAGGAGCGGCAGGAGTTTAGGAGAGGTAGTTAGGGAGAGTGTGGAAGTAGAGGGTGAGGAAGAGGTAGATGAGGAGATTGAGATGGAAGCTCCCGGTAAGGTGCACGATAGGCTAGTCCCAGCAAGTACCGCACAAACCGAGGAGTTTCAAGTAGAAAAGAGGGTAGAAAAACAACGAGTAGGAGTCAAGCCATCCCCTTTGGTTGATCATTCGCGTGCTCCGTACCCTGCTCGTCTCAAGCATCAGAAATATGCTAGGGAGTAGGGCATTTCTTAGAGATGTTTAAGCAATTAAAGATAAATCTTCCGTTCATCGAGGCCTTGTAATCTATGCCTAAGGATGCGAAGTTCCTCAAAGATCTTCTCAAGCGGAAAGATAGGCTAGGTGAGTTGTCGAACATTCCATTGACCGGCGGTTGTTCAACGGTAGTTTTGAACAAGCTACCGGAAAAATTAACTGATCAGGGCACCTTCACCATTCCATGTTTTTTCGGGGTCGCCGTTGCTCCAGCTCATGCCCTAGCCGATCTAGGAGCTAGCATCAACTTGATGCCATTTTCATTGTACGAGCGTTTAGGTCTAGGAGAGCTTACACCCACACGTATGTCGTTATCATTGGCCGATCGTTCGGTTAAGTATCCTAGGGGTATCATCGAGAATCTTTTAGTCAAGGTCAATAAGTTCGTCTTTCCGGTTGATTTTGTCATCCTCGACATGGAAGCCGACGAAAAGGTTCCAATCATTCTAGGTCGTCCTTTCCTTCGAACCGCCAAGGCAATCATTGATGTCTACGACGGTAAGATCTCACTTCGTGCGGGTGACGAGATTGTCACATTCGAGATAGATAGAGCCATGCAACACCCTAGTGGTAGTGATGATCATAGTGGTCCGTGTCATTCCGTCTATTTTTTAGACTCCGTCATGTCATATGTGGATCAGTGTGTTAGTTACATTAGTGGGAGTGATCTAGTGGGTGAAGATGAGATTGAGTTTGGAAGTGAGGAAGAGGAAGTTGGGAATGATCCGGAGTGGATTCCGGAAACTTTAGAGTTATGTGAGGTTAGGGAAGAAGTAGAGGATAAACCCTTGGAGTTGGCACCTTTAGAGCTTAAGGTTCTACCATCCCATTAGAGTATGCCTTCTTAGGAGAGGAGTCGAGTTTGCCCGTCATCATCGCTTCTAAGTTGACGGAGGAGGAGAAGGGTAGGTTAGTTGAGGTGCTTCGGAAGCACAAAGATGCTATAGCTTGGAGATTGTCCGATATCAAGGGGATTAGCCCCACATTTTGCACACACCAGATCCTCATGGAAGACGAATTTAAACCGGTAGTGCAACCTCAAAGGCGTCTAAATCCTAACATGAAGGAGGTGGTTAGGAAGGAGGTAATTAAATTGATGGAGGCCGGGCTAATATATCCAATATCTGATTCCTCGTGGGTTAGCCCCACTCAAGTCGTCCCTAAAAAGGGTGGGATGACTGTTGTCAAGAACGAGAAAAACGAGCTTATTCCTTCCCGTACGGTCACCGGTTGGCGTGTGTGTATTGACTACCGCAAGCTCAATGACGCCACCCGGAAGGACCACTTTCCTCTACCGTTCATCGATCAAATGCTCGAGCGTCTCGCGGGTCGTCAATTCTATTGTTTTCTTGATGGTTTTTCCGGTTACTTCCAAATCCCAATCGCCCCGGAGGACCAAAAGAAAACCACTTTCACATGTCCTTATGGCACCTAAGCGTACCGGCACATGCCCTTCGGATTATGTAACGCACCGGCTACGTTTCAGCGGTGCATGGTCGCGATCTTTCAAGACATGGTTGAGGGTACTATGGAGGTCTTTATGGACGATTTCTCAGTCTACGGTGATTCTTTTGACCATTGCTTAGGTAACTTAGAGCGTATGATGAAGAGGTGTATAGAGACAAAGTTGATGTTGAATTGGGAGAAGTGTCACTTCATGGTGATAGAAGGGATTGTGTTGGGACACAAAATCTCGAGGTTAGGGATAGAGGTTGATAGACCCAAGATAGATACCATTAGCCGTTTACCCCCACCCACCAATTTTAAATCGATTAGAAGTTTTCTTGGTCATGCGGGTTTCTATAGACGTTTCATTAAGGACTTCTCTAAGACAACCTGTCACACCCCGACCCGCAGCGGAATAAGAGTCGGGGCATAATTGGGTAATCACCAAAGCTCATGATGTTTACTAATATGTTTCATATTTATTAAATTCAAAATTACATCCTCAATATTCCAAACATGTTCATACAATTACAAAGAAAAATAACTAACTAAACAATCCAAAGTCTAAACCGGTTTATTATTCTAAGCCATCCTATATGTTTCTTGCTGCAACTGGATCACCTGTATCATGTGTAAAAATGGGGTTTTTGGGTCAACAAAAGTTGGCGAGTGAACCTTGTTAGAAAACATTTATTATTGATTTCTCGTTGTAGTTAATTATGGAAAATTGTGCAATAATCATATATGAGCAAACGTAAATAAACATACAATAACAATAACAATATCAATATCAATAACATACAATAACAAAACAATAACAAACCACCTTGCATGAATATATGACATAAATGACAATGTATATGTTGGCAACGTCACGTTCACGCTCATAGGTAATGGGGAACGGACGGCCTATGATGAATGTATGTGCGATCAAGGCTCAATCAAACGGAGCCGATCGTATGTTGGCAACCCCTCGTTCACGCTCATAGGTAATGGGGAACAGCTCAACGCTCATAGGTAATGGGGAGCGGCGGCCTATGATAATGTATGTACTGAAAATGATAAATTTAATCTAAACATTAACCACACAAACAGTTGATACATATTGAATACACATTTTATCATGAATATGATGGATGCACAATTGTTTAAATGTAATAAATAAAAAGACACATGATACACCCCAAAAACGTGATTAAAACGGGGAATTTGTAGAGATTCACTCACATTGGGTGCGTTCGTTTGACGATGTTGAATGCTCACGAGTTTAGAGGGTTTATCGACGAGGATTAACTAACCTAAATAATAACGAAAAGGTACGGTAAATAAGTGGATTTTATTAACAATTTTAATAAGGTTTTTAGGTTTATTTTTGTGAGTTTAAGGTTATTTTCTAACTTTAAAAACATTATTTTTAAGTATTTTTAATTGATAAATAAACAAAAAATATATAAAAAAAATGTTGACTTTTTGGGTTTGACTGTTGACCATTGACTTTGACTTGTTGACCGGTTCGGTCGTGTATATTGTTTGCACTGAGTGAGGTTCGAACTCGTGACCTCCCGTACGCGTGCACGCAGCTCTACCAACTGAGCTACGTGTCTAACCCAAATATTTCTGTTTTTAATTATATTTATATACTATTTAATTTATTCCAAAATTCATTTATTTTAAAAAGGATTTTAATTCTATCGAACCGGCGTGCGTAACAGGTCTCGAACCCGGGACCTATTGATTAACGTTGCACACAGTCCACCGCTGGACTGTGTGTCTAACCTGGTTAAAACACTTGTTTTTATTTCTCTTATATACTAACTGGAAGTTTTCGTATTTGGGTTTTATAAAAAGTCTGAATATTGTGACCAACCGGAACAAGGACGGACTCGAACCCGTATCGCTATGTTTCAATTGCACACAGTCCACAGCTGGACTGTGTGTCTAACCCGAGATATAATCCAATTTATATTAAATTTATATACAGACTAACTTCATCTTCTTCGTTACAATAACCCAGACAACTGATTTTCGACTGAACTTGTTCAATTCAATTAACAGGCATATGAGTGATTAAAATGTAACGGATAGGAAAGGTTTTGGGAATGAACATACCGGAATGATGACTTTTCTCAGAACTCCGGCAAAGTCGTCGGCTCTGTTTTTATGAACACCGTCTGAGCGGACCAATCAACAGTTTTTGATTAACTAATTGTGGAATTGAAGGACTAAACAAGAGTTATAAGAAGGTTTAAATGATAATACCGTTTCACAGCGCGATTTAGGAATTTTCAGAAGTTTTCCGGCGACTGCAGATTATCCGATATCGTCGTCTGGGACCGTTTCTGATTGGAGGGTTTGAGTTAGTAAAAGTCTAACAACAGATAGAAGATGAAAGAATTTAGAAATTTACCGTTTTGATGAAAGACACGGTTTTCCGGCGAAAGTCCGGCGAGTTCAAAAAGCGTTTCTGACGAACTGAAAATAGAGCGAAAGTGAAATTGGAGGTTCTGTGGATGATTTTGAGTCGCGAGATGATGATATTGTTGGAGTAATTCAGGAAGTGAATGTTTTCGGTTATTAAACCCGAAATCATATGAATTCAAGTTCAATAAAAGCCGAATTGATTGAGATCGTGCGTTGTAATGTTTTCATCGGTTATAACCAGTAATAACAATCACTCAACCGACTGGAATGTTGAAAGCCGATATCGGTTTCAGTTTTGGCGCAAACAGGTGGTTTCTCAGGTGATCATATGTTTTAATTGTTTCCTAGATTTCACAAAGACATTAAGTGGCGGAGTGGTTATGTGTTTGATGTTTAAGGTTTCCGGCTGACCCGGGTTCGAAACCCGGCAGCCCCTTTTCATTTTTAATTGTTTTAATTTTATTTTTTAACAATTTTAATTTCCATAATCTAAAATGTTTATTAGTTATGTATTGTTTAAAATTAAAATAAGCATTAAATGAGCAACAAAATATGAAACTGATTATTCGATTAATAAACGAAGCGGGTTTGGAAAAACCCGTTTTTTGACAAATGTTACAGTATCCCCTACTTTTAGAAATTTCGTCCTGAAATTTAAGTAGTAGTGGTAACAGGAAAAAGACGCGGGTATTTTTCGCGCATTGAGTCTTCACGTTCCAAGTAAACTCAGGTCCCCGTTTCGACTCCCAGCGTACCCTAACAATTGGAATACGACTCCGTCTTAAACGTTTTTCTCGAAGTCCATGATCTCTACCGGTCTTTCAATGAAGTGCATAGATTCATCGATCTGAATATCTTCTAGGGGAATATGGAGGTTTTCATCGGCGAGACACTTCTTTAAGTTTGATACGTGGAATGTGGGGTGAATTCTATTGAGTTCTTCTGGTAGATCAAGCTTGTTTGCTACAGGTCCTACTCTTTCGAGTATCTTGAAAGGTCCTACGTAGCGTGGTGCTAGCTTGCCCTTCTGGCCAAAACGAACTACTCCCTTCCACGGTGATACTGTTAAAAGTACATGATCACCAATGTTAAACTCCAAAGGCTTTTGTCGTTTGTCTGCATAACTCTTTTGACGACTTTGTGCCGCTAGAAGATTGTTTCGAATTTGATGGATCTTGTCTGTGGTTTCTTGAATCAATTCTGGACCGGTGATTTGAGCTTCTCCAATTTCGTGCCAACATACTGGAGATCGCACTTACGACCATATAAAGCTTCGAAAGTGCCATGCTGATACTTGAATGATAGCTGTTGTTGTACGAAAATTCAACTAATGGTAGATGAGCATCCCAATTTCCCTTGAAGTCTATGACACATGCTCGAAGCATATCTTCAAGAGTTTGGATGGTGCGTTCAGATTGTCCATCAGTTTGAGGATGATAAGTGGTACTGAGGTCTAATCGTGTACCCAAAGCGGCTTGTACGGCTTGCCATGTTCGTGAAGTGAAACGACCATCACGATCTGAAATAATGCTTAACGGTACACCATGACGGCTTACGATTTCGCTGATGTAGATACGAGCTAACTTCTCGTTCTTGAATCTTCGCGGATCGAATGAAGTGAGCTGATTTTGTAAGACGATCAATGATTACCCATATAGTGTCATACCCACAAGAAGTGCGAGGTAACCCGGTAATGAAGTCCATGGTTATGTTTTCCCACTTCCATACAGGTATTTCAGGTTGGACCAGAAGTCCTGAGGGTCTTTGATGTTTCAGCTTTTACTTTGGAACATGTAAGGCACTTGGAAACAAAAACAGCAATATCCTTTTTCATTCCAGGCCACCAGTAGGTGTATCGAAGGTCTTGATACATCTTGTCGGCTCCTGGGTGTATAGAGTATCGTGTTTTGTACGCCTCATTCATAAGGAAAACACGAAGGTTATTGTGGTCAGGAATCCATATGCGATCTAGATAGTATAGAATACCGTCGGATTTAGTTTCAATTTTAAGTTCAGCTCCACAACAGCTCCTTGCGTACGTCGTTTTCCGTTACTGAAACATGTTGGGCTTCTCGGATTTGATCTTTGATATCTGTTATGATTTGCGAACATAGAAACGAATGGAGTTCGCATAACCCTTTCGACTGAGTGCATCGGCCACCACGTTTGCCTTGCCAGGATGATACCGAATTTCACAGTCGTAGTCATTAAGAAGTTCGACCCATCTCCGTTGCCTCATGTTTAACTACTTTTGGTTGAAGATATGTTGAAGACTCTTGTGGTCAGTGTATATTTCACACTTAGTACCTAGAGGTATGTCTCCATATCTTAAGAGCGGACACAACGGCTCCAAGTTCTAGGTCGTGGGTGGTGTAGTTCTTCTCATGAGTTTTGAGTTGTCTAGAAGCATAAGCTATCACCTTTCCTCTTTGCATTAGAACACAGCCTAGTCCTTGCCCTGACGCGTCGCAATAAACCACGAAGTCATCACAACCTTCAGGAAGGGTGAGAATAGGTGCGTCACAGAGTTTTTGTTTAAGGGTTTGGAAGGCTTCTTCTTGTTTGGGTCCCCATATGAAGGGTTTTCCTTTATGTGTTAAAGCCATGAGTGGTACAAGCGATGCGGGAGAAATTTGCAATGAAACGGCGATAATAACCAGCCAAACCAAGGAATGATCTTACTTCGGTTGGTGTACGTGGCGCTTGCCATTCTTGTACTGCTTTGATCTTTGAGGGGTCGACATGTATTCCCTTGTCATTGACGAAATGTCCAAGGAATTGTACCTCTTTTAACCAGAATTCGCATTTGGAGAATTTTGCATAGAGCTTTTCATTCTCTAAGAGTGTAAGGATGAGTCAAAAGTGTCGTTCATGATCAGAATTAGACTTTGAGTAAATGAGGATGTCGTCGATGAAGACTATAACAAAGCGATCGAGATAGGGTTTGCAGACTCTGTTCATTAGATCCATGAAGACAGCTGGAGCGTTGGTTAAACCAAATGGCATGACCATGAATTCATAATGACCATAACGAGTTCAGAAGGCGGTCTTTGGGACGTCTTCTTCATGTACTCTGAGTTGATGATAACCAGAACGAAGGTCGATTTTTGAAAAACAGCTGGCGCCTTGAAGTTGGTCAAGAAGATCATCGAGCGAGGTAAAGGGTAGCGGTTCTTAATCGTTAACTTGTTGAGTTCTCTGTAGTCGATACACATGCGAAACGTTCCATCTTTCTTCTTCACAAAAAGGACAGGTGCACCCCAAGGCGATGAGCTAGGACGTATGAATCCTTTGTCAGTCAGCTCTTGCAATTGACTGGCTAGCTCTTGCATTTCGGACGGGGCTAACCTATAAGGAGATTTTGCAACTGGTGTAGCCCCAGGTATAAGATCAATGCGGAATTCGACTTCTCTCACGGGAGGAAGTCCTGAAATGTCGTCAGGAAAAACTTGTGGAAAATCTTTTACTACTGGGATGTCTTCGAGTTTCTTCTCCTTGGTTCCCTTTTTGACGACATGAGTTAGAAATGCGACGTAATTCTTGCGGAGATATTTTCGGCTTGAAGACAGGACATTAGTTTGAGCCCTTTCGAAGGGGTTTCTCTCAAAGATTCGTAGAGTCTGACCGTTTTAAAGAATGCGTATAAACTTTTCGCGGCATACAACTTCAGCATGATGTTGGCTGAGCCAGTCCATACCAATTATAATGTCAAAGCTTCCCAACTTCATAGGTATGAGGTCAATTGGAAAATCGTGATCGTTTAGAGGAGAGTACAATTGCGTATAATAGAGTTTAATGAGACCGGTTTTCCGTCAGCAACTTCTACCGTTATGGATTCCATGAGTTTATCACGAGTTTGGTTGAGGATGGGTTCAAATTCTAAGGACGACGAAACTCTTATCCGCGCCAGTATCAAATAAATGGATGCATAACTACCATTGATGAGAAACGTACCGTTAACCACATTGTTGTCAGCCCTAGCTTGATTGGCGTTGATGTAAAAGCTCTTCCTCTTGCAGGTGGGGGAGCTTGATTAGTCTGTTTACTGGATTAGCTTGAGTTGGGCATGGATAATATTCACTAGGCGTGGACAGGTGTTTCTGAAATGGTTCGGGTCTCCACAGTTGTAACAAGCCCGCATAGGTTGCACCATGGATAGTTGGGTTGGTAGTAGGATTGGGCTACATGTTGGGTAGGTGGTAGTAGTAAAGGTTGTTGGGCTTGACCCACTATCTGATGGTGGGCTTGGGTTGTGGGCTGATGGCGGTTCGTTCGCTGAGGTACGCGACAGGTTTGAATGGTGTGACCTGCGCGACCACAGCCGGTGCAATGTTGGCAGGGATGATCAGGAAAATGATGGTATTGGCAACGGTTGCACTTTGGGTATGGGCCGGAGTATGGCCTTTTCTATGGTGCAGGTGAGGGGGCAACTTGGGTAATGGGTGCAGCAGGGATGGGGAAATTTGTTTGTGTGACAGCAAAGTTTCTGGTGTTTCGTTTCCTCTTATTAGCAAACTTTGAGGAGGAGGTGGAATGGTTTGAAGTTTGGCCCTCAACGGGGGCTTTCTTTTTCTCGTCCTTAAATTTTCCGTTGCGAATACGATTCTCGGTAAGCTCGGTAGCTAGTTCCATAGTAGCTTCGAGTGTTGCAGGTGAAGTGCTGAGAACTGAGTCTTGAATTTTCGAGGGGATGCCTCGAGTATAGTGTTCGACTAAGCGGTAAACTGGGGTAAACAAGTTAGGGACCATTTGGTTCAACTCTAAAAACCGTTTGTTGTAGGAAGTATGATCTCCCTCCTTTTGCTTCAACGAATGAAATTCATCCTCTAACTTTTTGATCTCGCTTCTTGGACAGAAGCGTCTCGTCATGATTTCCCTTAACTCCTCCCACGTTAAGGCCATTGCATCTTCGATTCCTCTCTTACCCTTTTCAGTATTCCACCAGGTAAGAGCTACCCCAACTAGCCTCCCGGTTGCGTAACGTACCTTGCGATCCTCGGGACAATCGCAGTTGAGGAAGGTGTTTTCCATTTCCTCAAACCAGTGGAGGAGAGCATGACACGTTCGGTCCCTTCAAATTTCGGAGGATCGCAAGACTTGAAATGTTTATATGAGCACTTTTTGGAAGGAGGGTTGCCGATGTTCTGGTCTTCTTGCTGGGGAGGATTGATGGGATTTGCGGAGAGAGTTTGTTGGACTTGAACTACAATGTCAGGAAGCACCGCGGCCATTTGTTTTGCGATTTGGGTGGCCAAGCGTTCGTTTGACCTTCCTGACCTTCTACCCCCACGTTGTTGCCTAGCCGACATCTACAGGAATATACATAAGAAGATTGTGAGTTTATGGAGTCTTTTTAGGTGTCATGTGTCTTAAAAAAAATAACATAAACATCAATAATGCAACTACATCCATAGGATGTCTTGGGTTTGCTCATGTTTGGGACTCAAATGTCCCCCATACCTTCACCTGTATAGTCATGTGGGCCCCCATGGCTATTGGCTTAGTAGGATTCACATTGGTATTGGCGGTTTAACACTCGCATCACCCGAATGAAAACCATGAAATATGTTTACGAGATGTATGGTCGGAAGGTGTCCAGGTGTAGACACAATGACAACTCAAAGTGGGGTTAGCTCACACGACGTTTGGTATAGCATGCTTTGGCCTAATAAGTCCTTCGTACTCTCATCGTTAGTCCCAGGTAGGCAAACTGGTCCTTTATTTTGGATTTATACGAATGCCAAGCCTAGACAGGACGTTCCGACTACCGGTACTTGTACCCTTCCAGTTACTACATGCCCGTCATGAGAACTCACTTTGATGTGATTTGAAAATACAAAAATCATTGTAAAAGTCATGGAAATTGTGTGGTGTGTGCTCTCATGGATATGATATGTTATGAGAATATGATTCATGATAGGCATTGTATAATAATATGTACTTATGAACATGCTTGCATAACATTGAATGTAACAATAAACATAAAACATATAAACATCATGAATTTTGCATGTAACACACAAAAATTTTTAAAAATTCTAATCAACTATAGTATAGGCTCTAAGGGTCTAATAACCTATCCTATATCCCTATAGTCATGGCTCTGATACCAACCTGTCACACCCCGACCCGCAGCGGAATAAGAGTCGGGGCATAATTGGGTTATCACCAAAGCTCATGATGTTTACTAATATGTTTCATATTTATTAAATTCAAAATTACATCCTCAATATTCCAAACATGTTCATACAATTACAAAGAAAAATAACTAACTAAACAATCCAAAGTCTAAACCGGTTTATTATTCTAAGCCATCCTATATGTTTCTTGCTGCAACTGGATCACCTGTATCATGTGTAAAAATGGGGGTTTTTGGGTCAACAAAAGTTGGCGAGTGAACCTTGTTAGAAAACATTTATTATTGATTTCTCGTTGTAGTTAATTATGGAAAATTGTGCAATAATCATATATGAGCAAACGTAAATAAACATACAATAACAATAACAATATCAATATCAATAACATACAATAACAAAACAATAACAAACCACCTTGCATGAATATATGACATAAATGACAATGTATATGTTGGCAACGTCACGTTCACGCTCATAGGTAATGGGGAACGGACGGCCTATGATGAATGTATGTGCGATCAAGGCTCAATCAAACGGAGCCGATCGTATGTTGGCAACCCCTCGTTCACGCTCATAGGTAATGGGGAACAGCTCAACGCTCATAGGTAATGGGGAGCGGCGGCCTATGATAATGTATGTACTGAAAATGATAAATTTAATCTAAACATTAACCACACAAACAGTTGATACATATTGAATACACATTTTATCATGAATATGATGGATGCACAATTGTTTAAATGTAATAAATAAAAAGACACATGATACACCCCAAAAACGTGATTAAAACGGGGAATTTGTAGAGATTCACTCACATTGGGTGCGTTCGTTTGACGATGTTGAATGCGCACGAGTTTAGAGGGTTTATCGACGAGGATTAACTAACCTAAATAATAATGAAAAGGTACGGTAAATAAGTGGATTTTATTAACAATTTTAATAAGGTTTTTAGGTTTATTTTTGTGAGTTTAAGGTTATTTTCTAACTTTAAAAACATTATTTTTAAGTATTTTTAATTGATTTTTAAATTAAATAAATAAACAAAAATATAAAAAAAAATGTTGACTTTTTGGGTTTGACCGTTGACCATTGACTTTGACTTGTTGACCGGTTCGGTCGTGTATATTGTTTGCACTAAGTGAGGTTCGAACTCGTGACCTCCCGTACGCGTGCACACAGCTCTACCAACTGAGCTACGTGTCTAACCCGAAATATTTCTGTTTTTAATTATATTTATATACTATTTAATTTATTCCAAAATTCAATTATTTTAAAAAGGATTTTAATTCTATCGAACCGGCGTGCGTAACAGGTCTCGAAGCCGGGACTTGTTGATTAACGTTGCACACAGTCCACCGCTGGACTGTGTGTCTAACCTGGTTAAAACACTTGTTTTTATTTCTCTTATATACTAACTGGAAGTTTTCATATTTGGGTTTTATAAAAAGTATGAATATTGTGACGAAACGGAACAAAGACGGACTCGAACCCGGTATCGCTATGTTTCAATTGCACACAGTCCACCGCTGGACTGTGTGTCTAACCCGAGATATAATCCAATTTATATTAAATTTATATACAGACTAACTTCATCTTCTTCGTTACAATAACCCAGACAACTGATTTTCGACTGAACTTGTTCAATTCAATTTACAGGCGTATGAGTGATTAAAATGTAACGGATAGGAAAGGTTTTGGGAATGAACATACCGGAATGATGACTTTTCTCAGAACTCCGACAAAGTCCGGCTCTGTTTTTATGAACTCCGTCTGAGCGGACCAATCAACAGTTTTTGATTAACTAATTGTGGAACTGAAGGACTAAACAAGAGTTATCAGAAGGTTTAAATGATAATACCGTTTCACAGCGCGATTTAGGAATTTTCAGAAGTTTTCCGGCGACTGCAGATTATCCGATATCGTCGTCTGGGACCGTTTCTGATTGGAGGGTTTGAGTTAGTAAAAATCTAACAACAGATAGAAGATGAAAGAATTTAGAAATTTACCGGTTTGATGAAAGACACGGTTTTCCGGCGAAAGTCCGGCGAGTTCAAAAAGCGTTTCCGACGAACTGAAAATAAAGCGAAAGTGAAATTGGAGGTTCTATGGATGATTTTGAGTCGCGAGATGATGATATTGTTGGAGTAATTCAGGAAGTGAATGTTTTCGGTTATTAAACCCGAAATCATATGAATTCAAGTTCAATAAAAGCCGAATTGATTGAGATCGTGTGTCGTAATGTTTTCATCGGTTATAACCAGTAGAGGCGGCGATAGGAGATAGATTCCCTCACGAGACCATAAATTTTGTAGAGGCGGAGAGAGAGGGGTTACCTTGGTTTAGTGACCTAGCGAATTACTTGGCCGATGGGTATGTCATGGGGGATATGAATGCCCAACAAAAGAAGAAGTTGTTTAGGGATGCACGAAAGTACATATGGGATGATCCATTCCTCTTTAGGATAGGAGGTGACCGAGTTCTTAGGAGTTGTGTTGCGAGAGAGGAGGGTAGAGAGATCCTTAGGCATGTTCATGAAGGATTAACCGGTGGTCATCATGACGACACACGCTACCGCACAAAAGGTTTTTGATTGCGGGTTCTATTGGCCCACGGTAGTAGATGACGCGATAGAGTTTGTTAAGAATTGCGACGCTTGCCAACGTACCGGCAATATTTAATCCAGGAATGAAATGCCCCAACATCCAATCTATGTCCTAGAGATATTTGACGTTTGGGGAATTGACTTCATGGGCCTTTCCCCCCCTCTAGTGGGAATAGGTACATCCTCGTGGCAATCGATTACGTCTCGAAGTGGGTTGAAGCTCAAGCTTTGCCTACAAACGACGCCCGAGTGGTGGTGAAGTTTCTTAAGAAGTTGTTCACTCGATTCGGCACACCTAGAGCTTTCATTAGTGACCGCGGTTCGCATTTTTGTAATGCCGTGATGGAGAAGGCATTGGAGTGATATGGAGTTACCCACAGTTTTGCAACCGCATATCACCCGCAAACGAGTGGGCAAGTTGAGAATGCGAATAGGGGAGTGAAAAGAATCTTAGAAAAGACGGTAGGGAAGTCTAGAAAGGATTGGTCCGACAAGCTTGATGACGTTTTGTGGGCATTTCGTACCGCCTACAAAACACCTTTAGGGACCACTCCGTTTATGATCGTGTATGGCAAAGCATGCCATCTTCCCGTCGAGTTGGAGCATAGGGCACTTTGGGCCTTAAACCGTGAACTTTGATTTGACCGAAGCGGCTAGGCGTAGGTATTTTCAAATCCATGAGTTGGAAGCGCTTCGAGATGCGCCTTATGAACGATCATGGAGTATTAAGGAGAAGTCAAAAGCCTTGCATGATCGAAGGTTGAAGGAGTTGAATGAATTTAAGGTTGGCGACAAGGTACTTCTTTATAATTCGAGGTTGAAATTGTTCCCCGAAAAGTTGAAGTCGAAGTGGACGGGACCATATATCGTTAGAGAAGTATTTCCACATGGAGCGGTAGAGTTGCTAAACGGAGTCGATGGATGCATTTAGAAGGTTAATGACCATAGGTTAAAGCACTATTTAGGTGGCCCGATCGATAACACCGAGAAGGAGGTAACTCCTCTCGAAGACATGCCTAACACCACCATTTAGTGTCTTGAGCATAGGCTCAAGTGTAGAGTTTGTACCGGTTGTATTTTCATATCTTTTTGGTTATTTTTCGTAACTAACAGTTTTCTTTTATAGTTTGTCGGTCTTTGTTTCGTTTTTTTGAGTCTTTTGCAGGGAATCATAGTCGAGGATTTGCAAAATTGGATGAAGAAAACGAAGTCCCAGGCAAGTATAAGTGTTAGAAAAATTTTGGGTTTGGTGTTGGAAGGTTTGGGTGAATTGCAAAAATTTTCTAAGGCACAGATCTGGCAAAAATTCGAAACTTTCTGTGAAAAAACGAGCTAGGTGTAGCGCGACGGGTAAGGATTGAGGCCTACGCGTAGCGCGTAGGCGCTGATTTCAAAACAACAAAATTTCATAGCGCCGCGTAGCGCAACGCTGTTTCCTTTGAGGCTCCGCGTAGCGCGACGGCCCTGTGCCCGAGTATATCAGCTGTTTTTTCCCCTTTTTCTTCTTCAAACCTTCAAAACCTTAATCCACGAAGTTGCAGCCGCAAACCACCCATTTTCACCATAACCACCACCAAACTTCACCATTTTTCACCAATCTTTCACCCATATCAACCATTTCACTTCCACATTCCTTTTCACCATCCAAAACACTCGATTCGCCGCAAAATCCACCAAACACGGGACCTTCTTTCTTCACTTAAAAAACTGAAATTTTTTTCACTTGTTCTTCACGAATCCGGTATGTTTCCTTGTAATTTTCTGTACTTTATTCGTTTATTAGATACTTTTGAGTTTGTTTTCGCTATTTTAAGTGTCGGGGCTAGGTCTAGGGTTGTGTTTTGAACATTTGCTATGCTAGTATCAGGTTGCGGATGGTTTGGATTGGCTAGCTTAGCGTGTTACAGGCTGCGGATGGGTTGTTTGGGTAGAGAATCTTGTGCTTTGCGGATAGCGTAGTTTTGGGGTATAGCAATGTTGAGTGTGGGGATTTGGGTTGTGATTTCTAATCATGGTTTTCACCCGTTTCACTTTTTACATTATAAAGATTGGAGAGTTGCGTGGTTTAACACTCAATATCATTTGCATTTGGCGCTTGACGTAAAATTGAGGAAAATTTTAGTGCCGGTAGGGGATAGTGTACATTGAGTTTGTGCTTTTCGAGTCTTTCAATTTTATTCATTTATTAGTTCTAGCTCGGGTTTAGTTTTTTTTTAGGCACATACAAGTATAAAACGCTTTGCCCGTACTCAATCTCCATTCGGGCGAGGTTGTTTAGAACTTTTGCCTTTTGTAAACGGTAATCCGGTTTTAGGTTTCAACCGCGAATGCAATGCTATACGGTTGGTCCTTTTTTTATTTTTTATTACTATGATTTTTATGTGAAAAAATAAATTAAAAAAATTAAAATACAAAAAAAAAATAGTTTGTTATCGCTAATTTCCTGCTGTGTTTTGTCGTGTTTAAACATGTTTATGCAGATATGTCAGGTGAAGGAAGCTCAGGTGAACCTAGGGCCGGAAGAAGAGGTCCAATAGCCAGGCGAAGAGGTTCGCCAAGTCAAGAGGTGCGATATGTTACGGGTCCACCGAAAAGACGCATTCGATATGAAGGTCATGAGCGAAAGATTTATGCCAGGGTTCCTCTAAGAAAAGATCATCTGTTACTTCAGTTTGAGGTTAATACGAAAGAATGGGTGAAGTTGGAAAAGATCATTTGAACGGAGCTCTTTGAACATTGGACTATCGATTGGGATTGGTTAACCCAAATGGGTGCTCGCGAGAGAGTGGAGGAGTTGTTGGGTCCAGTATTGTTGAATATGGTAAACTGTGACTGGCCACAGTATGATGAGCTAGTTGTGGAGTTTCATTCTACTTTTCAACACAAGGAGGGATCGTTCCTTGAGGAGGATGCAGTTTCGTTCAGTTTAGGAAGGATGTTGCATGAATTTTCTATACCCGTTTGCTGTTATAAGTGGTTTCTATGCTTTTGAGGATGTTTCTTCTGATGAATTCATGAATGGCCGTAGGGGGGTGTATGTGAAACAGAGGGAGCGATGTTTGGCATGTGGTGATCTAGCAAGGTTTTGGGGTACTATAGCCGACCGTCCTTTTGGGAAAACAAATTTGATTACTTGGTTCGAGATCCGATTTATAGGTTTTTGTTGAAGGTTTTCTCTACCACTCTGGTTGGTAGGAAATCGGGTAAGAACAAAGCGAACTGGATTGACATTTTCTTGTTGATGTGTCGGGTTGAGGGTAGAGATATGAATTTGGCGAGCGTGTTGGCATGGTCATTTAGCAGGGCACGTAGAGGAGGAGGCAGGGCTGCATTAGACATGGGTCTGTAAATTACAAAGATAGCTGAGAATTTGGATCTTTTTGGGAAATAAAATTTTAACACATTGAAGGCGGGACCTGCGTCGAGACATGTGAATGTGAGGGATTTGCAGAAGGCAGGGATTGTGAGTATGAGTGAGCCGGTGACTTAGATTGATGAGAGGCAGGGGCCTCAAGGCATGCCATCGGTAGGACATCCGGCTGATGATGTTATGCAGGCAATTTATCCGACAGCTCGCCAGATTCCGCGACAGAGGCAGGAGATGCCCGCTCCTCAGTGTCCTCATCGACAGCCACCACCGGAGCCTTTTACGTTAGCATCTCTTTATGATCGGATGGATAAGGGTTTTGGTAGAATTGATTATAGGCAGGATGGAGCCATCCGGTATATGATGGAGCGAATGAGTATGCGTGTTCCGGATTTCTTTCAGCCGTTTGTTGACCCGGGTCAGTTTTCGATGCCCAGTGGAGTGGATCCTAGTGCTCCAGGTAGCTCGGGTCAGCAGGGTGGTTCAGGTGCGCGGCCAAGTGGTTATGCAGATCCGACGCCGGAGTATCAGGTTTATGAGGATAGTGATGAAGATAAGACAGTGATGAAGAGATGGAAGAGGAGGAGTCAGACGATGACGAGTAATCAGAGATGGTGGCAGCAGCAGGAGTATTATCTACTATCTTTTATTTTTTCTTTTATGCTGTTTTATATCTAATCTGGTCTGTACTCCTAATTTTGGATACTTGGTTTGGTTGGGTTGGGGTAGGATGATCAGTTGTTTGATGGTTGTTGGATGTTTGGACACTTTTATCTATTATGCTATGCTAGTTGGTGTGTTTTGTTATAGGTTTAATGTGTTTTATGTCGCGTCCGTTTGTGTGTCCGAGAGTTAGGAGTTGTTTGCTGAGCGTATTCGGAATGGAGGGCATATGTGGAAATGACTGGCACATTGACAGTCTCACATATTTATAGCTAAGTCGTTTCACTTGTATACTTTGTATATAATTATTTCTTTATTTAGTATTTTTTATTTTCTAGGTAATTTGAGTCGTGTCTCGTTTTTGCATTAGGGACAATGCAATCTTTAAGTGTGGGGATGAGATACATGGTGTACATAGGGGTCGTAGTTGTAAAGCTTATTAAAAAAATAAAAAAAATAAAATTGAGAAAATGTATTTTGAAATAAGAAGTTTGCAAAAATAAAGCGGAAATGATAGAAAAGATAGGTGGTTACTCGGGTTCAAATAATGATAATATGAGTTAAAAATAGTCGAGCTTGGGTCTAGTTTGGGATATGTGAATAGGCCCGGTTTTGGTTCTAGGTTCCTTTGATCTTAATGTACCTAATTGTCGGTTTGCTAGTGGGTGCTCATCTAGGAAAAGTGGGAAGTCGAAACCGCCAATAATAGTATAAAGAATGCCGTTATAAGTTAAAATCGTCAGAATTTTTAATCATGAAAAAATAAAGAATAATAATAAAAAAATTTGAGCTAGGAATTAAGGAAAGTAGCACAGGCCTACGTAATCTTCGTTGGGGATGGTGACTCTGACTTAGATTGCCTCTGGGATGTGTGAAATCAAAGTGCGAAAAAAATTCTTACCAAAGCCTATTGTAATCCGAGTTGGGGATAGCGACTCTACAGCCGAAATGCCTCTGGGTTAGGTAAAACATTATCTAAGCAATGAAAAAAAAGAAGAGAGAAAAATTGGTTTTAAATTCTTTTGATTTTGATATAAAATGGTTAGGAATTGGTCCAGTGACTTTCCTTTTGTTCTGTAAGCTTGAGGCGGATTAGTTGAACTGTGGCTTCTAGTGTGAGACCATAGGTAAACTGATTACACTTGAACTTAAATTGCATGATAAGGGTTTGGAACCGGGTCCGGGTTTAAGAGGACAAACATATTTGCAATCGTGGCTAACACAAGTTTTGACTTTAATAAGTATGAATAACTTTTGTCCCGGGTGATTTTCTGTCTCTGATTTCGTTTTGCACAGATTCTTTTTCATGGACGAAAAAAGAGTAAGTGTGGGGATATTTGATGTATTGCAAAATACATCTAGTTATCATGTAGAGTTTGTTTAATTTTCGTTTGAGTTTGTTTGATTTTAGTAGTTATTTCATAGGAGTTTGATACTTTGTCGTGTACAGGGTCTTTGTGCAGAACTATGCTTGAAAATGCTGATTTTATGCTTGGGAGAAGTTAAGGATGAAAGTTGGAATAGCTGGAGCTGAAATACTAATGAGAAAAACGAAACTTTCTGGAGAAAACAGGGCTAGGTGTAGCGCGACAGGCATATGAATACACCTTCGCGCTACGCCAAGGTTGGAAAAGGAAAATCAGGCTTTTTATAGCGCCGCGCTGCGCGGAGCTCATACCTCTCACCCCTCGCACGACGCGACGGGTCTTTTCCGGAGAATCCCAGTTTTAGTTGCTGTATGATTCTTCCAGACCTATAAAAACATCATTATCTTGTCCATAACCCTACTTGGACGAATTGGTAGAGCTTGAGACGCAAAGTTATCAACCTTTTGGGTATTTTCAAGTATTCGGAGCTGCACGTTGATGATTGGAAGCTTAGGAAGCATTCGACTTGGTAATTTACCATTCGGGTGTTCTTTATTCTTGCTTTTTCTCATATGAATTTCAATACTCTTGATTCATACTTGTGTTTGATACTTTCAATGACTTTGTTTGGCTAATTTTATTGAACTACCTAGATTGGATGAATGTTTGCATTAAAGTTTTGATTTTTATGTGATTTGTGGATATCATGGATTGTTTATGAGTTCGTAAGCGATTTGTTCTTATAGTTAGATGTGTATGCATGCTTGAGGGTATTTGCTCATTGTTTATGCTTCGCATGATTCTTGGTGACGGTCTTTATCACATAAGAGAGTCTTGCTAGGGTCTAGTTTTTGGTGAGTGTCTATATCACATAATAAAGCTAGAGTCTTTAGGGTTGAACTACGTAATAAACCTTAGAAGTTATAATCAGTAAATGTATAAAATCAAGTGTTCTACTAATCATCAATAGCTGTGAGGTGCGAGGTTATCGCTAGGTCTAAGTCATTAAGCTGCAAGGTAGGAGCTTTCTTAGAAAGTAAACATGTTGGCTATTGTCTAGCGAGTTTAACTAAAAGTCCAAATTTACCTTTGGTTTAGATCATGTGAGGGAGTGAATCTTGTAAGGTACTTCCATAAACCCATTAGAGGTCTTGTGAGAGAATCTAATAACCGGTAGTAAAACAACCTCTAGGGTGTCATCGTGTCTCTTGAGAAGGGTCAGGAGTCCTTTAGATATTCCGAAAGGCGAGAACTTTATGATCCCGGTTCCATGGTTGACAATTTCTAATTAAAATCATTACTTGAAGCAAACAGGATTCCAGTCTAGTTAGTGTTTTCTCACCATCAGAGTTAAATCTTAAGTAATTTGTTTAATTAACTTAGTTAATCTTAGTTAGTTTTTAAATTGTTTTCTTAGGAATTTGTTAGAAACCCCCCCATCAAACAACAACATTTTAGTCCGTGTCTGTCAGAGTCTAAATAAAGTAGTTAATTTAATCAGTAGAGTCTCGTGGTTCGATATCCGAACTTACTTTAGCTATACTAGAGTCGATCGGTACACTTGCCGGTTAGTAGTTTAGTTTGTTTTAGTGAGTCTAGAGTATTATTTCGTGTCTAGATTTAGGTTAATTTCAGTTGTTTTTTATGAACTACTTTTAGCACATCAAGGGGTCGGGGTTGCGACATACCAAGCACATGATTCCTCCCTTAACCTTTTTTAGTCCCACGTGTGGTGGGTAAGCACATACCATCGTGACTACTCTCTCTCCTAGCACAAACCTCAAAACCATAATCCTATCGCTATGTCGTATCACTTCCACCACATTTTCGTACAACTTTATATCTACTAGGAACCCTACCCCAATCTTTTTTCCATTAGATCCTGAATACAACAACTTATACCCATTGCGCACTTCCCCTTTGTGCCCCTTCCACCTAGTTTTCTAAAGGCACGCTACATCTACCCTATGCCTCTTAAGTGCATCTACCACTTAACAGTTTGCTATTTAAGGTTCCTACATTTCAAGAGGTCACACGCAAACTATACTCCCTTTCCCTTCCCCTGTTTGCACCTCTCGTACTTGGACACAATATCAAGGAAAACTCATGACTCCTACCGGCTATGATTGCGACAAATCACACACAAAACACCCGATCAGTCGCTAACACACAATCACGCTACAACATGTAGAATGGGCAACAAGAAACACTAAAAGACCGATTACGTTATTCAATAGTTTTTGACACAATCAGCAATCAATTTGAAGTGTCGATGATTCCAGTTTAAGCATACTATAATTTACTAACTAATTATGTTATGTCACTAAAGACTGGTGGTTGTCGTATCAACATTAGTTATTTAGCGACGATTTATTTGTTAGTGCTAGCATCTAATTGAGTCAAGTGAACATGACTAATTTAATTTTGTCACGAAAGGATTTATGTTAGTGGACATCAATGGGAGAGGGTTTGAGTTTTCAATTCTCAAATGGTTCTTTAATAGCTCTTAATTTATATATTGTTTGTGAATAGTCACAACCCTACCGAACCATCACAATGCTTGATTGATAACTAGCATCTGAACCATCATAAACCTCTTTGAATACACCATAATGAATGGTCATGATGGTTCATTGGTAACCACTAATCAAAAAGTTACAACCCTTTAAACCATTATTGTCACACCCCGACCCGCAGCGGAAATAAGAGTCGGGGCATAATTGGGTTATCACCAAAGCACATGACATTTACTATTATGTTTCATAATTAAATGAAGTCAAAGTTACATTTCTCAAACATCCAAACATGTTCATTCATTACAAAGGAAAATAACCAAACATAATAATCCAAATACTAAATCGTTTTATTTCTTCTAATCCAGGTCCTATGTGTTCCTAGCTGCTGCTGGTTCACCTGTATCATGTGTAAAATGGGAGGTTTTTTGGGTCAACATAAGTTGGCGAGTGAACCTTATAGATAAACATTTGATAATGATTTTCTGGTTAGTTTATCAATAAAATATTGTGCATAATCATAAAAGAGCATATGTATGAAATCAAGCAATGGCAACATCAGTTACAATTATAACATACATTAACAATCGATAGCATACATGAACATACCAACATCATATGATGATTAACATAAATGAACTGTGCGATCAAGGCTCAATCAAACGGAACCGATCGAATTGCATGAACTGGAAATGTAAATTGAACTGTGCGCTCAAGGCTCAATCAAACGGAGCCGAACGTATTGCATGAACTGGAAAGGTAAATTGAACTGTGCACTCAAGGCTCAATCAAACGGAGCCGAGCGTATTGCATGTATTGAAATGTAAAATGAAATGACCGATCAAGGCTCAATCAAACGGAGCCGATCGTGCGGGCACGCCCTGATCAACCGCATAATAAAATGGGGATCAAACTCAACCTCGATGGATGGGGAGCTACGGCCTCGGCAATTGCATGTATTGAAATGATAATTTGCAAACAATAATAACTACTTAACAGCAACAATTAATACACATGTCATGATATGATATATATGCACAATAACTTGGTTATAATATGTAAATGAACAAGACACATGATACACCCCAAAAACGTGATTAAAACGGGGAATTTGAAGGGTTCACTCACATTGGGTGCGTTGGATTTGAGTTGGTGAGATGCGCACGATACGAAGCGAGTCAACGAGGAATCACTAACCTAAATAATAATGGGAAAAATATATTAAATGGATGGATTTTATTAAAGATTTTAATGGGATTTTTAGATATATTTTTGTGAGTTTATGGCTATTTTCTATCCTTAAAAATGTTATTTTTAAGTATTTTTAATTGATTTTTAATTTAAATTAAACAAATAAATATTTAAAAAAAATAATATTTTTTTTACTGTTTGACCGTTGACCGTTGACCGGTTCGGTCAGCGGTAATACTTGCGCCGAGCGGGATTCGAACCGGTGACCTTCCGTTCACGCGCACGTAGCTCTACCAACTGAGCTACGTGACTAACCCGTTAGAAATCCAGTTTTAATTATATTTATACACTTATTCGAATTTACCGAAAATTCCTTTATTTTGCAAAACGTTTTAATCTCATTGAACCGGTGTTTGTGACGGAACTCGATCGCGCGACGTGTAGTTTGTTTTGCACACAGTCCACCGCTGGACTGTGTGTCTAACCCGGTTATATTCTTGAATTATATTATACTTAACAACTACTCGATCTAACCCGGTTAGTTCATGAATAAAAAGGAATGTTATTACGCAGTGTGTGTGTAGTAAGGATCGAACTCGGGACTCGTATATAAACTTTGCACACAGTCCACCGCTGGACTGTGTGTCTAACCCGTTAAATATCCGAATTATAATTACTCTTATATTCTGAAATAGGTTCATCTTCTTCATCGGATTAAACTGTCAGCGTATTTCAACTGGTTAAGATTGATTTTGTGACTTTCAAAGATCTTAAACACTAATAGTAATTCAATAGTAAGGAATGGAAAGAGTTTAAAGAACAGGATTTACCGATTGGAGATAAACACAAAAATCCGGTGAAAGTTCTGTCGGTACAGGAATTGAGCTCCGACTGTTGAAACAATTAACAGTGTGGTTCGATTATTTATAGAATTAAATCATCTAAACAAGGTTTAAATGAAGTGTAGGATATCATACCCTTTCACAGTGAAATTCCGGCAATTTCAGAAACTTTCCGGCGAAGGTGAGATTTCCGATAAATGTTGGCTAAGATTGATTCTGATGATGGAATTGTGTTAGAGATTGACTAATCACATGTTTTAAACAAAAAGAGTCGAAGAAATTACCGTGAGAATGCAAGTCCCGGTTTTCCGGTGAGTTGCAGAAAATTTCCGGCGATCGAATTCAGAGGGTCTTACAGTTCAGAACCTTGACGAAAATGAAATTGAGTGTTGTTGTGATAGTTATGAATCGCGCAAATGATCAGGACTTTGATTTAATCAGAGTTTGGTACAATTTCGGTTTCAAATACCGGAAGTGATGAAGTCTTTAAGTTCATTTAATTAGGACTTAATTAGAAACCGATATTCATCGGTTATGAGCTAGCCAAACGAAGTCGAAAAGATTTAGCGTTCAGTTTACCGGTTTCCGTTATTCAGATGGCACCAATGGTTAATTTGAGTTCGCGTATAAGATCCATTTAGTTGCCAATTGTTACAGAAAACACGTCGTGGCGGAGTGGTTTGGGAAGTGGATGTTAAGTTGTTGTAGTGATTCAGCTGACCCGGGTTCGAGTCCGGTCAGCTGCAAATGGTTTTTATTTATTTTATTTTAACTTTTTATCCAATTTAATTTTTATAGTTTAGTTTATATGTTAATTATGTAATGTTTAAACTCAAAATACTCATAAATACTTAATGTAATTTCATAACTTGGCATTTGATTACAAAACGGAGCGGGTTTTGGAGACCCGATTTATACAAATGTTACAGTATCCCCTACTTTTAGGAATTTCGTCTCGAAATTTAAACAGTTGAAGTAGTAGGGAAAAGATGAGGGTATTTTTCACGCATTGAGTCTTCACGTTCCCAAGTAAACTCAGGTCCCCGTTTCGACTCCCAGTGTACTCTAACAATAGGAATGCGACTTCGACGTAGACGCTTTTCTCCATAGTCCATAATCTCCACTGGTCTTTCAATAAAATGCATGGATTCATCGATCTGAATATCTTCTAGTGGAATATGAAGATTCTCATCAGCGAGGCACTTCTTCAAGTTCGACACGTGGAATGTGGGATGAATCCTATCGAGTTCTTCCGGTAGGTCAAGCTTGTATGCTACAGGACCTACTCTTTCGAGTATTTTGAAAGGTCCTACGTAACGTGGTGCTAGCTTTCCCTTTTGACCAAAACGAACTACTCCCTTCCACGGTGATACTTTTAAAAGCACATGATCACCAACGCTAAACTCCAAGGGCTTCCGTCGCTTATCTGCGTAACTCTTTTGGCGACTTTGAGCCGCTAGAAGATTGTTTCGGATTTGATGAATCTTATCTGTGGTTTCTTGGATCAGTTCTGGGCCAGTAATTTGTGCTTCCCCAATTTCGTGCCAACAAACAGGAGATCGACACTTTCGACCATATAAAGCTTCAAAAGGTGCCATGCCGATGCTAGAATGATAGCTGTTGTTGTACGAAAATTCGACTAACGGTAGGTGGGCGTCCCAATTTCCCTTGAAGTCTATGACACATGCTCTAAGCATGTCCTCAAGGGTTTGAATGGTGCGCTCAGACTGTCCATCAGTTTGAGGATGATAGGCGGTACTGAGATCTAGTCGAGTGCCCATAGCGGATTGTACTGCCTGCCATGTTCGTGAGGTGAAGCGACCATCACGATCAGAAATAATACTTAACGGAACTCCATGTCGGCTGACGATTTCGTTGATATAAATACGAGCAAGCTTTTCGTTCTTGAAATCTTCTCGAATAGGAATAAAGTGAGCTGATTTTGTAAGTCGGTCTATAATTACCCATATAGTGTCATACCCACTAGAAGTGCGAGGTAACCCGGTAATGAAATCCATAGTTATATTTTCCCACTTCCAAACAGGTATTTCTGGTTGGACTAGAAGTCCTGAGGGTCTTTGGTGTTCAGCCTTTACTTTAGAACAAGTGAGACACTTGGAAACAAAAACGGCAATATCTTTCTTCATTCCAGGCCACCAATAGGTGTACCGTAGGTCTTGATACATCTTATCGGCTCCTGGGTGTATAGAATATCGCGTCTTATGGGCTTCATGCATTAGTGTTTCACGAAGATTGATGTGATTAGGAATCCATATACGATCTAGGTAATACAAGATACCATCAGATTTAGTTTCAAGTTTTAGCTCGGCTCCACAGGACATCTCTTTTTGTACATCTTCCTCTGTTATGGATACGTGTTGAGCTTCTCGAATTTGATCCTTAATATTGGTTATAATTTGCGAACATAGAAGATGAATGGAGTTCGCATAACCCTTTCGACTAAGTGCATCAGCCACCACATTTGCTTTACCAGGGTGGTATCTGATTTCACAGTCGTAATCATTTAGGAGTTCGACCCATCTTCGTTGCCTCATATTTAACTCTTTCTGATTGAAGATATGTTGAAGACTCTTGTGGTCAGTGTATATTTCACACTTCGTACCATAAAGATAATGTCTCCATATCTTAAGAGCGAATACAACGGCTCCAAGTTCAAGGTCATGAGTGGTGTAGTTCTTTTCGTGTGTCTTGAGTTGCCTTGAGGCATAAGCTATGACTTTTCCTCTTTGCATGAGAACGCAACCTAATCCTTGCCCTGACGCGTCGCAATAGACTACAAAATCATCACAACCTTCAGGAAGAGTGAGGATTGGTGCATCACAAAGTTTTCGCTTGAGAGATTGAAAAGCTTCTTCTTGCTTGGGCCCCCATACAAATGGTTTCCCTTTATGGGTTAAAGCCGTGAGTGGCACCGCAATGCGAGAGAAGTTTGAAATGAACCGACGATAATAGCCAGCAAGTCCAAGAAAAGACCTTACTTCAGTTGGCGTACGTGGAGCTTGCCATTCTTGAACTGCTTTGATCTTTGATGGGTCCACATGTATTCCTTTGTCATTGACTACATGCCCGAGAAATTGCACCTCTTTTAGCCAGAATTCACATTTAGAGAACTTGGCATAAAACTTTTCCTTTTCTAGAAGTGCAAGAACAAGTCGCAGATGACGCTCATGATCCGTTTTAGATTTTGAATAGATAAGAATATCGTTGATGAAAACAATAACAAATCGATCAAGGTAAGGTTTGCAGACTCTATTCATTAGGTCCATGAAAACAGCTGGTGCGTTGGTTAATCCAAATGGCATAACCATGAATTCATAGTGACCATATCGAGTTCGAAAAGCAGTTTTAGGGACGTCTTCTTCATGCACTCTAAGCTGATGATAGCCCGATCGAAGGTCGATTTTCGAAAAGCAACTGGCACCTTGTAGTTGGTCAAGAAGGTCATCTATACGAGGTAAAGGATATCGATTTTTGATAGTTAACTTGTTGAGCTCTCTGTAGTCGATGCACATGCGAAAAGATCCATCCTTCTTCTTTACAAAGAGTACAGGTGCACCCCAAGGCGACGAGCTGGGGCGTATAAATCCCTTGTCAGTCAACTCTTGCAATTGACTGGCTAGCTCTTGCATTTCAGAGGGGGCTAACCTATATGGAGATTTTGCCACTGGTGTAGCACCAGGTATAAGATCGATACGAAATTCGACATCTCTGATTGGAGGAAGTCCTGATATGTCGTCAGGAAAAACTTGTGGAAAATCTTTTACAACAGGGATATCTTCAAGTTTCTTTTCTGAGGTCCCCTTCTTGATGATATGGGCTAAAAACACGACATAATTCTTGCGAAGGTATTTTTGAGCTTGAAGACAAGACATTAAGTTGAGTCCTTTCGCCGAGGTTTCTCCAATAATTCGAAGAGTCTGACCGTTTGAAAGAGGAATACGAATAAATTTCTCACGACATACAACTTCCGCATTATGCTGACTGAGCCAATCCATTCCGATTATGATGTCGAAACTTCCCAGCTTCATAGGAATAAGATCGACTGAGAAATCGTGGTCGTTTAGGGTGAGCGTACAGTTGCGTAAAATAGAGTCTAACGAAACTGGTTTTCCATTTGCAACTTCCACCGTTATGGATTCCGCAAGCTTATCTCGATTTTTACTTAAGATAAGTTCAAACTCTAATGACACGAAACTTCTATCCGCACCAGTATCAAATAACATAGAGGCATATCTACCATTTATAAGAAACGTACCGTTGACCACATTGCCGTCAGCTCTGGCCTGGTTTGCGTTAATATTGAAAGCCCTTCCCCTAGCAGGTGGAGGAGCTTGGTTCGCTTGATTCACAGGATTGGCTTGGGCCTGAGCATGAATAATATTAACCAGTCTTGGACATGTGTTCCTGAAATGACTTGGATCTCCACAATTGAAACATGCCCGCATAGGTTGGCCCATAGGGTAGTTGGGTTGATAGTATGTTTGGGCTAAATGTTGAGTGGGTGGAAATGGTTGTTGTTGTTGGGCTTGACCCATAAATTGTTGGTGGGTTTGGGTTATAGGTTGGTGGCGGTTTGTTCGTGGAAGCGTGCGGCAGTGTTGAACAGTGTGTCCGGCGCGACCGCAGCTGGTACAGTATTGGCAAGGATAGTCAGGGGAGTGGTGATACTGACAACGGTTACATTTTGGTAGTGGTCCTGTGTATGGTCTTTTGTATGGCGCGGGTGGAGGAGTGGCTTGAGTGATGGGTGCAGAACAGGGGTGTTGGTGTGGGTGACTGCAAAGTTCCTGTTGTTACGCTTCCTCTTGTTAACAAATTTAGAGGAAGGAGTGTGGTGGTTTGAGGTTTGTCCCTCAGTAGGGGTTTTCTTCTTTTCCTCTTTGAACTTCCCATTGCGAATTCGGTTTTCGGTCAGTTCTGTCGCCAACTCCATGGCAGCTTCTAGTGTTACCGGTGAAACGCTGAGGACCGAATCTTGAATTTTCGAGGGAAGTCCTCGAATGTAATGTTCTATCAGACGGTAGGTTGGAGTGAATAAGTTTGGAACCATTTGGTTCAACTCCAAAAACCTTTTGTTGTAAGTAGAGTGATCACCATCTTTTTGCTTCAGGGCATGAAATTCATCTTCCAATTTCTTAATTTCACTCCTAGGACAGAATCGCCTAGTCATGATTTCCCTTAACTCCTCCCAAGTTAAGGCCATCGCATCTTCCGTTCCCCTCTTTCCTTTCTCGGTATTCCACCAAGTGAGAGCTACACCAAGTAGTCTCCCGGTGGCATAACGAACTTTGCGATCCTCAGGACAATCGCAGTTTAAGAAAACGTTTTCCATCTCCTCGAACCAATGTAGGAGAGCAGTGACTCCCTCAGTCCCTTCGAATTTTGGGGGATCGCAGGACTTAAAATGTTTGTAGGTGCATTTGAAGGTAGGAGGGTTGTTGATGATCTGGTCCTGTTGTTGAGGAGGGTTAGTAGGATTTGCAGCAAGGGCTTGTTGTACTTGTACTACGATGTCAGGTAGTATCGTGGCCATTTGATTCGCGATATGAGTGGCCAAACGTTCCCGAGAATTTTCCGATTTCCTACCCCTTCGATGCGGTCTAGACGACATCTACAGGATCATAATATGAGAAGATTGTGAGTTTATGGTATCTTTTAAGGTGTCATGTGTCTTTAAGAAAATGAAAATAACATAAATATCAATAATGCAACTACATCCGAAGGATGTCTTGGGTTCGCTCATGTTGGGCCTCAAATGTCCCCCATACCTTTACCTATATAGTCATGTGGGCCCCCATGGCTATTGGCTTGGTAGGATTCACATTAGTATTGGCGATTTAACACTCGCATCCCCCGAATGCTAACCACAAAATATGTTCATGAGATGTTTTGGTCGGAACGTGTCCAGGTGTAGACACAATGACAACTCAAAGTGGGATTAGCTCTCACAACGTTTGGTATAGCATGCTTTGGCCTAATAAGTATTTCGTACTCTCATCGTTAGTCCCCAGGTAGGCAAACTGGTCCTTTATTTTGGATTTATACGAATGCCAGCCTAGACAGGACGTTCCGACTACCGGTACTAGTACCCTTCCAGTTACTACATGCCCGTCATGAGAACTCACTTTGATGAGATTTGAAAACACGAAAATCATTGTAAATCAATCATGATGTGGTGTGTGCTTGCATGGATGTGATATGTCATGATCATACGATTTCATGATAGGCATTATTTGATAATACATACTTATGAACATGCTTGAACAATATCAAATGTAACATTTAACATAAACATATAAACATCATGAAATTTGGCATATAACACAAAAAAAATTCTTATAAATTTCTAATCGACTATAGTATAGGCTCTAAGGGTCTAATAACCTATCCTATATCCCTACAGTATTCGCTCTGATACCAATCTGTCACACCCCGACCCGCAGCGGAAATAAGAGTCGGGGCATAATTGGGTTATCACCAAAGCACATGACATTTACTATTATGTTTCATAATTAAATGAAGTCAAAGTTACATTTCTCAAACATCCAAACATGTTCATTCATTACAAAGGAAAATAACCAAACATAATAATCCAAATACTAAATCGTTTTATTTCTTCTAATCCAGGTCCTATGTGTTCCTAGCTGCTGCTGGTTCACCTGTATCATGTGTAAAATGGGAGGTTTTTTGGGTCAACATAAGTTGGCGAGTGAACCTTATAGATAAACATTTGATAATGATTTTCTGGTTAGTTTATCAATAAAATATTGTGCATAATCATAAAAGAGCATATGTATGAAATCAAGCAATGGCAACATCAGTTACAATTATAACATACATTAACAATCGATAGCATACATGAACATACCAACATCATATGATGATTAACATAAATGAACTGTGCGATCAAGGCTCAATCAAACGGAACCGATCGAATTGCATGAACTGGAAATGTAAATTGAACTGTGCGCTCAAGGCTCAATCAAACGGAGCCGAACGTATTGCATGAACTGGAAAGGTAAATTGAACTGTGCACTCAAGGCTCAATCAAACGGAGCCGAGCGTATTGCATGTATTGAAATGTAAAATGAAATGACCGATCAAGGCTCAATCAAACGGAGCCGATCGTGCGGGCACGCCCTGATCAACCGCATAATAAAATGGGGATCAAACTCAACCTCGATGGATGGGGAGCTACGGCCTCGGCAATTGCATGTATTGAAATGATAATTTGCAAACAATAATAACTACTTAACAGCAACAATTAATACACATGTCATGATATGATATATATGCACAATAACTTGGTTATAATATGTAAATGAACAAGACACATGATACACCCCAAAAACGTGATTAAAACGGGGAATTTGAAGGGTTCACTCACATTGGGTGCGTTGGATTTGAGTTGGTGAGATGCGCACGATACGAAGCGAGTCAACGAGGAATCACTAACCTAAATAATAATGGGAAAAATATATTAAATGGATGGATTTTATTAAAGATTTTAATGGGATTTTTAGATATATTTTTGTGAGTTTATGGCTATTTTCTATCCTTAAAAATGTTATTTTTAAGTATTTTTAATTGATTTTTAATTTAAATTAAACAAATAAATATTTAAAAAAAATAATATTTTTTTTACTGTTTGACCGTTGACCGTTGACCGGTTCGGTCAGCGGTAATACTTGCGCCGAGCGGGATTCGAACCGGTGACCTTCCGTTCACGCGCACGTAGCTCTACCAACTGAGCTACGTGACTAACCCGTTAGAAATCCAGTTTTAATTATATTTATACACTTATTCGAATTTACCGAAAATTCCTTTATTTTGCAAAACGTTTTAATCTCATTGAACCGGTGTTTGTGACGGAACTCGATCGCGCGACGTGTAGTTTGTTTTGCACACAGTCCACCGCTGGACTGTGTGTCTAACCCGGTTATATTCTTGAATTATATTATACTTAACAACTACTCGATCTAACCCGGTTAGTTCATGAATAAAAAGGAATGTTATTACGCAGTGTGTGTGTAGTAAGGATCGAACTCGGGACTCGTATATAAACTTTGCACACAGTCCACCGCTGGACTGTGTGTCTAACCCGTTAAATATCCGAATTATAATTACTCTTATATTCTGAAATAGGTTCATCTTCTTCATCGGATTAAACTGTCAGCGTATTTCAACTGGTTAAGATTGATTTTGTGACTTTCAAAGATCTTAAACACTAATAGTAATTCAATAGTAAGGAATGGAAAGAGTTTAAAGAACAGGATTTACCGATTGGAGATAAACACAAAAATCCGGTGAAAGTTCTGTCGGTACAGGAATTGAGCTCCGACTGTTGAAACAATTAACAGTGTGGTTCGATTATTTATAGAATTAAATCATCTAAACAAGGTTTAAATGAAGTGTAGGATATCATACCCTTTCACAGTGAAATTCCGGCAATTTCAGAAACTTTCCGGCGAAGGTGAGATTTCCGATAAATGTTGGCTAAGATTGATTCTGATGATGGAATTGTGTTAGAGATTGACTAATCACATGTTTTAAACAAAAAGAGTCGAAGAAATTACCGTGAGAATGCAAGTCCCGGTTTTCCGGTGAGTTGCAGAAAATTTCCGGCGATCGAATTCAGAGGGTCTTACAGTTCAGAACCTTGACGAAAATGAAATTGAGTGTTGTTGTGATAGTTATGAATCGCGCAAATGATCAGGACTTTGATTTAATCAGAGTTTGGTACAATTTCGGTTTCAAATACCGGAAGTGATGAAGTCTTTAAGTTCATTTAATTAGGACTTAATTAGAAACCGATATTCATCGGTTATGAGCTAGCCAAACGAAGTCGAAAAGATTTAGCGTTCAGTTTACCGGTTTCCGTTATTCAGATGGCACCAATGGTTAATTTGAGTTCGCGTATAAGATCCATTTAGTTGCCAATTGTTACAGAAAACACGTCGTGGCGGAGTGGTTTGGGAAGTGGATGTTAAGTTGTTGTAGTGATTCAGCTGACCCGGGTTCGAGTCCGGTCAGCTGCAAATGGTTTTTATTTATTTTATTTTAACTTTTTATCCAATTTAATTTTTATAGTTTAGTTTATATGTTAATTATGTAATGTTTAAACTCAAAATACTCATAAATACTTAATGTAATTTCATAACTTGGCATTTGATTACAAAACGGAGCGGGTTTTGGAGACCCGATTTATACAAATGTTACAGTATCCCCTACTTTTAGGAATTTCGTCTCGAAATTTAAACAGTTGAAGTAGTAGGGAAAAGATGAGGGTATTTTTCACGCATTGAGTCTTCACGTTCCCAAGTAAACTCAGGTCCCCGTTTCGACTCCCAGTGTACTCTAACAATAGGAATGCGACTTCGACGTAGACGCTTTTCTCCATAGTCCATAATCTCCACTGGTCTTTCAATAAAATGCATGGATTCATCGATCTGAATATCTTCTAGTGGAATATGAAGATTCTCATCAGCGAGGCACTTCTTCAAGTTCGACACGTGGAATGTGGGATGAATCCTATCGAGTTCTTCCGGTAGGTCAAGCTTGTATGCTACAGGACCTACTCTTTCGAGTATTTTGAAAGGTCCTACGTAACGTGGTGCTAGCTTTCCCTTTTGACCAAAACGAACTACTCCCTTCCACGGTGATACTTTTAAAAGCACATGATCACCAACGCTAAACTCCAAGGGCTTCCGTCGCTTATCTGCGTAACTCTTTTGGCGACTTTGAGCCGCTAGAAGATTGTTTCGGATTTGATGAATCTTATCTGTGGTTTCTTGGATCAGTTCTGGGCCAGTAATTTGTGCTTCCCCAATTTCGTGCCAACAAACAGGAGATCGACACTTTCGACCATATAAAGCTTCAAAAGGTGCCATGCCGATGCTAGAATGATAGCTGTTGTTGTACGAAAATTCGACTAACGGTAGGTGGGCGTCCCAATTTCCCTTGAAGTCTATGACACATGCTCTAAGCATGTCCTCAAGGGTTTGAATGGTGCGCTCAGACTGTCCATCAGTTTGAGGATGATAGGCGGTACTGAGATCTAGTCGAGTGCCCATAGCGGATTGTACTGCCTGCCATGTTCGTGAGGTGAAGCGACCATCACGATCAGAAATAATACTTAACGGAACTCCATGTCGGCTGACGATTTCGTTGATATAAATACGAGCAAGCTTTTCGTTCTTGAAATCTTCTCGAATAGGAATAAAGTGAGCTGATTTTGTAAGTCGGTCTATAATTACCCATATAGTGTCATACCCACTAGAAGTGCGAGGTAACCCGGTAATGAAATCCATAGTTATATTTTCCCACTTCCAAACAGGTATTTCTGGTTGGACTAGAAGTCCTGAGGGTCTTTGGTGTTCAGCCTTTACTTTAGAACAAGTGAGACACTTGGAAACAAAAACGGCAATATCTTTCTTCATTCCAGGCCACCAATAGGTGTACCGTAGGTCTTGATACATCTTATCGGCTCCTGGGTGTATAGAATATCGCGTCTTATGGGCTTCATGCATTAGTGTTTCACGAAGATTGATGTGATTAGGAATCCATATACGATCTAGGTAATACAAGATACCATCAGATTTAGTTTCAAGTTTTAGCTCGGCTCCACAGGACATCTCTTTTTGTACATCTTCCTCTGTTATGGATACGTGTTGAGCTTCTCGAATTTGATCCTTAATATTGGTTATAATTTGCGAACATAGAAGATGAATGGAGTTCGCATAACCCTTTCGACTAAGTGCATCAGCCACCACATTTGCTTTACTAGGGTGGTATCTGATTTCACAGTCGTAATCATTTAGGAGTTCGACCCATCTTCGTTGCCTCATATTTAACTCTTTCTGATTGAAGATATGTTGAAGACTCTTGTGGTCAGTGTATATTTCACACTTCGTACCATAAAGATAATGTCTCCATATCTTAAGAGCGAATACAACGGCTCCAAGTTCAAGGTCATGAGTGGTGTAGTTCTTTTCGTGTGTCTTGAGTTGCCTTAAGGCATAAGCTATGACTTTTCCTCTTTGCATGAGAACGCAACCTAATCCTTGCCCTGACGCGTCGCAATAGACTACAAAATCATCACAACCTTCAGGAAGAGTGAGGATTGGTGCATCACAAAGTTTTCGCTTGAGAGATTGAAAAGCTTCTTCTTGCTTGGGCCCCCATACAAATGGTTTCCCTTTATGGGTTAAAGCCGTGAGTGGCACCGCAATGCGAGAGAAGTTTGAAATGAACCGACGATAATAGCCAGCAAGTCCAAGAAAAGACCTTACTTCAGTTGGCGTACGTGGAGCTTGCCATTCTTGAACTGCTTTGATCTTTGATGGGTCCACATGTATTCCTTTGTCATTGACTACATGCCTGAGAAATTGCACCTCTTTTAGCCAGAATTCACATTTAGAGAACTTGGCATAAAGCTTTTCCTTTTCTAGAAGTGCAAGAACAAGTCGCAGATGACGCTCATGATCCGTTTTAGATTTTGAATAGATAAGAATATCGTCGATGAAAACAATAACAAATCGATCAAGGTAAGGTTTGCAGACTCTATTCATTAGGTCCATGAAAACAGCTGGTGCGTTGGTTAATCCAAATGGCATAACCATGAATTCATAGTGACCACATCGAGTTCGAAAAGCAGTTTTAGGGACGTCTTCTTCATGCACTCTAAGCTGATGATAGCCCGATCGAAATGATCAGGACTTTGATTTAATCAGAGTTTGGTACAATTTCGGTTTCAAATACCGGAAGTGATGAAGTCTTTAAGTTCATTTAATTAGGACTTAATTAGAAACCGATATTCATCGGTTATGAGCTAGCCAAACGAAGTCGAAAAGATTTAGCGTTCAGTTTACCGGTTTCCGTTATTCAGATGGCACCAATGGTTAATTTGAGTTCGCGTATAAGATCCATTTAGTTGCCAATTGTTACAGAAAACACGTCGTGGCGGAGTGGTTTGGGAAGTGGATGTTAAGTTGTTGTAGTGATTCAGCTGACCCGGGTTCGAGTCCGGTCAGCTGCAAATGGTTTTTATTTATTTTATTTTAACTTTTTATCCAATTTAATTTTTATAGTTTAGTTTATATGTTAATTATGTAACGTTTAAACTCAAAATACTCATAAATACTTAATGTAATTTCATAACTTGGTATTTGATTACAAAACGGAGCGGGTTTTGGAGACCCGATTTATACAAATGTTACAATTATCATTTGACAATCGCAACTCTGCATGGAACCAACTAAACCAATTCAACATTTCTCTATTCCTATGTTTCCTAAGACTCAACCTCAAATAAGATAATATTTTATCTATTTGAAAATGTTACCAACTCTATACAATCTTCAAAGAAATTAGAATTGTTTGAAGAGATGACGTACAATGCAACGGAGAATTTTTAGTAGATGATTACACTTAAATAAATAGTTTTGAAACAATTGACTTACAACGAAAATAGTGTTTTAATAAACCAGAGTTAAGTTTGAACATTTGTAATAAATGAAAGTAAATATACAATTGGGGGTTTACGAACCCCCCTCCCCCGAACGCGAGATGTCTCTCTTCTCAACATATTTGTAGTGTTCTTGCCGATCTCTTTCACATCTGCTGTTTGTGGAGCTCACAAACTGATAGATTCTAAGAAAAATAGCAGGCAAAATGTACTTGAATTGAAAGGATAAGGCCTGATTCGAGAGGGGCTAGGTCTTCAACTACAGAACTGAATCTGGGAATTAAAAACATAGGAATCAAAATAACTAAAATGACAAAGCCTGCTACTTATAGAATTTGCAAAAGATAATTAACTAACTGTTCCTAAAAAGAAGCTTGAAAACTGCTTATCCTCTCCTTCTGTTTTTCCACCAGAGAATGGGTCAAACAAGTAGTTCAAAAGTGAATTAAATTGAGCTTTTTCAGCTGAGATCTTGACCCGGTTCTTCCGCGAATAGACCAGGGGATATGTATCATTACTTCCCTCCCGGTAAAACACCTTGTCCTCAAGGCGAAAATCTGGAAACTGAGCAACAAGAAGATCGTAGTTTTCCCATGTTGCTTCTTCAGAAGGGCGGTGGTCCCATAAAATCAAGAGCTCTAAAACAGGGTGACCAGCTTCAATAACCCAACGGTGTGCAAGTACCGAATGAGGTTGCAAATCAACCTCCCAATCTTTAGTAATGGGTAAAGGAGGTGCTGGAGTAGATTGAAACGAGCCACGGGCCGGTTTAAGCATAGAGACATGGAACACTGGATGGATACGAGCATCAGAAGGAATCTCTAGCTGGTAAGCAACTGGACCCACCTTGCGGGAAACACGATATGGGCCATAAAATCTGGGAGACAACTTTTCATAACGACGTTTAGCTAAGCTTTTCTGACGATATGGTTGTATTTTCAGGAAAACATAATCACCCTCCTGAAATGACAGCTCTCGGCGCCGGGTGTTAGCTTGATTACGCATCCGATCTTGTGCCTTACTAAGATTACTTCGAAGAATTTTAAGCATATCGTCCCTGTCAGTTAGTTGGTGCTCTAAATCTGCATTTTTAGTCTCTCCTGCCACATACGGGGAAAGAGGGGGTGGGTCTCGACCATAGACAACTGAAAATGGGGTTGTACCTGTCGAAGTGTGAAATCCAGTGTTGTACGAGTACTCGGCCCACGGTAGGTAGGAGCACCACTTGGTTGGTTGTTCATGAGCGAAACATCTCAAATAAGCCTCGAGGCACCTATTAAGCACTTCCGTTTGGCCGTCAGTTTGAGGGTGGTAACTTGTACTCATTTGCAATTTTGTTCGACACAAGCGAAACAGTTCTTGCCAAAAGTTTCTAAGGAAAACGACATCCTGGTCATAAATAATGGAACGAGGAATCCATGGAGACGAACAATCTCTTTGCAAAAGACAGATGCGACCCCTTAAGCAGTAAACAGATGTGATAAGCAAAGGAAATGAGCATACTTGCTAAACTGATCAACCACAACCAGAATTGTATCAACCCGATTAGAGACTGGCAACCCCATAATAAAATCCATTGAAATGTCTTCCCAAATATGTGTGGGAATAGGTAAGGGCTGAAGTAAGCCTGCCGGAGCCAAGGTCTCATATTTTTGTTGCTGACATACTAAACATTGCTGAACAAATAGACAGACATCTTGCTTTAGTTTGGGCCAAAAATATTGAGCTGAAATACGCTTTAAGGTTTTTAGAAAACCACCGTGACCACCAATTGGGGTGGCATGTGCCTCGTGTAACAATTTGTGTCGAATATCAGCAGTATCCGGGATCACCATGCGCTGTTTGTAAAAAAGAAGTTGACCAACTAAAGAGAATTCAGGAACTGATGTGGGATCAACTGTTAATTAGCTGATTATATTGCTGGTGTAGGGGTCCGAAAGCAGGCCAGCTTTAATGTTAACCATTTCAGAACTGTATGTCACACCCCGACCCGCAGCGGAAAAGGTGATCGAGGCATGATTGGGTTATCATCAAAGCTCATGACATTTATTATAACGTTACATATTCATTAATACATTTTAATGGGAAATATACAATCATTATTACATCATGTCCTAAACATCAATCTAGGCTTCATTGTTTTCTTCTAAGGCATTTCCTATGTTTTCCTTGCTTCATCCTGTTCACCTGTATCATGTGTAAAAATGGTTTTTGGATCAACAAAAAGTTGGCGAGTGATTCCTATGAAAAACATTTGAACAAGTTTATTTAATTGATTATAAAATAAAGTGCACAACCACACATGAGTAAAAATAGATGTAAACTTATTCACCAATCAATTAATATTAAATAATACACACAATATAAACTGAACAATACACACACGAACAATAATGGATCGTTTTGAGGCACGCGTTGCTCAACTCGTCTCTCACGAGGAACTGATGGGCCTAATGAATGAATTGCATATAAATTGACAATACAAAATACATAACTACAAACAATGTATACAATCTAAGTTTAGATCACAATATGGTATGGCACAAGTTTAAATAAACGAGTTAGTTTTAGTGACACATGACACACCCCAAAACGTGTAATTAAAAAAGGGGAGTTGTAAGATTCACTCACATTGGGTGCGTTCGGTTGATGATGTTGAATGCACACGAAGTTGGTTTTAACCACGAGTGAAACTAACCTAGATAATGGCATAATGGTTCGGTAAGTAAACGGATTTTATTAATCCATTTTAGTAGGATTGTTGGGTGTATTTTTGTGAGTTTAAGGCTATTTTCTAACCTTAAAAATGTTATTTTTAAGTATTTTTAATTGATTTTTAAATAAAATAAATAAATAAAAATAATAAAAAAATGTTGACTTTTTGACCGTTGACCGTTGACCGTTGACTTTGATTGTTGACTGTTGACCGGTTCGTATGTGTGTATGTATGCGCTGGGTGAGGCTAGAAACCGAGACCTCCCGTACGCGTGCACGCAGCTCTACCAACTGAGCTACGTGTCTAACCTGAATATTTCTGTTTTTAATTATATTTATATACTAATTGAATTAAACCGAAAATCATTTATTTTTAAAAACGATTTTAATCTAACGACTCGGTGCGCTCCACAGGTCTCGAACCCGGGACCTGTCGGTTGAGTTAACACACAGTCCACCGCTGGACTGTGTGTCTAACTTGTTAAATAGTCTGATTTTTATTATACTTATATACAAACTAAATAGTTTCGTTTCTGTTTTAAATAAAAAGTTTGATAATTGTCCGGACCGGTGCGGTAGTCCGGACTCGAACTCGTGACGTTTGATTAAACGTTCACACAGTCCACCACTGGACTGTGTGTCTATCTTGGTTATTATTCCGGTTTTTATTAAACTTAACATGTATAAGCGGTGACTCCGGTTCGGTTAAAAAAACATTTTTATTAAGGCGAGTGTGCGTGGGACAAGAGTCGAACTCGAGACGTAAGCGTGTTTATGTGCACACAGTCCACCACTGGACTGTGTGTCTAACCCGAGATATATCTTGATTTTAATTAAACATATATACGACTGAAACTTCATCTTATTCGTTAATCTTAACCAGAATCGGAAGTCCGACTGGTTCGAAGATTTAATCAAGTTCGTTAGTGTCTGGTGGTTAATTACATGTGAGATTAATAAAAAGAAAGAAAGATTAAGTGTTAGATATACCGAACAGTGGCTCCTCTGTTTCGCCGGCGAAACTCCGGTGACAGCAAACTATTCCGGCGACGTGTGTCTTGAGGCAGAGGGTCTTCAGCGAGCTTGAGGTGAGTGTAGGTGGCTTCGGTATGAGCTCTGGGGGTTCAGTAAGGCTCAAAGGTGAAAGGCTCGGTTTTCCGGTGAGTTGCAGAACTTTTCCGGCGAGTGGAATTACGTCGGGTAAAGGTGTGATTGTGAGCGAAAAAGCTAGCAGAGGTTTGAGGGGGTATTTATAAGGCAGAACATCGACGTATTTAGTCCGATTTCCGTCTTGATTCGTCGGTTAAAGATTTTCCGGCGGTTATAACTTGTGTCGCGGACTGGACATCGGTTATAACCGATGTAGTAGTTAAGGCTTCAGTTAAAACTGAAGAAACCGTCCAATCTCGGCGAAATCGTCGGGATTTCCGACGACAGCGATTGGGCGCGTCGATTTTGAATTCGATATTCATGTTATGAATTAATTGTCTTCAATATTGAACAAGAAATACAAGTGGCGCAGTGGTTGGATGGTTGAGTGTTAAGGCGTTGTTGATTCTGGCTGACCCGGGTTCGAAACCCGGGAGCAACCTTTTATTTTTAAACCACAATTTTTAACAGTTTTTCAAAAACAAATTATATATTCCAATATACTTATTAATTATGTATCGTTTAAAAATAATTTGGGCATTAAATACGCAACGAAATTTTTAACTGATTGTTCGGTTAATAAACGGAGCGGGTTTGGTAAATCTGGTTTTTTTTACGGATGTTACAGTATCCCCTGCTTTTTAGAAATTTCGTCCTGAAATTTAAATAGTGATATATTTGATTAAAAATGATGGTGTTTAGTTTGACAGTTACATGCTTAGAAAAAGAGTAAGAGTTTAAGTTTTTTTTTGAGGCGGTAACGTCCCTTGTAAGGGTTAAGTACCCTGTTACAGGAATCGCTTTTTGTTGCCTATGGTAAAAATATTGATAAGCAGAGTTGATTCACTAAATATGATATCATGCGTAAGAGTTTTGATATGTTTGGAAGGATAGGGTTATATTCTAAAACAAAATTTCTAATACTACAACCTACATGGAACTTCCCATAACCGTCTAATAATGCCTCTGATCCTTTGACAAGAATACTTATATATAGGAAGTACCAGCGGCGTATCCACCATATTCTTGTCAAATTTTCATTGGTTTTATCAGTAAGTTATGATTGGTTCTATGATATGACTCTAGAACATAAATAAACGCCACAACCAATGTACCAAGAAATTACTAAATCCTACATAGAACTTCTCATAACCGCCTGACAATGCCTCTGATCCTTTGACAAGAATACTTATATATAGGAAGTACCAGCGGCGTATCCATCATATTCTTGTCAAATTTTCATTGGTTTTATCAGTAAGTTATGATTGGTCCTATGATGTAACTCTAGAACATAAATAAACACAACAACTACTACTTGAGTCTCAATTCTGATAGCATACATGTTTGATTTGTGATAGTTCCTCTCTCGTTTGTTATGATGGAGAGGTTAGTTTATGTAGAAATAGAACATAATCCAATTTCTTTAAATGGCGAGATGATATGAATGTAACACAAATTTCAACCAAGATAATACTAAATCCTACATGGAACTTCTCATAACCGCCTGATAATGCCTCTGATCATTTGGCGAGAATACTTATATATAGGAAGTACCAGCGGCGTATCCACCATATTCTCGTCAAATTTTCATTGGTTTTATCAGTGAATTATGATTAGTCCTATGTGACTCTAAAACATAAACAACACAACAACCACAGCTTGAGTCTAAATTCTGATAGTATACATGTTGAATGATGACAGTACCTCTCTCGTTTGTTATGATGGAAAGGTTAGTCATTGTGGAAGTGAGACATAGCTCAACTTCTATAAATGATGAAATTGAATACACTGAAATGTATGATGAACAAACTTCAACCAAAACATACTAAATCCTACATGGAACCTCTCATAACCGCCTGATAATGTCTCCGATCCTTTGACAAGAATACTTATATATAGGAAGTACCAGCGGCGTATCCACCATATTCTTGTCAAATTTTCATTGACTTTATCCGCAAGTTATGATTAGTTCTATGTGACTCTACAACAAACACAACAACCAAAAGAACGTATTGCATGTACTGAAAATGAAAAATGTCTGTGCGATCAAGGCTCAATCAAACGGAGCCGATCGTATTGCATGTACTGAAAATGAAAAATGTCTGTGCGATCAAGGCTCAATCAAACGGAGCCGATTGTATTGCATGTACTGAAAATAATAAATTTAATCTAAACAATTATCACACAAACAGTTTATACATGGAACCTCTCATAACCGCCTGATAATGCCTCCGATCCTTTGACAAGAATACTTATATATAGGAAGTACCAGCGGCGTATCCACCATATTCTCGTCAAATTTTCATTGACTTTATCCGCAAGTTATGATTAGTTCTATGTGACTCTACAACAAACACAACAACCACAAGATCGTATTGCATGTACTGAAAATGAAAATGTCTGTGCGATCAAGGCTCAATCGAACGGAGCCGATCGTATTGCATGTACTGAAAATGAAAAATGTCTGTGCGATCAAGGCTCAATCAAACGGAGCCGATCGTATTGCATGTACTGAAAATAATAAACAATAATCACTCAAACAGTTTATACATGGAACCTCTCATAACCGCCAGATAATGCCTCTGATCCTTTGGCAAGAATACTTATATATAGGAAGTACCAGCGACGTATCCACCATATTCTTGTCAAATTCTCATTGGCTTTATCCTTAAGTTATGATTGGTTCTATGTGATTCTAAAACATAAAGAAAAACATAAAACTAAACGATTGGAGTTGAATCTTGATTTTCGGTGAAAAGGACAAGTTGGGTGGTTTCGTTTGGGCCGTCATTATCTTCAACAGGATTGGCGTTGATGTTGAAAACTCTTCCTCTTGCTGGTGGCCTAGTGATTGGGTTTTCTTGATTTACTTCGGGTTCGATTGAGCTTGAGCGTTTATGATGTTAACCAATCGAGGGCACGTGTTTCTATAGTGGGTAGGGTTGCCACAATTGAAACAAGCTCGAACATAAGGTAAAATGGGGTATTGAGGTTGTTGATAGGTTTGGATCATGTTTTGAGTAGGGGGTGTGGTTTGGTTTTGAGGGGTGTGGCAAACCTTGCTCAAATGACCATAGCGTCCACAATTTGCACATAGTCGACAAGGTAAGGTAAGGGGATGGTGATAAAAACAGGTGTTACATCGAGGGTGAGGTCCAAGGTATGGTTTCTTATTTGGGTAAGTTGAGTTGGGTGCTATTTGCGTGATTGGGATAGCTTGGATTGGTATGGCTTGTAAAACTGGTTGATTACGTTGGGTAGTAGCGAAAAGTTGCCCGTCTCTTTTTCTCTTAGAAATGAGTTGAGAAGGGGATTCGGTCTGGGTGGAGTTTGAAGTTTCAGCTGATGCTTTATCCTTCTTCTTCTCCTCCTTGAAGTCTTTGTTCCGGATTCGGTTCTCGGTGAGCTCTGTAGCTAACTCCATTGCTGCTTCCAAAGTTGCAGGCGTGGTACTTATTACCGAGTCTTGAATTTTTGACAGAAGACCTCGGATGTAGTGCTCGATCAAACGGTAGAGGGGAGTGAACAAGTTGGGAACCATTTGATTTAATTCGAGAAATCTTTTGTTGTAGGTGGTGTGGTCGCCTTCCTTTTGCTTCAACGAATAGAACTCATCTTCTAATTTCTTGATTTCGCTCCTTGGACAAAACCGTCTTGTCATGATTTCCTTCAACTCTTCCCAAGTCAAAGTCATAGCATCGTCAACGCCTCGCTTGGCCTTCTCTGTATTCCACCAAGTAAGTGCTATTCCATGTAAACGACCGGTAGCATATCGCACTTTGCGATCGTCAGGGCAATCGCAATTTAGAAAAGTGTTCTCCATTTCTTAAAAACCAATGGAGGAGAGCGGTGACACCTTCAGTCCCTTTGTATTTTGGAGGGTCGCATGATTTGAAATGCTTGTAGGTGCATTTAGTGGTATTTGGGGGAGGGTTGATAATATTTTGATCTTCTTGGTTGACAGGATTAGCGGTAAGTGCTTGTTGGACTTGAATTACAATGTTGGGTATTACGGCAGCCATTTGTTGAGCGATTAGGGCAGCCATGCGCTCGCGGGCTTTTCCTGCTCTCATCTTCCTACGGGCGAGGCTAGAAGACATCTACAAGGAATACGCATCATGAGTATGAGTTGGATGTTTTTGGGATCATGGGTCGTATTTAGGAATGAACATTCATAAAATAAATATAGAAAAATAAATCTACTACATCCATAGGATGTCTTGGGCTTTGCTCGTCATTAGGCCTTGCATGCCGCCATACTTCACCTTCGTAATCATGTGGGCCCCCATGAATACCGGGTTTTTCATATGGTTCGCATGTGTTAGCCTGGTTACGTACACTAAAACCCGGAGAAAATCGAGAAATATGTATATAACGTATGATATTCAGAATGTGTCCAGGTGTAGACACAATGACACCTCAAAATAGGGTTAGTTCGAATGACGTTTGGTGTGGCATGCTTTGGCCTAATAGGTCCTTCGTACTCTCATCGTTAGTCCCCAGGTAGGCAAACTGGTCCGTTATATTGGATTTATACGAATGCCAACCTAGACAGGACGTTCCGACTACCGGTACTTGTACCCTTCCAGTTACTACATGCCCGTCGCAGAACTTACTTTGATGAGATTTGAAAATTGCGACAAAATCTTTGAATAACGAGAGTATGAAAATGATTTGAATATATGAACATTGAAATATGTATGATGAATGTGTATGTAAGTATGTATGTTTGACTGTAAGTATAAACAAATATGAAACAAATAAATATCATAAGTTTGTATGTAACCACCTAAACAATTAAAATTTAGGCAACTATAGTATAGGCTCTAAGGGTCTAATAACCTATCCTATATCCCTATAGTCATGGTCTGATACCAATCTGTCACACCCCGACCCGCAGCGGAAAAGGTGATCGAGGAATGATTGGGTTATCATCAAAGCTCATGACATTTATTATAACGTTTCATATTCATTAATACATTTTAATGGGAAATATACAATCATTATTACATCATGTCCTAAACATCAATCTAGGCTTCATTGTTTTCTTCTAAGGCATTTCCTATGTTTTCCTTGCTTCATCCTGTTCACCTGTATCATGTGTAAAAATGGTTTTTGGATCAACAAAAAGTTGGCGAGTGAATCCTATGAAAAACATTTGAACAAGTTTATTTAATTGATTATAAAATAAAGTGCACAACCACACATGAGTAAAAATAGATGTAAACTTATTCACCAATCAATTAATATTAAATAATACACACAATATAAACTCAATAATACACACACGAACAATAATGGATCGTTTTGAGGCACGCGTTGCTCAACTCGTCTCTCACGAGGAACTGATGGGCCTAATGAATGAATTGCATATAAATTGACAATACGAAATACATAACTACAAACAATGTATACAATCTAAGTTTAGATCACAATATGGTATGGCACAAGTTTAAATAAACGAGTTAGTTTTAGTGACACATGACACACCCCAAAACGTGTAATTAAAAAAAGGGGAGTTGTAAGATTCACTCACATTGGGTGCATTCGGTTGATGATGTTGAATGCGCACGAAGTTGGTTTTAACCACGAGTGAAACTAACCTAGATAATGGCATAATGGTTCGGTAAGTAAACGGATTTTATTAATCCATTTTAGTAGGATTGTTGGGTGTATTTTTGTGAGTTTAAGGCTATTTTCTAACCTTAAAAATGTTGTTTTTAAGTATTTTTAATTGATTTTTAAATAAAATAAATAAATAAAAATAATAAAAAAATGTTGACTTTTTGAACGTTGACCGTTGACCGTTGACTTTGACTGTTGACTGTTGACCGGTTCGTATGTGTGTATGTATGCGCTGGGTGAGGCTCGAACCCGAGACCTCCCGTACGCGTGCACGCAGCTCTACCAACTGAGCTACGTGTCTAACCTGAAATATTTCTGTTTTTAATTATATTTATATACTAATTGAATTAAACCGAAAATCATTTATTTTTAAAAACGATTTTAATCTAACGACTCGGTGCGCTCCACAGGTCTCGAACCCGGGACCTGTGGGTTGAGTTAACACACAGTCCACCGCTGGACTGTGTGTCTAACTTGTTAAATAGTCTGATTTTTATTATACTTATATACAAACTAAATAGTTTCATTTCTGTTTTAAATAAAAAGTTTGATAATTGTCCGGACCGGTGCGGTAGTCCGGACTCGAACTCGTGACGTTTGATTAAACGTTCACACAGTCCACCGCTGGACTGTGTGTCTATCTTGGTTATTATTCCGGTTTTTATTAAACTTAACATGTATAAGCGGTGACTCCGGTTCGGTTAAAAAAAACATTTTTATTAAGGCGAGTGTGCGTGGGACAAGAGTCGAACTCGAGACGTAAGCGTGTTTATGTGCACACAGACCACCGCTGGACTGTGTGTCTAACCCGAGATATATCTTGATTTTAATTAAACATATATACTACTGAAACTTCATCTTCTTCGTTAATCTTAACCAGAATCGGAAGTCCGACTGGTTCGAAGATTTAATCAAGTTCGTTAGTGTCTGGTGGTTAATTACATGTGAGATTAATAAAAAGAAAGAAAGATTAAGTTTTAGATATACCGAACAGTGGCTCCTCTGTTTCGCCGGCGAAACTCCGGTGACAGCAAACTATTCCGGCGACGTGTGTCTTGCGGCAGAGGGTCTTCAGCGAGCTTGAGGTGAGTGTAGGTGGCATCGGTATGAGCTCTGGGGGTTCAGTAAGGCTCAAAGATGAAAGGCTTGGTTTTCCGGTGAGTTGCAGAACTTTTCCGGCGAGTGGAATTACGTCGGGTAAAGGTGTGATTGTGAGCGAAAAAGCTAGCAGAGGTTTGAGGGGGTATTTATAGGGCAGAACATCGACGTATTTAGTCCGATTTCCGTCTTGATTCGTCGGTTAAAGATTTTCCGGCGGTTATAACTTGTGTCGTGGACTGGACATCGGTTATAACCGATGTAGTAGTTAAGGCTTCAGTTAAAACTGAAGAAACCGTCCAATCTCGGCGAAATCGTCGGGATTTCCGACGATTGCGATTGGGCGCGTCGATTTTGAATTCGATATTCATGTTATGAATTAATTGTCTTCAATATTGAACAAGAAATACAAGTGGCGCAGTGGTTGGATGGTTGAGTGTTAAGGCGTTATTGATTCTGGCTGACCCGGGTTCGAAACCCGGCAGCAACCTTTTAGTTTTAAACACAATTTTAACAGTTTTTCAAAAAAAAATTATATATTCCAATATACTTTTTAATTATGTATCGTTTAAAAATAATTTGGGCATTAAATACGCAATGAAATTTTTAACTGATTGTTCGGTTAATAAACAGAGTGGGTTTGGTAAATCCGGTTTTTTTGACGGATGTTACACTGTAGGGTACCGATAGTGCGAACAAATCACTCGAGTGAGGTCGTCGTGACAATGCGTTGGCTCCTTTGTTTTCCTTTAACGCATGATGAGTGATAGAGAAGTCATACGGCATGAGTTTGTAAGAGTCGTTGTTGCTCGGTGGTAGCAATTCGTTGTTCCAACAAAAACTTCAGTGTGTAATGATCCGTGCGAATAAAGAAATGGCGACCCAATAAATAGTGATTCCATTTTTGAACCGCGATCACCAATGCGAGTAATTCGCGATCATACACAGATTTAAAACGATTTGAAGGCAAAAACCCTTACTAAAACAGGCTACCGGATGATCTTCTTGAGATAGTATGGCCCCCACCCCATCCGACGAGGCATCGCATTCCACAGTAAAATCTTTGGTGAAATCTGGTAAACGAAGGACCGGTGTTGACATTAAAGCTTGCTTTAACTGCTGAAAAGCGGTTAAAGCTTCGGTGGACCAAATGAAACCGTCCTTCTTAGTTAGGGTCGTGAGTGGACGAGCTATTAACCCATAATTACGGAAGACGCGTCTATAATACCCCGTAAGCCCAGAAATCCACGTACTTCCTTCACTGAAGTTTGGATAAGCCATGACTGAATGGCTGAGATTTTTTCTTGTTCCACTTGTACACCTGTAGAAGTAATAACATGGCCTAGAAATACCACTTGGGGCTGCCCAACGCAACATTTTGACAACTTAGCGAAAAACTGATGGTTATGAAAGAGCGTTAGAGCCTGTTCTAAATGATCAATATGTTGCTCCATGTTATGACTATAAATTAATATGTCATAAAAAACCAATATAAAACGCCGTAAGTGAGGTCGAAATAAATCATTCATTACAGATTGAAAGATTGATGGGGCATTGGTGAGGCCGAATGGCATGACTTTGAATTCATAGTGACCCGAATGGGTTCGAAAAGTTGTCTTTGACACGTCTAATGGATTCACTCTGATTTGGTAATAGCCCGACCTCAAATCAAGTTTAGAAAAAACTATTGCACCATACAACTCCTCTAAAAGTTCATCAATATTGGGGATTGGGTACTTGTCAGCCACCGTAATTTTGTTTAAAGCACGGTAATCCACGCACATTCGCCAAGTATCGTCTTTCTTTTTAACCAGTAAAACGGGACTTGAAAAGGGACTAGTGCTATGTTGTATGAACCCGGCTGTCAGCAATTGATCCACTTGTTTTTCTATCTCAGTTTTTTGGGATTACGGGTAACGGTATGGTCGGATAATTGGAGGGGTAGAGTTCGGTAACAGGGGGATAGAGTGGGAAGTAGTGCGAAAGGGTGGCAGGATATTCGGTTCGGTAAAAACTCCTTGGTATTTACGAATTAGAGGTTGTAATGGGCATGGGATATCTAGTGAGACATCCAAATCAATGGCTAAATGTTGAAAAGAGGCAGATTTTTGAGGACCAGAGGATATACCTTGTAACTTATATTTCTGCCATCTATAGTAAAGATCATGAACATCTCATTCCAATTCGCCTGAACAGTATTAAGAGTGGAAAGCCATTGGATACACAGAACTAAATCTGCTCCTCCGGTTGAGAACGGGTAGAAGTCTTGGACAATAGTTAGGTCAGTCAACTTCACAGAAACATCCTTGCAAAGCTGATTGCACCTTATAATATCACCGTTCCCAATCTGGACACCAAAGGGGGTAATGAATTGAGTGACCATCTTCACTCTCGTACCAAGTATCAGATATAAAATTATAAAATTGTGGGTAGAGCTGCATCTACTAAAATCAATACTCAGTGCTCCCTAAAGTTCCTTGTAGTACATTGTGTTATATTGGACTTACCAAGAATTGCATGGAGACTTATTTCTGCGAAATCCTCTTGCTCAACCGATTCTCCCTCCTTATTGGTATTGACCGGTTCGTCTGGTTTATCAGAAGCTTCCAACAGTTTGAATGTTCCAGTCTTACAGCAATGACCTGGTCCATATTTCTCTCGCATCGATAACACTCCCCTTTCAAGAAACGATTTCGTTTTTCTGCTTCAGAGATTCGTAGAGGGGGACGCTGGCTGCTTGGGTTATGGATATTAGTCTGGGCTGAGTTTTTGATATCTGATAAATTAGGTTTTGGGCTTGGGCTCCATGTATTTTTAGTGGGCTTGTTAACACTCATCTTGGATTCATACTCTAGGGCTAGACTAGCTGCATTATACACAGTGCGTGGTTTTTGTATGCGTACACCAGCTTTCAGCTCCTCTTTCAGGCAATTCAGAAACACCCCCAACAAGCAATTTTCTGGCCAATTTGAAACCCTAGCCGATCCTTGGCGAATTCTTGTCGGCACTCCTGAACGGATCGGTTTGTTTGATGCTACAAAGATACTCGTCCGGTTTCTGGAACTCGGCTGGACCGAAGTTCTTTTGAAAAGCAAGGACCAATTCCTCCAATACTTTAATTGTTTGATCTGTTGATAACCAAGAGAACAGATCTAAAGCATCTCCTTCTAGATGCATAGAGGCCACATCCACTTTCTCCTCATCTGGGATCTGATAATAGCTAAAATACTTTTCCGCTTTAAGAACCCTCCCACGTGGATCTCCTCCATCATAAACAGGGAAGTCAATTTTTTGGAATGGGCGGTAATGATGGTGGTTTCGCCAGGAACTCTCTCCTTCATCACTGCGTCCCGAGCCACCCTTAGGACGATTGGAATTGGGGGATTGATTTTTTAGGGCTGCTACTTCTTCCTTCAGTGCTTCAATGGAATCCAATCGGGAAGCCATGGCCGTTAATTGGGCTGCATGGGCGGCTATGGGATCTGGGTCGCTCGTGCTCCGGGTTGAAGGTGCCATTACGTTTCCCGGCAATGGAACCAGATGATAGATTCTAAGAAAAATAGCAGGCAAAATATACTTGAATTGAAAGGATAAGGCCTGATTCGAGAGGGGCTAGGTCTCCAATTACAGAATTGAATCTGGGAATTAAAAACATAGGAATCAAATAACTAAAATGACAAAGCCTAGGCTACTTATAGAATTTGCAAAAGATAATTAACTAATTGTTCCTAAAAAGAAGCTTGAAAACTGCTTATCCTCTCCTTCTGTTTTTCCACCAAAGAATGGGCAACAAGTGATGTCTTGACCCGGTTCTTCCATCATGAGTAGACAGGGGATATGTAAATGTTACATACCAAACGAGAGAACTCAACCCAAAAGACTAGCCTGGTGAGTGAGGGAACCCATTTGGTATATAAACCCCACATTGGTTGCCCATACAACCGATGTGGGACAAGTCTCATACATTGCAATGGTATTAATCCATAACACAAACCTCCAACATGGACTAACGCTCGTTATAAATGGATTTACTAGGCTATAAAAGTTTTCTAAGGATGTTTACTTGTAGTCTATGAAAATTACAAGCTATTACATGAAAACCTTGAAAGCCATTTTGTGGAGTTCTAAAGGGCATGTAACAAAACAAATTAATAATCAATGTAAAGATTATGGCCATGAATTGAACGTGGTACAAGCAATCGTATTGGTGTGAAGGAAGTGTGAAATAGGTGGAAACACAAAGGCGTCAAATCAGATGCATTTTGTTCATTGTTATGGTAAAGTAGATTATTGGATACCTGCCGTAACACCAAGAATCTAGTTGAATTTCACCTAATAAATGACACAGTTGATAGCTTTGGTGGTCACGAAGATCATACTAATAAAATTCTTTTTATGTTGATTACTATCTTACAAACAAGTTATTTTGTGTTGATAGCTTATTTGATTTTGAAAAATTAAAGTAAACATTCAGAAGAGTGGAAGAAAGAAAAGTTTGAAAATAGTGATGCACTGAATTTCCTCATATTAATCGGTTTGCATTACACAAAGACTAAGAGAATTTTCAATGGGCACCCCACGGACGCCTGTAAGGCAAACGTCCTAGTGTAAGGACCTTCACGGATCAAATACGCGAGAGTAGATCCATGAGGAGGATAAAGAATGAAGAACTTCGGCCAGGAAAGGCCACCATGACCCGTGAGAAGAGAGCAAGATTTTTTGGCCGAAAAATCAATCGGGTCTGAGATATTGTCGATTTTCTAAAGAGTAGTGATATTGAATGAATTGCCATCCAATATTAATCTGATATATTTGTAATTCCACATTATTTGTCACTGTGGGAGTCAATCTTTAAAATTCTTTGAAGAATGATACCATTTTACACAGCTTATGAAACTTTATATTGCATTATAATTATATGAATAATAGCTCCTCTTGTTTTCATGCTATTTGAACTTCCGCTTTAATATTGATCAAACATGTTATGATGACTTCGGGTAAATGTGTGGTTGGATAAGCCCAAATCATTGATACTTGAAACTGGATGCGAAGTTTTCATAATATAAGAGCTATTATATAACTTATATCCAACAAACCGTGTTTTCAACTGTTCAAGTAAGCAGAAATTGGTGTTACCGAAACTGATTGTTGGCCTTTGTATGCCACCGGTACATGGAACTCACATTGTTTGCTGTGTTTGAACGTTAACTGGTGTTTTCGAAGCCATGACTCTGACTGATGTTTCATGGGCCTTCTCTAACGTCTCAACCACTTGACCCATTGACGGTCGTTCTGGTTTGTGTCCCGTGCATGACATTGCTAACTTAAACACAAGTTCAAAGGCTTCTGTAGAGTATTCACCTCCAAGCTTTGGATCAGCAAATCCTACTATGCTTCCACCTCGGGTTAGTGACTTCGCCTATGTTTTATTATTTAATCTTTAGATTTTATTTGCTTTATCTATACAAAAAGCGAAAATAATTACCAACAAAAGGATGCTTAGGTACTTACCATCCTCACTAATGACATCGGTTTGTTTGCATTCATGTTTATAACTTTCTTTCCCGAGATAATTTGTAAAAGCACTATTCCAAAACTATACACATCACCAGCTGAATTGACTTGACGGTCACTTTGGTACTCGGGATCAACATAACCGAATGTTCCTCGGACCTCTGAGCTTGCATATGTTTCTCCAATGTCAATAACCTTGGACAATCCAAAGTCAGATAACTTGGCCTCAAGTTTTGGCCCGAGGAGTATGTTTGTCGGCTGCAGTTTCACATAACAATTAATTATAAACCAAAGACGTTAATCTTTCAAATTATTAATGCTAATATAAACCTTAATATCCCGATGAACAATGCAACCCTCAGAATATGTGTGGAGAAACCAAAGTCCTCGAGCGGAATCTACTGCAATCTCAAGCCTTTGAATCCATGACAACGCTTTATCCTTTCCTGATTATGAATGAACTCATCAGAAAGATGATCATATCAAGGCTTATATGTGTTCAAAATGGTTTCAGATGTTACCAAAAAGCCACTCTGCGAGATTTCCGTTGACACATAGTTCATAAATGAGGAAGCATTCATCCCCATTGTCACAATATCCTAGCAATGTAACGAGATTTGGATGTTTAACAAGCGCTAGATTCTTAACTTCCCTCAAAAAAGTTTCTACAAATTCCTCATTGATGATATGCTTGATGGCAACACGTCGTTTATTTTTGAGTCTGCCTCTATACACTTTGCCTGTTATGCTCACAATACATTAATGTTTGGCTAAAGATTGTTAACCACACGTATGTATATAAATGCTTACCTGCTGTTCCTTCACCAATGTAGTTTGACTGGTCTAAGTAGTTAGTAGCGTAATGGATATCCTTAAGCGGAACCTTAAGATATTCAGACTTCTTTGGCAGATCACGCTTCGTGGCTGTCAAACAAAAGATATGTATTTAAATATGTTTGTTCTTGATCTAGAGTTTCAACATATGACTAAGGCAGTAGATGTACCGTCTTCCTGTGCTTTTGCACGCGATTTCTGGATCGTCTTACAATGATATATACACAGACTATCACTAACGCTAAAAACCCTGATAGCGGTCCAACTATCTCTGTTTGAGCAACAAAACAATCTTTTAGTATGATTCATATCAGGGGTCGTTATAAGCCGTTGAAACCAACTGAACCACCCAAACAACCCAAACCAAAGCAAGTTAACCAGTTTGGACGGTTTCAGATTCATACGGTTTGGTTTCAGGTGCGTTGACAGTTGAAGAGTTCGGCCGGCAGTTTGGAACTTGGAATCGACCATTGAACCTTATTTAACCTTTTTTTAGTTTGTGGAATATGCACTTGTATATGTATTATAGTTTATAACCATGAATCATCTTATTATTTAATTTTTTTAATACAACCAATGATTTTGAAAAAAAAAGTTCAACCCGCCAAACCGCTAAAGCCAAACGGTCTGGCCGACTCATCTAACCAGGCCTGTTTGGTTTGAAGTTTCCTGAAACCATAGTGAGCGGTTCGGCCCAGAATTTTCAAGTTGCATTGTAACATTTTCATTTTAGGCGGTTACAAATAAAACAAGATACATAGAAGAGCATACCAGCTGTATCCTTTTTTTCTTGTGCACTGGTGTCAGCATATACCTTAAAATCTGTGGAGAATGATGAAGAGGTTTAGTGTGTCTCCAAATACAAAGTATAACAAGAAACAAAAAATTTTAACTTTTTCTTAATCTCTCTAACAACAAATTCGTATGTGATATGTTATGTTCTCCACTTTTAACGTATCTCATTACCGTTGGTAACATTGCCAAGGCATCTACGAATGTTCTGCACCCAAATCAAGTCATCTATTCGACTACTGGTCAACGAAGTCAAAACCGCAAATCTGCATAAATCAACATCATCTCCAGCTTCTATCCCTCTGATCTCATTCCAACTCTTTACACAGTTTTCAATGAACCTTCACGACGATTAAACAAACCGCAGCCCGTTGATAGACTTATAACTTCTTCACCAAGCTTATTAAGCACATCTTGAACCAAAAAACCTGAGCAGCCTTTTACACCACTGGTTATGGTTAGCTTATCAATCCCACAACTAAAAACATCCGTTATGTTGTTCTTAATCTTGTTTAAGCAACTTTTTTGTTCAGTCGAGTTCAAGAAGATTTTTCCGGTCTGATTTGCACGTGCAGCTAGTGCGTCGAGGTAGATGTTAAACGGTTCTTTACAACATTTATCTCGTAAAAAATCGTTCCATGTCCCTTCTTCGCATGTCGGATTAGCGCAGTTGTGAGGTTCTTGAACTCTAGTGGACAGTGAGTTGAAGAAGGCTGGGAAACTGTGGTTTTGATTGGATTATTAAACCAAAAGAACAAAAAGATGAATGATGCATGAATGATCATTTGAGAATCCATCAAAAGTGGCATATTGTGATCACAATATGGAGTTATAATGTGGAGTTTTGTTTATAGGGAAAATGGTTGAAGTGAAGAATGTTGTTGGGCTGAAGGAGTATTGGGTACAACGTTATAAGTCACTAAACTATGTAATAAAAGTATTGTTATTGTGTTGTCTGGACATTCTTGTAGTCGTTGTAGAGAGGTATAGTTGGCGGCGAATCAGTTATGATGGGATATCCAAAGTAGTTCTAGTTACATGTTTGCTTTGTGGACCCAGGAAACTTTTTCTAAGGGTGCGGAAAATTATTAAGAATTTTAGGCCCCTAACTATATATAATGTTTTTTCGATTCGTAGCAAATCGGATCGGGTCGGGTCAAATTAAAAAAAAGATTATAAAACTAAAATTCATATAATTTAGACCATCCATAGTTCCTTTCGTTCTCACAACTCATAGAGTACTTGTTTTTATTTAATCTTTGTATATGTAACGCATATTTGCTAAGCTAGCCTAATAAAAATTTAAATAAGTAAAAAGTAATAAGCGTGGCAAAACAAAAAGATTATATTATTATTTATTATTTATTATTATTATTATTTATTATTATTATTATTAAGTATTTCATATTAACTAGATAAAAAAAACCGAATACAGATTTTTCTATTTTAAAATCGGTTCAGATGAAAATAAAAAACAATGTAACCCAATTAATAAATATGTTCAGTGTTTTAAAGAAAACAAAAATAAAAAGTGAAGATGGTAATATTTTTAGAAAATAATAAAGTCAACTAAGTTTTGAAGATAAAGAGGTGCACGTGTCACCAATTCTTTGGAACAACACTTTTTAGTGGACCTGTTAAATTACAGAATGCCCCTATTTGACTAAAAAGATCATCTTCTCCAAAAATATTGTTCCACGTCTCGCAGCAATTGGAAAACTTTTCCGGTGAACAAAGTTTTGACCAATTTTTTTTATTTCAATTACAATTTGCTTCAATTTTCTTCAATTGGTAATTTCATGGGGTGCGTTGTTAAAATTTCATGGGGCTGCTCGAGATTTTCATGTACGTATAACACTAAAATAAGAAAATTTAAGGGGGGCGCCCGCACCCCTTGGTTAAGCAGTGGGTCCGCCCCTGGTTGCTTGGACACCCCCTTAATTTATTTACACACCCTTTGTTGGTTTTCGTGGTGATCTGTTAAAATTTTATTTATCAAAAATCCGGTTCAATAAATAATAGTCAATTAATTAAGCGAGTTAATTAATAAGACGCAACAGAAAAATAAACAGGTGATCAACAATAAACGAAACCCGCCAGTTACCGGTTAGATACAAATACAAGCGCAGTGATAAAAGTCTAACTACCGGTAAGAAAGATATACCTCGGTTAATGACTAACCGGTCAAGACACCGAGGTTCAACGAACACATGCTAGTGACACGAACTGACAGAACGCGGGTATAGCCCGGGTAGCGGCAGCGGAGCGGCGGTACTGGCGGCGGCAGCCGGTGGCCGGCGGTGGTGGTGTCCGACGGCGGTACTTGTGGCGGCGACGGCCCGTGGTGGCGGTGGTAGTAGTGGGTGTTTAGAGAGTTTTGTGCAAGTTCTTCAACCTCTTCAAAGCTTGTCCATACATTCCATTATATAGAATATGGAGATCCATGCATGTGCGACACATGGCGCTCATGCACATGGAAGTTGGACACATGTCGAGAATGTCATTCAGTGCGACAAGTGGGGATGCAAGAGTGCATGTGCGACAAGTGGCTAGGACTTTATGCATGTGCAACAAGTGGCAATGCAAGGGTGCATGTGCGACAAGTGGCGTAGCATGGGTGCATGTGTGACAAGTGGCGAGATGAGTATACCCGTCTCACCCGGTCGATGTACCCGTCTCTCAATTAATACCCGCAACAAGTTTATCAGTTTAGATAAACAATTATATTATTAATAACGAGTATTAATAATATAAATCCACTCATGATCATAAATATAATTATGATCCGTTTCGCACATCGTTCGTAATTACCAGTTAAGTGGATTTTAATTCGTTGCCCACGGTGTAACTCTTAGATCAAGACCCTGTCGGTAGCGTTGACTTATCAAACCAGACATAAATATCCAACAGCTTCCACTTGGACGGTCTTCGATAAGATCTCAACGCAGACAACCAACGGTGCTCTAGCTACACATAGCTGCCCCCAACAATTTATGACACTTTAAAGTCACTAACCAAGGTATCTTCCCTTTAGCAACGGCTTGCTCCTTGAAGACAGTATAAGACATCAATTGAACAATGAGACATGGATCAGATTCAATCTCACATGGTGTTCAATAATTATCGTTCTCGTTCAAGAATCAAAGTGGTCCAATCAAACACACAATTAGTTTGGGTAAGGCCTTACACTTCACCATTTGAATCAACGAGGGCGCCCAGATATCTAATTGTTACATACAATGTAAGAGTACATAATCCCATCTTGACTACATACAACTCCCACTGAACTTCATAACTACTCCCAACCAATGCCTTTATGATTGGAAGTTACGCGACTGTGGTTGACACTGATCAAAGAATAGTCTTTAGTAAACGAAAGTTTTAGTATGTATCTCAGGTCAGAGGATACTAAATGAGTATACCTAATCAAATACATCTTATGACTAAGATCCATAAAGATGATTTGATGCGAGTTACATCCAACGTCATTCATAATGAGGTTTGTGAGTTTGGAAGTCAACTCCTTCAGTCCAAAGTCATAATAGTCTTAATTTTGAATCGTTCCCACGAGTCTAACCGACTACGAATAATTTAGAGTACAAGATTCATGGATTAAACGTATTAAAATCGAACACAGTTGTAAATTCAAACTTTGCATTTAACCAGTAAATCAAAGGTGAATTCAAAAGGTACAACTGTTTGAATGTTTGTACATCCAAATACTAAATCAAAACCAATGGCTAGCCAATCTAAGGCCGATAGCATTCCTATGTAGGTCATGCTTGTCCCGAGTCATCGGTTTAGTGAACGGGTCTGCTAGGTGTTGATACGTGTCTACTTTGCTTATTAAGATGTCCCCTCGTTCAAGTATTTCCCATATATAGTGGAACTTTCTTAGAATGTGCTTGGCCCTATGATGAGATTTGGGCTCTTTGGCTTGAGCAATGCTCCTGTGTTATCACAGAACACCTTGATTGGTTTTTGACCACATTGAGGTCCGTGGTGAACTTCTTCATCCAAGCAGCTTCTTTTGCAGCATCCGATGCAGCTATATTTGGATTCGGTGGTTGAATCCACCACTACACTATGTTTGGAGCTTTTCCAACTGACAGCTCCTCCATTGAGAGTGAATACGAATCCTGATTGTGAGCGAGAATCATCTCGTCACTTTGGAAGCTAACACTAGTGTAACACCTTACAGTGCGCTCTTCTTCCACTCCCCCAAACACCAAGAATATATCTTGGGTTCATCTCAAGTACCTCATAATGTTCTTTACTGCAGTCCAATGGGCAATGCTAGGACTTTGCTGAAAAAGACTGGTCATGCTTAAAGCATACAAGACGTCAGGTCTAGTACATAACATAGCATACATGATAGAACCAATCACTGAAGCATATGGAATTGCTTCCATTTGCTTAATTTCAATGTCCGTTGAAGGAGATTGCGATTTGTTCAACACGGTTCCTTTAGTCATAGGAACACCTCCTTTCTTGGAAGCGTGTCATCATTTTGTCTTTGTACGTACTATGACTTAGCCCTAGAAGCGGCTTAGATCTATCCCAGTAGATCTTGATTCCCAGAATGTAAGCAGCTTCTCCAAGACCTTTCATTGCGAAGCAAGATCCCAAATAGTGTTTAACTTCGTTAAGCATAGGGATGTTATTTCCAATGATTAGTATATCATCCACATACAGGATGAGAAATGATAGGGTGCTCCCACTAGCCTTTCTGTAAACATAAGGCACATCTTCATTCTTGACAAAACCAAACGCTTTAATCTTCTGGTCAAAATGAAGATTCCAGCTACGAGATGCTTGCTTGAGTCCATAAATGGATTTATTTAGTTTGGACACCTTAGTAGGATAATTAGCATCGACAAAACCTTCAGGCTGAACCATATAGACATCTTCAGAGAGATGTCCATTTAGAAAAGCGGTTTTGACATCCATCTGCCATATTTCGTAATCATAGTACGCAGCAATGGCAAGCAATATCCTGATTGATTTAATAATGGCAACGAATGAGAAGGTCTCATCAAAGTCAATACCTTGAGTTTGAGTGAAACCCTTCGCAACTAGCCGTGCTTTATAGGTGTGAAAATTTCAATGCATATCGGTTTTTCTCCTGAAAAACTGTTTGCTCCCTACTACCCGACATTCGGGGGGTAGCTCAACCAAGTCCCATACTTGATTGTCACGCATAGATTGCATCTCGACATTGATGGCTTTTTGCCATTTCTCAGATTCCGGATCTAAGATTGCAGATTTGTAGTTAGCAGGTTCATCGTAGACTTGGCTACTAATAAGACTTCGGGACCAATTAGATACCATAAGTATCTATCAGGTTCTTTGTGAATTCTACTACTTCTATGAACGTCTGTGTTTATGTATGATTCATTGCAACAACTACTTGTTGAACAGACGGTCCGACTTCATTAGCGGTTGTTTGTGGTTCTCGAACTTCTTCAAGATCGACCACATTATTTCCAGTTCCTCGATTAAGAAGTTCTTCCTCGAGAAAGTGTCCCTTCTGTTTGATGGAAATCATATTTGCATCAGGATGGTAGAAATAATATCCATTGCTTTTATAGTATCCGACGAAAACAGCCTTTTCGCCTCGAGGATCGAGCTTATCATCAGAATTACTTGTGATGTATGCTTCACATCCCCATACTCTAAGGTATTCCAAATCGGGTTTACACCCATGACATATCTCATTTGGTGTTTTTTACCTTTTTAGTTGTAGCCAAATTGACAATGTGGGAAGTGGTCATAGGATCATGACCCCAAAAGGAGTGAGGCAAGTTAGTTCTACACATCATCGATCGAACAATATTAAGTAGAGATCGATTTCTCCTTTCACTCACGCCACTAAGTTGGGGTGTTCTAGGTGGAATGGTTCTAAAATTATTCCACACTCTTTCAGATGATTGAGAAACTTAAAGCTGAGGTATTCGCCACCTCAATCTGATTGAAGTACTTTTATCTTTCTATTAAGTTGGTTTTCTACTTTGTTTTGAAACTCTTGAACTTTTCAAAGGTTTCATGCTTATGTTTCATAAGATAGACATAAGCATGTCGACTATAATCGTCGATAAAGTAACAAAGTATCTTTCATGGTTTCTAGTAGTGGTTCTGAAAGCGCCACATACATCAGTCTGAATGAGTCCTAGAAGACCATTGGCCCGTTCACCAACACCAGTGAAGGGGTGCTTTGTGAGTTTACCAGCTAAGCAAGATTCGCAATCATCAAAGGAGTCATGTCCAGTGGATTCAAGAATCCCCTCGGACTAAAGCCGTGTTATGAGTGCCTTACTTATGTGGCCAAGTCTACAATGCAATAAATATGTTTCGTTCATACAGGCTTTGATACGCTTAAAAGATGATATATGTTATTACTTGTTTGAACATCAATCTCATAAATACCATTTCGATGTTTAGCATCAAAATAAAAGACATCATTCAAGTAGGAAGAATTGGAAATTCCATTAATAACGTACTTGAATCCTTGTTCAAATAGTGAAGAAACTGAAATAATGTTTCTGGTCAAAACAGGTGCAAACAAACAGTTATTTAAAGTAACTACAAGGCCAAAAGGACATGAAAAACAAAATGTTCCAGTTGCCATAACTGGAACTCTCTTTCTATCACCTATTATGAGTTCATGTGGCCTTGTTTTAGTTTCTTCCACTTTACAGGCTCCTACAAGACATTAACGATTTGGTAACCACATCCGGCATCAAATACCCATGTGTTGCTAGAAATAGTGAAAAGCTCAATAACATAAACGAGAATACCAGAAGAAGTGCCAATGTTATTGGCCTTGTTCATCTTCAACTTGGCTAGATACTGTGGGCAGTTTCTTTTTCAGTGTCCCATTTGGTTGCATTCAAAGCATTGATGCTCCTAAGGAGGGTGTGGTTTTGCAACATGCTTATTGTTGGTGGCATTTCTGGTAGCAACAACAACTCTTCCCTTGCCTTTGCTCTTATGATCCCTTTTTCTTGTTTTTGGGCTTCTTCACACCACCAGACTTGACCATCAGAACTTGGCTGGTTTTATGTCATATGTTCATCTCGTCCGTTTTGAGCATACCATGTAGCTCAGGCACAGTTTTCACCCAAGCATTCATATTATAGTTCATAATGAGCTGGTCATATGAGCTTTGAAAGAGTTCAAGATTAAGTCCGCTGCCATTTCATCTTGCAGGGGATAACCAAGTTTGTTCATCTGGTCAATGTATCCTTTCATCTTAAGCACATGAGTACTGACACATGATCCTTCCAGCATTTTACAGCTTATGAGTTGTTTCATGGTGTCATAACACTCCTATCGGGCTTGTTTCTGAAACATGCCTTTCAGTTGCTGGATCATGTCATAAGCATCTTTATCTTCCATGTTCTTCTAAAGTTCAGGAGACATGGTGGCTTGCATAAGGCAAGCTACCTCAACGGCATCCTCGTTATGTCTTTTCCATTGCCTTGCGAGTAGCAGTAGTGTTACTTTCAAGCTTAGTAGGGACTGGGCCATCTAAGATACATAGTTTTTTTCCATCTTGAGAACTATTCTCAGATTGCGGTGCCATTTGAGAAAGTTGGTGTTATTCAATTTTTCTTTTTCAAGTATAGACTTGAGAATGAAGGAGTTGTTTTCCTTAGACATCTATTATATAAGCAAATGATTTTAATTAGTCTTTTGATGTATATTTTCATATTTAATTAATGACCCATTACAGTATTTAGAACAAGGAATGAGAATCCGGTTGGAAGCTCTTTCTAAAGACAGCTATAGCATGCAACATTAGCAAGGGGTTCAAGCGGACTGACAACGAGTGTCAATTGTGAGAATTGCACAACTCTCGAGTATGAGGCCACTAAGACAACTCTTGTCTATGTATTGATACGTTTAGCCTCATCTATGCCACTTTGTTCTCGAGACAGCTGTAGCACATAACATGAGAAGAAAAGTAATAGTCGTTCAAAAACGGTCACATGTGGAAGTGGTCGGAAGTGTCGACGAAGCCCTTGTACCTTGGAAGGATAAACTAGACACCGAGTGTCGTGTTGTGGCTCCAACCCTAATGGTTCGCATTATGCCCCAAGTGTTACTGTAGTAGGATGCATAGACCATTGATTTTAATTATGGGTTAATTTTAATTTTTACTAAATAGGGTCGTGAGATTCAATTTTGTATATATTTAGTCGTGACATCTTGATGAACCCTTTCATCTCTCAGGACACTTAGTTTTAAATAACCTATTAAAACGAAATTTGTCGCGACTGATTTAACCAATTTTAAGTTAATAGAAATCTATTAAGTTAATAGTTTTGGAAAATTGAATTTTGCAAAGCTTAATTGGTTATTTGTTCGTTTTAAAAAAAAAACTTTGTTTTATAATAAAACTTTAACAAGTTGTAAAACATTTTAGAGCTTGTTATAATGTGATTGTTTCAATATTTTAAAACTCCTTTTAAAATCATGTTGGTATTTCGGTTGGTTATGTTATAACAACTTGTAAGATAAAAGCAACCACAATAGCAAGACAAATATATAAATCTATATGGCCAAAAATTGTTCGATCTTGCTAGAGCCTGATAGCAAGATCAAACGGGTCACGAGGTTACAACACACAAACAACCACAAGGATGGACTTGATTGCATCCAGTCGTCTTGAGCAACTCCCACTGACTTCATGACTCCTGTTTAGCGTCCTCAGTTTTGTTTCTGGGTCTTTGTTTATTACAATATTTAAAAATACAATAAAGGAAAGAACCCTATCTATTACAATTTGAACACAAGGTGGCCATAAACCATATAACAAAACGAATAAATATACAACAATAAACAAGGTCATGCCAGATTACTATCCACAACAATCACAAATAAATCAAACAATCTTTTGGTCAAGCAAAAAAATAAAATCTTGACAAAATTAAAGTTGCCCTTTAAAATTATTTAGACCAGAAACTAAAATAATTAAAGTTTGTGTTCTAGTCCGGTAAGAGACCTGTACCGATCGTATGTTTAACCAAACTATGATACCACTTGGTTTTCGTGTGATCAGTTAAATATTTATTATCAAAAACTGTTCAATAAATAATAGTCAATTAATTAAGCGAGTTAATTAATAAGACGCAACGAAAATAAAAGGTGATCAACAATAAACGAAACCGTCAAGATCGGTTACATACAAATACGAGCACAGTGGTAAAAGTCTAACTACCGATGGAGAAAGATATACCTCGGTTAATGACTAACCGGTCGAGACACCGAGTTCAACGAACACATGCTAGTGACACGAACTGACGGAATGCAGGTATAGCCCGTCAGCGATCGCGGAGCGGCGGTAACTCCGGCGGCGTCAGCACGGTGGCCGACGCGGTGGTGTGCCGACATGGTACTAAGCGGCAGCGACGGCCCGTAGTAGCGGTGGTAGGAGTGGGTGTTTAGAGAGTTTTTTGCAAGTTCTTCAACCTCTTCAAAGCTTGTCCATACATTCCATTATATAGAATATGGAGATCCATGCATGTGCGACAAATGGCGCTCATGCACATGGAAGTTGGACACGTGTCGAGAATGTCATGCATGTGCGACAAGTGGCGATGCAAGAGTGCATGAGCGACAAGTGGCTAGGACTTTATGCAAGTGTGACAAGTGGCAATGCAAGGGTGCATGTGCGTCAAGTGGTGTAGCATGGGTGCATATGTGACAAGTGGCGAGATGAGTATACCCGTCTCACCCGGTCCATGTACCCGTCTCTCAGTTAATACCCGCAACAAGTTTAACAGTTAAGATAAACAATTATATTATTAATAATGAGTAAATTAATAATATAAATGTGCTCATAATCATAAATATAATTATGATCCGTTTCGCACATCGTTCGTAATTACCAGTTAACTGGATTTTAGTTCGTTGCCCACGGTGTAACTCTTACGGGTCAAGACCCGGTCGGTAGCGTTGACTTATCGAACCGGACATAAATATCCAACACCCTTTGCAACTATAGTTATGTATAGCGATATACGTGGCGTATAGGTTACGTAAGAGGACGGTTAAATGCCAGAGAACCTAATCACGCATGAAGCTTGAAAAATTATCGTCAACAATCCAAAAATACTAGTGATGAAAATGAGATACCCACAAGAAAGAACAAGAACCAGAGGATGAGATCCCCCAAGAAGAAAAGGAATAATACAAAATGAAGTCCAAAAATGGTCGGATAGCCAAGAAGAGGCATTAACTAAATCGTATATTTATTGTTCTGAAGTCCCAGATGCCGAATAAGCCTAAGTGAGGTTAGATTTAGTTAAGCAAGCTTACGGCATTTGAGTTCAAATGAATTGAGATGCAAGGTGCTATTTATACCTATCCATTCAGATCTTGGTCCTAGAGCCAGTAGAAAAAAATTGGCCTCTATTGTGTCAATTTTAAATGGGTTTAAACTTTAGTTGGGTATAATTTTAAACTATTGAGCAAATCTTGATTGAGTTTAAACTTTAATAATAGGCGTTGATGAGTAGAAGAGTACTTTAAAAAAATTTAAGTGTTTAATAAGCTTAAAATAAATATAATTTTTTTAGTAGACTTGATTTTCAAACATTTCACATGACTTTTCACTGAAAAGGTTTATTTATTAATATACCTTTTTAAAAGGAAAACAACCTCGATTCGAACCCTACACCTAAACACTAGAGATGAGAACGGTACTGGCACCATACCACATGGTACCAATACTGAAACTTTGCTAAAATCAAACCAAATATCGTATTGTATATGTCCACTTGATACCGATATGGTACTGTAACGGTAAAAGTCACAAACCGGTACCGTACCTCATGGTGTGGATACCGAAACTAAGTTATTCAAAACTGAATATCGTATCATATATGTTTAGTTTGTATCAATATGGTACGGTACTAGTATCGGTACTGAACACTCTACCTAAACACCGACCCTTTTTTTGGTAACATGAGGCCTGGGCTGCAATGGCATGTACCTTTTAAAATTATTTTTAGAAACTAATTCAGATCATATAACTAATTGTCTTTGAAAGAATGGCTGTCTACTTGGTTTTTCATTGATTCACATTAATTTTAAACATTTAATTAAACCATTTCTATACTTGGTATATTATGAGCTTACACATAGCATATCAAACCAATTTTGATGGCAAAGAAGTGTTTTCAGGACCGGAATGGAGAATGAACCAGACGACTCAAAGGTTAACAGGTTAAACTGGTCCGACTGTATTTAATAACCATGTGACATGATAAATAATATAAATATTCAAACATAAACCAACTTCTAACAAAATAACTTAAGTTAAACTCATGACATGTAAAATAAGAGGCATCAATAACTGCTCAAGCTACCCTAGAAGAGTAAATTGATAGTTTTTGTTAATGTGTTTTATTTGTAATACCTTATTCTAGGTTGTTTATGAAATATCCTAAACCCATATTGGTTTGTTAGTATGTATCCTAAAGTATCTAGGATTATCTTACGTATACGAGTTCAACATATTTACTTCTAGATTCACTAAGTTTCGAGCAAAACAAAGGTAAACCGTAAATATTACGACTTGTTTTTAGTGAAATAAACTAAAATGAGTAATAATGATATATTAGAAGTTCAAGTTTTGTTGAGTCTATATAAAATGGAAATAATATGACTTGTTTTTATAATTATACATTAATTTTTAGTTTTATGGTGAAATACAAACAAATGAATGAGACAAAAGAACAAAAAAACAAAGTACTGAACAAATTATGTGTATTGAAGTGTATAAGGATAATATAGTCATATTCTATATTTTTCCCTTTTTAGGGTTTCAGGGGCTCCTAGAAGGAGCCGTTTTTTGTCATCATTTACACAATATTATATACATAGTTACCAAGAATCTCTCACTCTCATTGTTATTCTCTGGCGTCGCAATGAGTTTCCCTCTCACTCTTTTATTTTCTCATCACGTTTTCAAGGCAGGGTTTCCTGTTTTTTACGTGGGGAAATGGTTAAGACTGCCAACATTGTTCCAACATTGTTGTCCTCCATAACAACTTCTAAGTGGTCAGCCAGGTGACCTTCTATGTATTTTTTTTTAAATCATTATAGTGGATTTAAGAAAAGGACCAAGTTATTGGTAGGTTTAAACTCGTTTCCTCCAATTGGCGCACATATCATCCAATTCCAATGGTTTTATTGTCGAGACATCTGCCCCATAATGATTTTGATTCACGTATTGATCTTCTGTTCTCTTTGACTCACACGAATACAACGGGTACTGCTTTTGTCTTCACATGTTCTTAGATGAATGGTTCTGATGGTAATTGATAGAATGTCTTGCGCACACACACACATGATTGTCAGTTTCAGATTAACACACATACACACTTTTGAACACTTAGTTTTTGAGAGAAAACCCAATGATTTCATTACATTCAATGTGGCAGGTAGAATGATATTTATACCCTTCAAATGACAGTAACTTCACATTTATTTGCCTAACCATATTCTTCTGATATATACTAAAATGGTGCTCGCGTGATGCGGTAGAGAACACAAAAATTGTCAAGAGTGTGCATCGTTCGATTCAGTTATTAACCTCACCTAAAATCGAAACTGAAGTCATTGATTTATCTATTTTATTAAACAATCAGTTTTCAATTAATTGGTTCGGTTTATTCGGTTAGATTGTTGGTTTTCAATTTGGTTAATTTCGGTAAATAACTAAACCAAAATTTGGTTAAAATGTATTCTTAGAAATACATGAAATGGAGGTATTAATAAATGAAATGGATGTATAAATACATAAAATGGAAGTATATAACACCAAATAAATCTAATGGAGATACAGAAGCTAGAATATATGAAAATATGAATGGGTCGATTCTTTGGTAATTTGAGGGTACAAAAAAATAACAGGTAATTTTTTGTTGTTAGTTTTGTTTTGGTTAAGGTTGGCCAAAAGTGGCGGCCACCTTTTCCCTTTTTTTTTTTCATATAATAGTATTTATAGGTGCTGCTAATTTACAATTTCATCTCAAGTTTAAAATTACGATTTTGCCCCGGTTGAAAATGAAACATTTGTTTTGCTCCTGCTTAAATTTACGATTTTACCCTAATTTAAAAAATACGATTTTGTCCCCCGGTTCAAATAAAATTATGGTTTTACCCCAAACAAGAGTCCTGCCAAGTTACAATTTGGTTCCAATTTAAATACATATTCCCAAGCATTTTCAGAGGATGCAATCAAAGATGTGTGTGTGTCTGGGGGGCGAGATAAACAAAGTGGATTTACATGAAGCCATATCTCTTTCCTTTTCAACCATTTTCTTCATCTGATTCATGGTTGTTAATTGTCCCCAAGATTCATGTTTTTAAATCTATCTAGCAGAATAATACACCAATGTGTGGCGCCTTTCAAAGCATCCCTTCAGCCGGTTTTGGTTGATTTTGTTTCAATTTCGTCTGCTTTTGATTCAGTTTCAGTTAACAGTTCGATTATTGCTAACCCACTACATTGTTAATCACTTAACATATTAAGTTTTTTAATTAAAAATTGTAGCAATATTATACTCAAATTAGAGAGAATAAAATGCTCATTTTATGGTGTAGTTTTTTCATGTATATATATATTAACATATGAAAAAGTTACGGCGGTTTAAAAATCGTGGGGGTAGTTGAATTAAGATAAGGGGAAAAAATGTAACTATTAATTAATTAACCAACATTTGATTAAAGATTACTAAATTATAGAATAATAAGATGATGTATCAAAAGCAGTTAGTGTTTGAAATACTAATTTACCCTCATTTTTAGGTTTGTACCTTATGCACTAAATTCAGAAAAACTCTAAATGTTTAGGTATCTTATAATGTCATTCCCAAATTGTAATAACGTATAGGTATAGGTATGCATACAAAAAATTATTCGTATGGGCTGATATCTATTTTTATTTTTCAGATTAGATCCAGAACTAGGAAAATCATATGCACAGTGAAGGACGTGCATCTGAATATATGAGATATATTAGAGAAGGCCAACGTACATGGCTTGCTCATTCATACACATGTTAACGATAATACATTGAATGAGAACCGAGGACATGAACTTATATCTCAACCAAGCCCCTTGTTAATTGCAACTCACAATGGCAGTTTAACTCTTTCGAAACACTATCGATCATTTTGGACTGGCTGAAGGTTCTTGAAATAACCAATAACAAAAAAACAATTTGCGAGAAAATACAAGAATTTCAGTACTCGCAAGATATGAAATATATGATAGAAAAAATTACAATGCACAAGGAAATCGATAGTATGTAAATGCATTGTAAGTAAATTTTGGTCCTGAAGGCAGCCATTTCCCAGTGTTTGCCATGTTACACCCCATTGGAGCTATAGAACATGATGTAGCACTCAGGAAAATTAAATAATTGTCATACCATTGGAGTAAACACCATAAATGAAGTGATTGCTGCAGCTAGAATAATAACCTCAAACAAGGGTGTTTTGCTCATGCAGTTGTAATTACAGTGCTGTACACAATCAGAGATTCTCAAGGGTCTTTGTAATATAGCATAGAAATTCAGAACTCTTATGGCAAGACATGGGGCACCGGCAGATATGCGTGGATTACTGTAGATTCATTCGATCTTGTTTGCAAACAAATTATGGATCCAGAAAAGTTGGCATATCTTTGTCAATGAAGAATAATTTAGTGTTCAAGGGTTTACATTAATAGATCTCTTTACTAGTTTTCAAAGATTTGGTACAACAATGCACGAAAAAATCTCACTCGACCCACGGAAGTTCTCATTTGCCCCGCCTTTTACCCCAAGAGTATCTAGTTTGAACGTTCAGTTTTAGAGGATTAATGGATACAATATAAATACCAGTTATAAGAACCACATGAGAATGAGGATCCCTGCTAAATTTCAGAGCATTTAATATAATATATAGATTCGTTTGGCTTAGCGTGGACGCTTCCCAGGTACTAGGTATATTGGCCTACCTTCGGAAAAGTTCTTTGTCAGAGCTTTTAGAACTTTATCGCTTTTGAAATATGTCGTTAAACTTATAATCCGATATTTCTTTCCGGTTAATTATATAAAAGGTATGTGCATATATGAAGAAATTGTTGCTTTTTAATGTATGTATGTATGTATGTATGTATCACCACAGTTTACCAGACAAGAAAAATAAAACCCCAAATTATATTTAGATGAGTTAGAAGACCAATACTTCCATTTAGGATAATAAAACTCTAAAACTTTGTTGGTTGATTTAGATAACCTGTAAATCCCCTCATCAGAACTCTCATAAGAAGATATTGTCCCCCCCCCCCATTTTGCCTATAAAGGATGGTCAAAATGGTACATGTTAGTACAAGTTATATTTTAACTTTTATATGAATTATCAATGTGTTACACATGATTACACGAGCAATAATAATGTAATTTTGTGAATGAGTCAATTTAAAAGGTTAAAAGTGTTATACCTTTATCATTCTCTCATCACATTGTTCTTTTTATCTTCAAGAATTTTACAATCGTGTGCAAATTTTACCATCAACTTAGCATACAACCCCGAGACACGTACTTCCTTTTGTGATTGACTGTTGAAACACATTAATTTTTTTTACTTGCCTGTTGGAACTCTCATTAGACTCCATCACATTGTTTTTTTTATCTTGAGGAATTTCACCACATTCCCTAATTTTTACCTGCAAAGAAAATATAACTCCGAATCACATTTTAATTATGTGAATGAATCAATTTAATGGACAAAAAATGTAATACCTTTATAAGATTCCATCACATAGTTCTTGTTATCTTCTTCAAAAATTTCACCACGGTTTGTAATTTTTACCGGTCCATAAGGTTTTTCTTTGAGTGTTTCCAACTTGTCAATCTTATTAACAGTTTCCATTCATTCTATTACCTTTCCAAAAATAACTTGGCCCCTGCCATATAATTGATTAAACAAGGGTTAATAAAAATGACTAGTTAAACACGAGTTAATAAAATGGCTCTTTTATTTCAATTCATCTATCTGAAGTCCTCAAAGCATATTGTGCACTTAAAAAGTTATTTGCTTTCAGCCAATATATATTTTCAGGGAATGTACTTTCAAAATTAACATTTAAAAGCCCATGACATAAGTTTATGTAATAGAAATGATATAATTTTATAATATATAAAAATTTTCATGCTCGCATTTTTTTATTACCATATGACAATTAGACAACTAACTTGAATTTATCACAAAAAAAATGACATATGTTATTAAGTAACACTGAATTATCATAATATCTCGTGTATTAACCGGTTGAATGTTGAAAAATATGTATTACATATATATATATATATATATATATATATATATATATATGTATCACAGTTTGCATATAATTATATATAAATAATATTATTTTTATTATTGTTTATTTTTTAAATTTAAATTTTATTTAAAGTAAATGAAAATAATTTTATTGGTATGTCATAAATTAGATTTGTTATTCTTATTAATAATTGTTACGCAGATTTAACTAAGGATTAGGTGCTTTAAAAATATGATTTTAGTTAACGATTTATATGTGACAAATAAGATATTTTCATAATTAGTGGTAAATTTATTTTGTCACAAATGGTTAAAATAAAAAAATTCATAATATTAAAATAGGAATAAGTTACTATCTCCTAGTTTATTAAGTATTTCTTTATTTAAGGTCATGGAGAGATTTGGGCGAGATAAAAGGAGTAAAATGAAATATGATAGTAACACGTGTCCAATTATGTATTCTTTTTAATAGATAATATGATAAGAGATCATGTACAAGATAAGAATTCCATACGAAGTGTAGGAGAGAATCCTGATCACACATATGCCTTCTCAATTTAACGAGGGAAGGGTATGATGGTCTTTTCTCGCTTAAACTAGTCCTCCTTGATTGTCAAACGACTATAACTTTTTCACACATTAATGTATTTTTAAAAAAATTACACACTATTAACGAGCATTTCATTATCTTTAATTCGAGCAGCCTATTGATATAATTTTCTTTAAAAAAATTACAGGACTTTGAATACCCATTATGTGATTACGTGATTTTGAATACCAGTACCCATTACGTCATTACGTGTTTTTTAATACCCGTTACATGACTACATGATTTTTGAATACCACTATGTGATTACACATTCAACATAAACCATTACGCATTCAATGTAAATTTATTACGTGATTACACATTCAATAAAAAGAACTTAATTGTTTATGCTTTATTATTTGATTAAATCTCTAATATACGGTATTGTGTTGTTATTATAGGTTGATTTGACTAATGTTTTGTATATAATTTATCCTTAATATGTGATTATACATGAAATATTAGGTATTCTATATGAAATAGTATATATTACATGTTTTGTTTTTATGTAATTACGTAATCACTCAATAAGGTTTCACATAAATACTATAATGAAATCACGTAATCGCGAAATGTGTATTCAAAATCACGTTGTCATGTAATAATACATAGTGAACTATTGTTACGTAAGTACGTAATCACTTAGTGGGGTTTCACATTTATAAATCATGTAATCACGTAATGGGTATTCAAAATTACAATTACTGGGTATTCAAAATAACGTAATCACATAATGGGTATTCAAAATCCTGCAATTTTTTAACGATAACTATAGCAATACACTGCTCGAATTAAAGAGAGTGAAATGTTCGTTAATACGGTGTAATTTTTATAAAAAAAATATTAACGTATGAAAAAGTTATAGTCGTTGAAAATAAAGGGGGAAGTGAGTTTATAAGTAAAGTAGTAAACAACATTACATTTTCAAAGTTTTGCCCTTTTCTCCACTTATTTCCTTTGTTTTTAGTTATTTAAATTATATATTTGAGGAACGTTTAATCTCAAACTATTGATCTTGCAAATCAAAGCTCAAACTTCTATCCTACACTTAGTACATTTATTTTCTCTTGTAAAATAATTTTTCTCTAGATAATATAAACCCTTCCATGTTGATTTTGGAAGACGTTTCCAAAAAAATCCACATGAAATGCATCCCTGATGCATCCATAACTCTAATCATACTTATGAACTACCCATAAAGATAGAGCAGCTGATCCAAGATTATATAGAACTCAAATCCATTAGTACTAACATGATTTCATAGGTAAATAGTAAAACATAAAACAAGAACACAACACAAAAGATTTTTAAATTGTACCTGCAAAAAGAACTCATAGATGCTTTCCCCACTCATGCCTACAAACCATCTGTTCGCAAGCTCGTCACTCTCGTTACGTCTAGCACCCGAGATTCGGATCATAATGTAACCTATATCGCTTACTACGCTACATCGCTTATTTTCGTACTATATCTGTCACACCCCAACCGATGGCGGAAACATCGGGATAAGACAAAACGAGATTGCTCACTGCTCACAACATTAATAAGTGACAATAATTAATTAAACCATATTTCATTTCATAAGAATTGTCAAATACATCAATGTAACAAAACAAAGAAACAACATAACATTAGCGAAGTCATAAAAAATTGATATATCAACATTAAACCTAACGTCTAATTTGTGTGTATCTAGTCCTTGCTATATTGTTTTCATAGCATCATCTCCTTCAACCTGTAACATGTTTTAAAATAATGTCAATGCGAAAGCAAAGGCGAGTACACAAGTTTAGGCATAGCATACGTATACGAATAAGTTTAAACAATCCTCATGGCAACCAAATCTATACAAGAGCAATATCAAGGCATGCAATACTAATAATCAAACCCTTAACGCAATCACGATGTTTTAACATGACCTCACAAATAACACGATGGAGGTGGATGCGTGAATTCCTATAGCGCTAAGCATGTCAAACGAAGACAAAAATAGTTAATGACTAAAGCATAGCATAATGAATATCCAAGACAAGCATCAAGTATGAGATTCAAGTATTCATGTGTATAAGATTATTCGAGCATGATTAAAAATAAGTTTGATAAAGTATTATGATACGAAAGTATTCACTAAGATGTAACACTCGTTCTTGACACTATAGTAACTCGTACGAGTTGGATGTGATTTCATAGGTTCGGGACCTATTAGAATCGGGACAAGGAATTACATACTTTAGTGTTAAACTTAATAACTTGATAGTTGATTATAAGATTATTATTAAGGTTTCGGTTTTAGGATTATAATATAGTTCCATATAGTTATATAATCATGTAGGAGGTGGAAGGATGAACCATCCACTTTGGAACCCCTTAGTATCATGTAAGTCAAGTAGGAGGTGGGAGGATTAACCATCCACTTTGGACCTCATATGATTGTTCACCACTTCACGAGTCACCAAAGGTAACAAGGAGGGTCTTAGAACAAGGTAATAACATACAAGAAAGTAAATAACATGAATGTAAAGGCGACACCTAGATACCAAGTAGCCAAGTATAAAACAACCCAGCGAGCACACGAGGACACTTGTCAACGGCTTTGCGGGGTTGTGACACTTTTAGGTCTAGCAAACTAGCTTGTGATCTTGATGAAAATCATCAAGTGATGTGTGGTCTCAAGTTAGGATAGCCCAAGCTTCCTTGGTGGACACACATGAACAAGCTAAGAACTTGCATCACTTGTGAGCTCAATGCTCTTCAAAAACAGAAAGTTTGGAGTGTTTAAACACTCCTATTTACATGTTTAACAACCTAGGTTAGTCCCCATAGTCATATATGTGATTAGGAGTTCAAGATCACTAGGATGAACGAGAAAAGTATGAGATAAGACAATTTTTTTGAAAAGTTAAATCATAACAGAAAGTTCTTGGAGATTTTAGGGCATTTCCAGGTCTTGATTCTCCATGGAGAACCCTAGGAATTCAACCCAAAGTTTATCAAAGCAAGTAGGAAGAAAAATGAGATGATTTGGTTAAGAAATGAGCAAGATATGCTCACTTTTGTAAGAGGTATACAATCTGCTCGAAAATTTGATGTTGCAAGGATCTTGAGGTGATTTGAGAGTGATTTGAGAGAGATTAAAGTGTAAAAATGCGTGGATTAGAGGTATGTTTTATAGGGGAAGGATTAGGGTAAGTTAGGTGAGGTTTAGGTGAACATTAAGTGCTAAAAAACTAAAAAATTTAACCAAAACCCGCCCAAATGACTGATGTCCGCCCACCCTTTTGCGACCAGCCTTACCCGGAAACAAAGCTTAACAGCTTTGTGTTTCTGGGTTCTAACACAAGTGGCCCGCTAGTAGAGTGGAGGTGTTGTTGTTTGTTGAACCGGAGGTCCCGGGTTCGAATCCCGCAGATCCCGGTTTTGCATATTATTTTTTTTATTAATTAAAACCTTTATATTAGTTTATAGAAAAGGCAAGAATAGTCCCTGAAGTTAAGGAATTCAAGAATTGCAATTTAAACCTTGGACTTTATTAAAGAAAGATGTATATTAACATTTAAATTCTAAATGTTAACATATTTATAAAAATTTAGCATTTTAATTTTTTTTTGTAAAAAGAAATTAATTAATTTTAATAACTAATTTAATTCATTAATTTAATCAGTTAGTTTAATTAATTAATTTAAATTAATTAACTTAATAAATGAATAGGTAATTATGTTTTTGTAAAGAATTTAGTTTAACGATTACGAGTTTCACGTTTGAGTCTCGTTTACGCATACAAACGATGTTTGCGAGTTATCACACGTTTATGAATAAGGGTATCACGAGTACGTTTATATGTTTAAAGTATGAAGTGTAAGTGTAACATGATTATGATTAACACAATATGAATAAAATACGAATTTCTTATTACGATTCAAGTCTCGGGTTACAATGTTTACAATGAAAGGTGAATACGAGATACAATGCTTACTAAAAATAGAAGTACGATACAAGGTTTCCAAATATAGGAAAGTATAGAAACGCGGGGCGTTACAGTCTCCCTCTTTTAGGAAATTTCGTCCCGAAATTTAGGAAGACGTAGCGAAGAGATGCTAGATACTTAGTCTTCATATCACTCTCTAGTTCCCAAGTAAATTCGGCACCACGTTTACCTTCCCATCAAACCTTGACGATAGGAATATGACTGCGCCTCAGTTTCTTCGTTACTCGGTCCATGATTTCGACCGGTTTCTCCACAAAGTGTAAAGTATCGTTGATCTGAAGATCTTCGAGTGGAACTTGAAGTCCTTCTTCGGCTAGATACTTCTTCAAATTCAAAACATGAAACACAGGATGAACATTGCTGAGCGTTTGAGGTAGATCCATTCGATACGCTACCTTGCCTATCCTTACGAGAATCTTGAAATGACCCACATAGCGAGGAGCGAGCTTGCCTTTCTTACCAAAACGAACAACACCTTTCCAAGGTGAAACCTTGAGAAGTACATAATCTCCTATGTTGAATTCCAAAGGTTTGCGTCTTCTATCAGCATAGCTCTTTTGTCGGCTTTGAGCTTTAAGGAGATTATCACGTATTTGTAGAATCTTGTCCGTCGTCTCTTGTATAAGTTCGGGACCGGTGAGTTGTACATCTCCGATCTCATGCCAACAAATAGGCGAACGACACTTGCGACCATACAATGCTTCAAATGGAGCCATTTGAATACTTGCATGAATAGCTGTTGTTGTATGAGAATTCTACCAAGGGTAAGTGCGAATCCCAGTTGCCACCAAAATCGATTACGCATGATCGAAGCATATCCTCTAGAGTTTGGATAGTACGCTCGTCTGACCGTCAGATTGAGGATGAAAAGCGGTGCTAAGATTCAAACGAGTGCCAAGGGCGGATTGGAAAGTTTTCAAAAGGCGAGAAGTGAAACGAGCATCGCGATCAGAAATCATATCAAGAGGAGTACCGTGACGACTAATGATTTCATCCGTGTAGATACGAGCCAATTTCTCGACTTTGTAATCTTCACGAATGGCAAGGAAGTGAGCGGATTTCGCCAGACGATCAACGATAACCCAAATGCTATCTTGACCCGAGGTAGTACGAGCTAATTTCGTGATGAAATCCATGGCTATGCTCTACCATTTCCAGACAGGAATTTCTGGTTGTTCGAGCAAACTGGAGGGACGTTGATGTTCTGCCGTGACTTTGGAACACGTGAGGCATTTGGAGACGTAAAGAGCGATATCACGTTTCATTCCAGGCCACCAATAGTGTAACATTCATCGTAAAACGGGTTTCAAAACCCGCTTCGTTTAATAATCAAATATTCGGTTAAAAGTTCGTTGCGTATTTATTGTGCCGGTTATTTTAAATGATTCATAATTAATAAATATTTTAGAATTTAAAAACCATAATTAATAAATAATAATAATAAGTAAATCAATTAAATAATAAACAGAACAGAGTAGCCGGGTCTCGAACCCGGGTCTACCGCTAGACACACACACATCACACCACTCCGCCACACACATATTTATGCTCAATACTTAAACAAATAACATTTATGGTAAAACCGAAAGTCAAAACCTGTAAATCAGCAAACCAGAACCCGAAATCACCGGCAATCTAAAACTCCGCAAATGTTGCTACTTCCCCATGATTGAAACGCGTAAACTTGTTTTCGACATCAGTTTATAACCGTTACTTAAAACACAATTAAGTCAAAACCGTTTCTTTTGAGAACTGAAATCATTGACCGTGAATTTGGTCTCTAAATCGAAACCGATCAGCCTGTCCACCTTATAAATACCCACCCAATTCCTTGTAAGCATCGCTCAGAACCGCACTCTCTTCCTGGAATTTTTTTTTCCTTTCAAAGCACACTGCCGGAGACCTTCGCACTCGCCGGAGTATCGCCGGAATCTCTAACCAGAAAACCGAAATTGTTCTCCAAACCGTTATAATTATCTAAACTTCCTTGCTATCTCTTGATTAGTAATTCATTAGCTCAAAACATAATCAAAACTGTTTAATCAGTTTATTCAGTCAGGGATCATTGTCTGGGTTTTAAACGGTGAAAAAGATGAAGTTGAGTTAGTGTTTAAATATAAATAAAAACGGGTATTTAACCGGGTTAGACACACAGTCCAGCGGTGGACTGTGTGCAATTACAAAGCACACGTCCCGGGTTCGAGTCGCACATGTTTCCGATTTTCTGAAATAAAACCAACACTTTTTAAACTTATTCAGATCAACTCTTAGCATATATATAAAATTAATATAATCCATTGTATATGCGGATTAGACACACAACCCAACTGGTTGGGCTTGTGCACTCGAACCATAGGTCCCGAGTTCGATTCCGGGTTCTGTAACCAGTTTCGGCCATATTAAATCCTTTTTAATAAAAATTAAATAAAGTTAAAGCTAGTTAGTATATATATATAATTAAAATAGAGTTTATTTCGGGTTAGACACGTAGCTCAGTTGGTAGAGCTGCGTGCACGCATACGGGAGGTCACGAGTTCGAACCTCACACGCTGTCTACAATTAAATCGGTTGAACCGGCCGTTGACCAGTCAACCCTAGGAAAAAGGGTAATTTTTTTAATTTAAAAATCCATTTTATTTTCTTTGAAAATTAGTTAAAAATACCTCAAAATAAGGTTTTAAAGCCTAAAAACTTGCATTAAATTCACAAAAATAAAATCTAAAAATCTCCTTAAGAGTGCTAATTAAGAATATTAATTTCAAATGAAATTTATTTGTTTATCGAATTATTATGTTATTATTTAGGTTAGTTTCCCCTCGTCGGTTGAATCAAATTCGTGCGCATTTATCAGTATCAAGGAACGCACCCACTGTGAGTGAATTCTTACAAATTCCCCTTTTTATTCACGTTTTGGGGTGTATCATGTGTCGTACTATTCTTTTATTTTATTTAAACACTTGTGCATATATCATTTCCGTGATCAAATGTGTATTGATTGTTGTGTGAATTATATGTAGATTAAATTTATCATTTCAGTGCACGCATTTCATTAGGCCCATCAGTTCCCCGTGGGATAGGGTTGAGCATCAGGAGCCTCATTAGATCGGCTCCGTTTGATTGAACCTTGATCTCAAATACATCATCATTCATGTCATATATTCATCCAAAGTGGTTTGTGATTGTTTACATATATATGTTTGCTCACATGTGATTAATGCACGAATTTTCTTTAATAAATAAAACAAACAATTAGTTAAAATGTTTTATCAAGGTTCACTCGCCGACTTTTGTTGACCCAATCCCCTGTTTTACACATGATACAGGTGATCCAGTCGAGACTGGAAACACTTAGGATGGCCTAGAAGAATAAACAAGTTAATGCTTTGGAATAAACATATAGTTTCGTTTTCCTTTGTAATTGTATGAATTTTGTTTTTGGATATTTAAGTTTGTAATTTGAATTTAATAAACATGAAACTTCTTAGTAAATATCATGAGCTTTGGTGATAACCCAATTATGCCCCGACTTTTATTCCGCTGCGGGTCGGGGTGTGACAGATTGGTATCAGAGCTTGTGACTATAGGGATATAGGATAGGTTATTAGACCCTTAGAGCCTATACTATAGTTGATTAAATTTTAATTGTTTATGCGTTACATGCAAAATTCATGATGTTTATATGTTTCATGTTTATTTTCACACCCAATATTATGCAAGTACGCTCACAAGTACATGTCAATATGCAATGCTCATCATAATTCATATCCTCATAACATATCATATCTATAAGAGCACACACCTCACGATTTCCATGATTTTTGCAATGATTTTGTATTTTTCAAATCACATCAAAGTGAGTTCTCACGACGGGCATGTAGTAACTGGAAGGGTACGAGTACCGGTAGTCGGAACGTCCTGTCTAGGCTTGGCATTCGTATAAATCCAAAATAAAGGACCAGTTTGCCTACCTGGGGACTAACGATGAGAGTACGAAGGACCTATTAGGCAAAAGCATGCCATACCCAACGTCGTGTGAACTAACCCCACTTTGAGCTGTCATTGTGTCTACACCTGGACACCCTCCTACCATACATCTCGCAATCATGTTTTACGATTTTCATTCGGGTGGTGCGAGTGTTAACCCGCCGACACCAATGTGAATCCTACCAAGCCCAATCATCATGGGGGCCCACATGACTACACATGCAATGGTATGGGGGACATTTGGAGGCCCAAACATGAGCAAACACAAGACATCCTATGGATGTAGTTAAAGTATTTTCAGTTATGTTGTTTTCATTTTTTTTACGGCACATGACACTAGGAAATTCTTAAACTCACAATCTTCCTACATATGTTCCTGTAGATGTCGGCTAGGCAATTACGTGGAGGTAGAAAGTCAGGTAAGTCAAACGAACGCTTGGCCACGCAAATTGCTAAACAAATGGCCGCAGTACTTCCCGACATCGTGCTAGAAGTTCAACAAGATCTCACCGCTAATCCTATCAACCCTCCCAACCAAGAAGACCAGAGCGTCGCCAACCCTCCTTCCAAAACCCCCAAGTGCACCTACAAACACTTCAAATCCTGCGATCCCCCAAAATATGAAGGGACTGAAGGTGTCACCGCTCTCCTTCACTAGTTTGAAGAGATGGAAAACACTTTCCTCAATTGCGACTGTCCCGAGGACCGTAAGGTACGTTACGCGACTGGAAGACTGTTTGGGGTAGCCCTTACCTGGTGGAACACGGAAAAGGGTAAGCGAGGAATTGAAGATGCCATGGCCTTAACATGGGAAGAGTTAAGGGAAATCATGACAAGACGTTTCTATCCAAGAAGCGAAATCAAAAAGCTGGAAGACGAATTCCACGCATTGAAACAAAAGGAAGGAGACCACACTTCATATAATAAGAGATTTCTCGAGTTGAACCAGATGATCCCCAATTTGTTCACCCCCTTGTACCGCTTAGTCGAACACTACATTCGAGGCCTCCCCTCGAAAATCCAAGATTCGGTTTTAAGCACTTCGCCTGCAACACTTGAAGCCGCAATGGAGTTAGCCACAGACTCACTGAAAATCGCATTCGAAACGGCAAGTTCAAAGATGAGAAGAAGAAAGCACCCATTGAGACCCCAACTCAAAACCACCCCTCTCATCCTCGAAGTTTGCTGGTAAGAGGAAGCGAAATAGCAAGAATTTTGTTGTCACTCAAACCAACCCTCCTATCACTGCTGCACCAATCACCCAAATTGCTCCTCCAGCGGCACCATTCAAAAGGCCATGCACTGGCCCACACCCAAAGTGCAACCATTGTCAATACCATCACCCTCCCAAAACCCCTGCTAACATTGCACAAGTTGTGGTCGTGGGATCACACTATCCAAACCTGCCGTACCCTTCAGCGAATGAACCGCAGTCAACCTCCAACCCAAACTCAAAATCAAATGGTGGGCCAAGCCCAACAACCCTTACTTCTACCACCTGCACAATACGCAGCCCAACCTTACTACCAACCCAACTACCCCATGATGCAACCCATGCGAGCTTGTTTCAACTGTGGGGACCCAAACCACTTCAGGAACACTTGTCCACGCCTAGTGAACATCATCCATGCCCAAGCTCAAGCGAACCCGGTAAACCAAGCTAACCAAGCTCCTCCACCAGCCAGAGGAAGAGCTTTCAATATCAATGCCAACCAAGCCAGGGCTGACAACAACGTGGTCAACGGTACGTTTCTCATCAATGGTAGTTATGCATCCATATTATTCGATACTGGTGCGGATAAGAGCTTTGTGTCCTTAGAATTCGAACCTATCCTCGACCAACCTCGTGTTAATCTCATTGAATCTCTAACGGTGGAAGTTGCTGATGGAAAATCCACTTCATTAAATTCTATTATACCAATTGTACTCTCACCCTAAACGATCACGATTTTCCAATTGACCTCATTCCTATGAAGTTGAGAAGTTTCGATGTTATAATCGGTATGGACTGGCTCAGCCAGCATCACTTGAGGTGGTGTGCCAAGAAAAATTCATTCGCATTCCTCTTGCAGACGGTCAGACACTACGTATTTTTGGGGAAACCCCTTCGAAAGGACTCAAATTGATGTCCTGCCTTCAAGCCCGAAGTTATCTACGCAAGAACTATGTCGCATTCCTAACTCACGTCGTCAAGAAAGGAGGCAAGGAGAGGAAACTCGAAGATATCCCAATTGTGAAGGAATTCCCACAAGTTTTTCCCGACGACATTTCAGGACTTCCTCCTGTGAGAGAAGTCGAATTTCGCATCGATCTTGTACCTGGCGCTACGCCGGTCGCAAAGTCTCCTCATAGGTTAGCCCCATCCGAGATGCAAGAGTTAGCCGTCAACTGCAAGAGCTGACTGACAAAGGATTCATACGTCCTAGCTCATCGCCTTGGGGTGCACCTGTTCTTTTTGTGAAGAAGAAAGATGGAACGTTTCGCATATGCATTGATTATAGAGAACTCAACAAGTTGACGGTTAAAAATCGCTATCCACTGCCTCGCATTGATGACCTCCTAGACCAACTTCAAGGCGCCACCTGCTTTTCAAAAATCGACCTTCGTTCTGGTTATCATCAGCTTATGGTGCGCGAAGAAGATATCCCAAAAACCGCTTTCCGGACTCGTTATGGTCATTACGAGTTCATGGTCATGCCCTTCGGTTTAACCAACGCCCCCGCTGTCTTCATGGATTTGATGAATAGGGTATGCAAACCCTACCTCGACCGTTTCGTCATAGTCTTCATCGACGACATCCTTATCTACTCCAATCTAAATCCGATCATGAGCGACACCTTCGACTCATTCTTACACTCTTAAGGACTGAAAAGCTTTACCTAAGTTCTAAAATGCGAATTCTGGTTAGGAGAAGTACAATTCCTTGGTCATGTCATCAATGACAAGGGAATTCATGTCGATCCTTCAAAAATCAAGGCAGTACAGGAATGGCAAGCGCCACGTACCCCTACCGAAGTTAGGTCATTTCTTGGTTTGGCTGGTTACTATCGACGCTTCATTGCCAACTTTTCCCGTATTGCTGTACCACCCACGACCTAGAACTTGGAGCCATTGTGTTCGCTCTAAGATATGGAGACATTACCTCTACGGTACCAAGTGTGAAATATACACTGACCACAAGAGTCTCCAACATATCTTCAACAAGAAAGAGTTGAATATGAGGCAACGAAGATGGGTCGAACTTCTCAACGACTACGACTGTGAAATTCGGTATCATCCTGGCAAGGCAAACGTGGTGGCCGATGCGCTCAGTCGAAAAGGTTATGCGAACTCCATTCGTCGTCTATGTTTGCAAATCATAACCGACATCAAAGATCAATCCGGGCAGCTCAACATGTTTCTTAACAGAAAATGACGTACGCAATGAGCTGTCATGTGGAGCTGAACTCAAAATCGAAACCAAATCCGACGGTATTCTATACTATTTAAACCGCATATGGATTCCGGATCGCGATAACCTTCGTGATTTCCTCATGAATGAGGCGCACAAAACACGATACTCTGTACACCCAGGAGCCAACAAGATGTATCAAGACCTACGATACACCTACTGGTGGCCTGGCATGAAAAAGGATATCATTGTTTTTGTTTCCAAGTGCCTTACCTGTTCCAAAGTAAAAGCTGAACATCAAAGACCTTCAGGACTTCTAGTCCAACCCGAAATACCTGTATGGAAGTGGGAAAACATAACCATGGATTTCATTACCGGTTACCTCGCACCTCCAGTGGGTATGACACCATATGGGTAATAATCGATCGTCTTACAAAGTCATCTCACTTCATTCCATTCGCGAGGACTTCAAGAACGAGAAGTTAGCTCGTATCTACATCAGCGAGATCGTAAGCCATCATGGTGTACCATTAAGCATCATTCCAGACCGTGATGGTCGTTTCACTTCACGAACATGGCAAGCCGTACAAACCGCTTTGGGTACACGATTAGACCTCAGTACCGCCTTTCATCCTCAAACTGATGGTCAATCTGAACGCATCACCCAAACCCTTGAAGACATGCTACGAGCATGTGTCATAGACTTCAAAGGGAACTGGGACGCTCACCTACCATTAGTTGAGTTTTCGTACAACAATAGCTATCATTCAAGTATCGGCATGACTCCTTTCGAAGCTTTATATGGTCGTAAGTGCCGATCTCCAGTATGTTGGCACGAAATTGGGGAAGCGCAAATCACCGGACCAGAATTGATTCAAGAGACAACCGACAAGATCCTTCAAATTCAAACAATCTTAGCGGCTCAAAGTCGTCAAAAAAGTTATGCTGACAAACGATGAAAACCCTTGGAGTTTGACATTGGTGATCAAGTACTTTTAAAAGTATCACCGTGGAAGGGAGTGTTTCTTTTGGCCAGAAGGGCAAGTTAGCACCATGCTACGTAGGACCTTTCAAGATACTTGAAAGAGTAGGTCCTGTAGCATACAAGCTTGACCTACCAGAAGAGCTTAACAGAATCCATCCCACATTCCACGTATCAAACTTGAAAAAGTGCCTCGCTGATGAAAACCTCCATATTCCTCTAGAAGACATTCAAGTCGATGAATCGATGCACTTCGTTGAAAGACCAGTGAAATCATGGATTTTGGAGGAGAAGCGTTTAAGGCGAAGTCGTATTCCAATTGTCAGGGTACGTTGGGAGTCAAAGCGAGGACCCGAGTTTACTTGGGAACGTGAAGACTCAATGCGCGAAAAATACCCGCATCTTTTTCCGGTTACCACTACTGCTTGAATTTCGGACGAAATTTCAAAGTAGGGATACTGTAACATTCGTCGTAAAATGGGTTTCAAAACCCGCTTCGTTTAATAATCAAATATTCGGTTAAAAGTTCGTTGCGTATTTATTGTGCTGGTTATTTTAAATGATTCATAATTAATAAATATTTTAGAATTTAAAAACCATAATTAATAAATAATAATAATAAGTAAATCAAATTAAATAATAAAACAGAACAGAGTAGCCGGGTCTCGAACCCGGGTCTACCGCGTAGACACACACACATCACACCACTCCGCCACACATATATTTGTGCTCAATACTTAAACAAATAACATTTATGGTAAAACCGAAAGTCAAAACCTGTAAACCAGCAAACCCAGAACCCGAAATCGCCGGCAAACTAAACTCCGCAAATGTTGCTACTTTCCCCATGATTGAAACGCGTAAACTTGTTTTCGACATCAGTTATAACCGTTACTTAAAACACAATTGAGTCAAAACCGTTTCTTTTGAGAAATGAAATCATTGACCGTGAATTTGGTCTCTAAATCGAAACCGATCAGCCTGTCCACCTTATAAATACCCACCCAATTCCTTGTAAGCATTTCGCTCAGAACCGCACTCTCTTCCTGGAATTTTTTTCCTTTCAAAGCACATTGCCGGAGACCTTCGCACTCGCCGGAGTATCGCCGGAATCTCTAACCAGAAAACCGTAATTGTTCTCCAAACCGGTATAATTATCTAAACTTCCTTGCTATCTCTTGATTAGTAATTCATTAGCTCAAAACAGTAATCAAAACTGTTTAATCAGTTTATTCAGTCAGGATCATTGTCTGGGTTTTAAACGGTGAAAAAGATGAAGTTGAGTTAGTGTTTAAATATAAATAAAAACGGGTATTTAACCGGGTTAGGCACACAGTCAGCGGTGGACTGTGTGCAATTACAAAGCACACGTCCCGGGTTCGAGTTGCACATGTTTCCGATTTTCTGAAATAAAACCAACACTTTTTAAACTTATTCAGATTAACTCTTAGCATATATATAAAATTAATATAATCCAGTGTATATGCGGATTAGACACACAACCCAACTGGTTGGGCTGTGTGCACTCGAACCATAGGTCCCGAGTTCGATTCCGGGTTCTGTAACCAGTTTCGGCCATATTAAATCCTTTTTAATAAAAACTAAATAAAGTTAAGCTAGTTAGTATATATATATAATTAAAATAGAGTTTATTTCGGGTTAGACACGTAGCTCAGTTGGTAGAGCTGCGTGCACGCATACGGGAGGTCACGAGTTCGAACCTCACACGCTGTCTACAATTAAATCGGTTGAACCGGCCGTTGACCAGTCAACCCTAGGAAAAAGGGTAATTTTTTTAATTTAAAAATCCATTTTATTTTCTTTGAAAATTAGTTAAAAATACCTCAAAATAAGGTTTTAAAAGCCTAAAAACTTGCATTAAATTCACAAAAATAAAATCTAAAAATCTCCTTAAGAGCGCTAATTAAGAATATTAATTTCAAATGAAATTTATTTGTTTATCGAATTATTATGTTATTATTTAGGTTAGTTTCCCCTCGTCGGTTGAATCAAATTCGTGCGCATTTATCAGTATCAAGGAACGCACCCACTGTGAGTGAATTCTTACAAATTCCCCTTTTTATTCATGTTTTGGGGTGTATCATGTGTCGTACTATTCTTTTATTTTATTTAAACACTTGTGCATATATCATTTCCGTGATCAAATGTGTATTGATTGTTGTGTGAATTATATGTAAATTAAACATGAAACTTCTTAGTAAATATCATGATCTTTGGTGATAACCCAATTATGCCCTGACTTTTATTCCGTTGCGGGTCGGGGTGTGACAAATAGGATGTGCGCAAATCATGGTACATCTTATCAGCTCCAGGATGAACGGAGTATCAGGATTTGTGTGCTTCCTCCATCAAAATAGTCCGAAGATTAAGACGATCGGGAATCCAAATGCGACTATGGTAGTAAAGAATACCATCAGGCTTAGCTTTGAGTGAGTTTTCGACTCCACAATTCAACTCGTTATCGAGGTTACCCTCGTTAATGACGGCAAATTGTGCTTGTCGAATCAACTCGTTGAGTTTTCCCACGATTTGGTAGCAACGAGCACTCTTGACATGAGTCTTGCGACTAAGTGCATCGGCCACGACTTTCACCTTACCAGGGTGGTAGCGGATATAACAGTCGTAGTCGTTTAAAAATTCTACCCAACGACGTTGACGCATGTTGAGTTCCTTTTGATCAAAGATGTGTTGGAGGCTCTTATGGTCGGTAAAGACCATACGCTTTGTACCATAAAGGTAGTGTCACCAAATCTTTAATGGAAAAACAACTGCACCAAGTTCAAGGTCGTGAGTAGTATAGTTTTTCTCATGAATTTTGAGTTGTCTCGACGCGTAAGCGATTACTTTGTCCCGTTGCATGAGAACGCAACCAAGACCCTGGTTAGAGGCATCGCGATACACGAAGAAATCGTCGTTCCCATCAGGGAGAGTGAGGATAGGAGTATTACAAAGCATGTCCTTGAGTGTTTGGAAAGATTCCTCTTGTTCGGGACCCCAAACAAAAGGTTTATCTTTTTGAGTCAACGAAGTCAAAGGAACGACAATCTTCGAGAAGTTTGAGATGAAACGGCGATAATACCCAGCTAGGCCAAGAAACGAACGAATTTCAGAGGGCGACTTAGGTGCAATCCAATTCTTCACAGCTTCTATCTTTGCAGGGTCAACATGAATACCGATTTCATTTATGGTGTGACCTAAGAATTGAACCTCTTTTAGCCAAAATTCACACTTGGAGAATTTGGCATAAAGACGTTCAGTTTGCAAAAGCTAAAGAATGATACGCAAATGCCGTCCATGTTCTTCTTTTGTCTTGGAGTAGATTAGGATATCGTCGATGAATACAATGACGAAATGATCGAGAAAAGGCTTACACACGCAGTTCATTAGATCCATAAACACTGCAGGAGCGTTGGTCAAACCAAAAGGCATGACCACGAACTCGTAGTGTCCATAACATGTGCGAAAGGCGGTTTTGGGTACATCTTCCTCGGAAACCCAAAGTTGAGATAGCCAGAACGGAGGTCAATCTTTGAAAAGCACTTCGCGCCTTGCAATACGAGGAAGTGGGTATCGGTTTGTGACTGTAAGTTTATTGAGCTCATGATAATCAACGCACATCCGAAAGACCCATCTTTCTTTTTGACGAACAACATGGGAGCGCCCCAAGGGGAAGTACTAGGGCGTATAAAGCCTTTATCAAGAAGCTCTTGAAGTTGGCTTGATAGCTCTTGCATCTCCGAGGGTGCTAAACGATAGGGAGCTTTCGCAACAGGAGTTGCGCCAGGGATCAGATCAATACGAAAATCAACAGCTCGAGTAGGCGGAGGACCAGGGAGATCCTCGGGGAAAACAGAAGGAAACTCACAAATGACAGGAACATCACTTATGCTAGGACCTTTGTCTTTCTTTTCCACAACGTGGGCGAGAAAGGCAAAGTACTCCTTACGCAAGTACTTGTTCGCTTTGATGCACGACACAAGCTTGAGACCTTTAGAAGGTTTCTCGCCATAGACGTGTAGAGAATCACCTTGAGGAAGAGGGAGCGCATGAACTTCTCGGCACAAACAACTTCAGCACGTACTCGCTTAAGCCAATCCATGCCTACTATGATGTCAAAACTACCCAGTTGCATAGGTATGAGGTCGATGGAAAACTTATGATCGTTTAAGATTAGAGAGCAACCAGAAAGAGTGGAATCAACGGAGATGGTCTTGCCATTAGCGACTTCGACATCGAAAGGATTAGGCATTTTAGTTCGTTCGCACTTAAGCAAGGGTTCGAATTCAACAGACACAAAACTTCTATCTGCGCCAGTATCAAACAGACAAGTAGCATAGATATGGTTCACAAGGAACGTACCAGTGTTGACGTCATTCGAGTTTTGGGCTTGAGCTGAGGTTGAAAGCTCGTCCTTTTGCAGGCTTAGTCTGCTGATGTTGCTGGTTATTGGTGCGTTTCGGGCAAACGTTGGTGAAATGGTTAGGATCGCCACAATTGTAACAAGTTCGAGCAGGAGTCGCTTGAGCTTGGCGGTTTGGGTTCGGGTTAGAGTTCGGATTGGGTAACATGGCTGGGGTTTGCTGGCTCTGGGGTAGGCAACAAAAGTTGGAGAGGTGTCCCAACCTGTTACAGTTGGCACATTTTCGAGATGGGGTACCGACGGGATGGTGGTAGTTGCAAGTAGTACACTGAGGATGAGGGCCAGTGTAACCACGTGCGGGTTGGTTGCTGTTTTTGGTAGTGGCGATGGCATTTAGGGTGCAGGGTTAGGCGAAGTGACGACCGTGTTGTTTTGAGAAGAAGCCTTCGGCTTCTTGTTCTGGTTGTGGGGCTTTTTGGCTGGAGGGGTAGGTGATTCGATGGTGGCGGCAACGGCTTGGTGCGCATGCTTCGTAGGGACCTTGTCGTAGGCCCCCTGAAGGATGCAGTTATGGTTGAGTTGGAGGGTTATGGCATAGGCTTCCTCGATGGTTTTCGGGTTGGCTGCGGCTACATGGTTCATGATCACTGGTGAGAGGCAACGGATGAGCTTGGCGATTGACTTGGGAACAGTATCGACTTGCCCATGGCAAATGATACTTAACTGTTTGAAGCGCGCGATCAATCCTTCTGCGCCGCTCCCCTGTTGTGTGAGATTCCAGAACTCGTTTTCAAGTTTTGGGTCTTATGGGGAGGACAAAATTGCCCCTTCATGAGCTCCTTAAGCTCTTCCCAGGCATCGCATGGGCCGCTTCGTTGCCACGCCTATTTCGTTCGGTGGTCCACCACTCGAGGGCTCTCTTGCGAAAGACCCCAGTGGTATTAAGGGTTCGGAGTTCCTCAGGGCAGCCGCCCTGAAGGAAGATAAGCTCCATTGAATCAAACCAATTGATCATGGCGGTAACACCATCCATGCCAGTGAATTCCACTGGTTTACAAGCCATGAAATGCTTGAATTGGTAAGATGGTTTGGGGGTATCGGCTTTGGAATCAGCGGATGATTTAGGTGTGGCTTCGACGTGTATGATGTGGATTTGGCTAACTATGTCGGGTATGATGTTAGCCATTTGCCCGACCATTTGCTCCGAAACGAGCCCAATCAGTTCTTGCTTCGATATCGAGTCTTCGTTGTTGGATTCCTTCTTGGAACCCGACTTCTTGGACTTTTTGTAGCGGTTCAACGAGTTATGGAAAGGAGGCATCTAGAGGTTGTAAACAAGACAAAAGCATGAGACTTGATCGTAATAAAAGAAAATAGGTTTTGCATGCATGAGTATGAATAAAGTTCACATAAGTTTCACGTACAATTCATGGATTCAACAAGTATAGCATGTATAATCACGTATGAATACGAATAAAGAGTATAAATTTAGTTTGTTCACGAGGATTAGTATAGTTTTTGATTGCGATAAACGTGCGAAATGTGTAACGGCTCGAAACAAATAAGGTAACAAGTATTAAAACACATAGAAATTGAGTCACATAAAAGAATAGGCTCATAAAACATGGGAATGTTGCGGGTAGAAAAACGTCGACAATTCCAAAGTGAATCGAAGATCCTTTCAAATTAGAGAAAACGTGTTTTGGCCTATAGATAAAATACTCTCATCGAGAAGCGACTAACGGTATTTTACACTTCCAGTTACTGCATTCTCTAATTGATTAGAAAATCGAGACTTTGGTGAGAGCGAAAAATCAAGGAATGGGACTTAATCGACAAGGTACGGGTTTCACCCCTAACTTGACGATTTCGTACCCTAAGTGTGGTTGGTACTTACAAAAACGAAGAGCAAATTTCGATTCGTTGGTAAGGGTCCTAGAGTTTTGAGTTGGAGATTTTCCATCAAGGTGTGGATTTCACTCCTAACTTGATGGTATAATTTCGTGCAAAAGAATAAGCATAGCGGAATGAGAGTCGTTCACCAAATTACGGTTTTCACACCTATTTTAGTGAAGTCGTCTCGCTTGTATTACGAGTGTCTTCAAGCGTCCAAACGTGTATTGTGTAAAAGTGTCTTATGAAAGACACCATGTATATGTATTAAGACCAAAAGGAAAGAGAAGAAGCAAAGTAGGAAGCATAAAGTTTTAAGCATAAACAAGAATGGTTAAAATGTGTACCTAGAACTATAGACTAGGTCGAACATGGCAATTCTACCTAATTCCCTATAGTTATAGCTCTGATACCAATCTGTCACACCCCAACCGATGGTGGAAACATCGGATGAGACAAAAACGAGATTGCTCACTGCTCACAACATTAATAAGTGACAATAATTAATTAAACCATTTTTCATTTCATAAGAATTGTCAAATACATCAATGTAACAAAACAAAGAAACAACATAACATTAGCAAAGTCATAAAAAAATTGATATATCAACATTAAACCTAACGTCTAATTTGTGTGTATCTAGTCCTTGCTATATTGTTTTCATAGCATCATCTCCTTCAACCTGTAACATGTTTTAAAATAATTTCAATGCGAAAGCAAAGGCGAGTACACAAGTTTAGGCATAGCATACGTATACGAATAAGTTTAAACAATCCTCATGGCAACCAATCTATACAAGAGCAATATCAAGGCATGCAATACTAATAATCAAACCCTTAACGCAATCACGATGTTTTAACATGACCTCACGAATAACACGATGGAGCTGGATGCGTGAATTCCTATAGCGCTAAGCATGTCAAACGAAGGCTAAAAATAGTTAATGACTAAAGCATAGCATAACGAATATCCAAGACAAGCATCAAGTATGAGATTCAAGTATTCATGTGTATAAGATTGTTTGTGTGTTTCATAAAGTTTAAGTGTTCATGATTTTTGTATATGTAAAACATGTGACACCCAAAAGTGTTATAAACAAAAGTGGGTCGAGTGTACTCACGGTTTTGGTAAGTCTTTTCTACACTTGACAATCCGTGAAGACGTTGGTTCGAGGATGACGCCGAATTATCCTACAAGAGGAAACGAGGTGTATGAGTATAGAGTTTCAACTGGAGATTAGGAGTATTCGAGCATGATTAGAAATAAGTTTAATAAAGTATTATGATACGAAAGTATTCACTAAGATGTAACACTTGTTCTTGACACTATAGTAACTCTTACGAGTTGGATGTGATTTCATAGGTTCAGGACCTATTAGAATCGGGACAAGGAATTACATACTTTAGTGTTAAACTTAATAACTTGATAGTTGATTATAAGGTCATTATCAAGGTTTCGGTTGTAGGATTATAATATAGTTCCATATAGTTATATAATCATGTAGGAGGTGGGAGGATGAACCATCCACGTTGGAACCTCTTAGTATCATGTAAGTCAAGTAGGAGGTTGGAGGATTAACCATCCACTTTGGACCTCATATGATTGTTCACCACTTCACGAGTCACCAAAGGTAACAAGGAGGGTCTTAGAACAAGGTAATAACATACAAGAAAGTAAATAACATGAATGTAAAGGCGACACCTAGATACCAAGTAGCCAAGTATAAAACAACCCGGCGAGCACACGAGGACACTTGTCAACGGCTTTGCAGGGTTGTGACATTTTAGGTCTAGCAAACTAGCTTGGGATCTTGATGAAAATCATCAAGTGATGTGTGGTCTCAAGTTAGGATAGCCCAAGCTTCCTTTGTGGACACACATGAACAAGCTAAGAACTTGCATCACTTGTGAGCTCAATGCTCTTCAAAAACAGAAAGTTTGGAGTGTTTAAACACTCCTATTTACATGTTTAACAACCTAGGTTAGTCCCCATAGTCATATATGTGATTAGGAGTTCAACATCACTAGGATGAATGAGAAAAGTATGAGATTAAACAATTTTTTTTGAAAAGTTAAATCATAACATAAAGTTCTTGGACATTTTAGGGCATTTCCAGGTCTGGATTCTCGATGGAGACCCTAGGAATTCAACCCAAAGTTTATCCAAGGAAGCAGGAAGAAGAATGAGATGATTTGTTAATAAATGAGCAAGATATGCTCACTTTTGTAAGAGGTATACAATCTGCTCGAAAATTTGATATTGCAAGGATCTTGAGGTGATTTGAGAGAGATTAAAGTGTAAAAATGCTTGGATTAGAGGTGTGTTTTATAGGGGAAGGATTAGTGTAAGTTAGGTGAGGTTTAGGTGAACATTAAGTGCTAAACAACTAAAAACTTTAACCCAAAACCCGCCCAAATGACTGTTGTCCGCCCACCCTTTTGCGACCAGCCTTACCCGGGAAAAAAAACATAACAGCTTTGTGTTTCCGGGTTCGAACACAAGTGGCCCGCTAGTGGAGTAGCTGTGTTGTTGTTTTCAGTTAACAACTTTTTTTTATTAATTAAAACCTTTATATTAGTCTATAGAAAAGGCAAGAATAGTCCCTGAAGTTAAGGAATTCAAGAATTGCAATTTAAACCTTGGACTTTATTAAAGAAAGATGTATATTAACATTTAAATTCTAAATGTTAACATATTTATAAAAATTTAGCATTTTAATTTTTTGTGTAAAAAGAAATTAATTAATTTTATTAACTAATTGAATTCATTAATTTAATCAGTTAGTTTAATTAGTTAATTTAAATTAATTAACTTAATAAATGAATAGGTAATTATGTTTTCGTAACGAATTTAGTTTAATGATTACAGTTTCACGTTTGAGTCTCGTTTACACATACAAGACGCAAGAACAGTCACTTGTGCGATCTGGACTGGCTCACATGAACCATACTTGATTCACACGGTCCAGTCCGAGTTCATACAAGAGACTCACTTGCTCAAAAGACCTCTCCGATGCTAGGTTGATCAGTAACCTAAGGTTGGAGGGATGAACACTCGATTTCCCGAAGACAGGCGCGAAAACACTCGATTTTGGACACAAAAACAGTCATTTTCGCACGAAAATTCCATTTTCGTGCGAAATGGACTGTTCCCGTACGACTCTCCGTTCCGACTGGTTCAACACTCTGGAAGACTGATGCACTTCTGGTTCTACGCGTAGGCTGACCCGACACTCTCCTAACTCCATCTCGCTCGTGTCTGCTGTTTACGCACTCACTATGAGTATACTTGACCCATTTTCGCTTTAATGCACTTTTTGGGTGTAACATACGTTTATATCAAAACACATTAAATACGCTAAATTGATTTATTACACGCAAATATTTGTTTTACATATTTATACGTGATGCTAGGAACATGTAAACTAGGACACATTTTCGTTGACTCCACCCTAGCTAGTATAGTGCTATAGTTTGGCTAACACCCGACGGGGTCTAGTTAGAAGTCCACATCGCGCATCGTAGCCTTGTCGAGAGCTTAACATGTGAAATTTGTCTTGTGAGTTTGTATGTTATGTTTATCATGTTTATGTATGTGGAAATTCGCGACACCGTTTTATCTATTATGCTATTATATCAAAACATGTATGCTCGCCAATACATTTATGTATTGACAATTATTTTAACGTATGTTGCAGGTTAATGTTTCTACTCGCTGCAAATGGACTTAGGATTTTTCTTAGAAACTTCTAATAAATTGTAATCGACTTTGAAAATTGTTTGAGATTAATGGAATTCATGACGATTATGTAATGATTGTACGTTGATTTTATGGAAATTGATGCTTAAATATTATCATTTAAAAATAGTCATTGTGGATTCTCTCGAACAATCTGAACCGCATAGTGCCGCGCCCGATGATTCCGCTATCGGGTTTGGGATGTGACAGATTGGTATCAGAGCCATAACTATAGAGAATTAGGTAAATATCCTAGTCTATAGTAGGAAACTATGTGTTTACTCATTGGTTATCTGATTAAAACATTACCTTTGGACTTTAAATACTATACAAAGTCTTTCCTAAGACTTGAACACAACACAGCGTTTTCCGATTTGCACGAAATTCTCCGTTAAGTTAGGAGTGATATCCACATCTTAATGAAAAGTTTCCCATTCTATCCGATGGAAACCTCCTGATGGGTCGGGCGGGAAACCACAATCAAGGATTCGAAGTTATTAAGTCAGGGGTGGAACCCGAATCTTGACGACTCGTCCCACTCAACGATTTCAAAATCTCACCAAAGTCTCGATAATTTCAATGACTCAGGATGCGTAGTAACTGGAAGGGTAATGTCAGTAGCCGCGAGGCGGTGAGAGCAGATACCTATTAGGCCAAAGCGCGTGCCCGAACTCAAGAATAGTCGAATCACTTTGGGTAGTCGCTGTCTCAAAACCCAGGTTGGTCTATTAATTTTAAGCCTGCAATCGCCGATTTTACGCACCATCGAATTTTATTATGCTTATATGTTTCGAATTGAAGTTTTTACGCTTTATCGATTTCTCGATTTATCGCTTTTCGCTCCATAAACGTACGCACAACTCGCACAGCTATCGCAATCCAAAACAAGAGCTAAATACTCGCAACAAAACTAATCATAATAACTCTCTTAACCGCGTCCTCGCGCTAAACCTGCAAGTATATACGTATCTAAATATATACATATATAGTATGTGTTTACATGTGCTTATGTGGATACGTGAGAATTTAGGAGATATGTGTTTCCTATGTGGCTCCTATGTGAATACGTATTACTATATCGACTATAACCAGTTTTTAACGCGCTAAATCGCATCGCAATTTCAAAATCATTATGATTGAATCTCATTCCAAATCTCTTTGTCTAGATGTCCTCAAACGCTCCCAGCTCTCGACGTCAAGCCCGAAGGAACTCCGACAAGAGGATTGCTTCGCTTGTGGCCAAGGAAATGGCCAAGGTCATTCCTCAAATTATCACTCAAGTTCAAGCCCTCAGCAACCCTCAAACCTCCAAAGACTCCAAGTCCAGCGCACCGAAGTCTACTTTCTCCTACAAGCAATTCAAGGCCTGTGACCCGATGGTCTTCACAGGTGAAGGAAGTGTATCTCAAATGCTCCAGTAGTTTGATGCCATCGAGGTTACCCTTCGTCAGAGTGGGTGCCCTTAGCATTTTCAAACCACCTGTGCTACCGGAGTATTTCAATCCTGAGCCCTCGACTGTGGACGCAGCTTACGCAACCTCTAGTGGGAGGAACTGAAGGAGCTATGAAGAGAGAGTATTGCCCTCCCCACGAAGTCCAAAAGCTCGAGAACGAATTCTGGAAATCAAGCAAGTCGAAGGTGACAACGCCGACCTCACAGCAAGGTTCAAACAGCTCAGCGTTATTTGCCCTGGTCAAGTCAACACTCCTGAAAAGGCAATCAAAAAGTACATACGTGCTTTGCTGGAGTGCGTGGGCGATTTTGTCGAAGCTGCAAGACTGGCTACCATCGAAGAAACCTATCAGTTGGCCGCGGAAATCAATGACAAACGAGTCTTGGCAGGATTCTTCTCCAAGGATTCTTCTCCAAGGATTCCACCAGGAAGTTGAACCAAGCGACTGTTGAACTGTCCGACGACAACGACGCATCGCCGCAAGCTGCCGACGAGCCTAGCCGCAAGAGAAAGAGCTCGAGTTTCAACTACACCGCAACTGAGCCGATCAACCCGGAACCTCTTCAGGCAGTTGCACCTCTACCAAGGCGTGCCTACACTGGACCTTTCCCCAGCGTCGGATGCGTACTTATCACCACCGGGCCGAAACTAGCTGCCGCTACTGCATCAACTACGAGCGTTATGGCCACTTCACCAGCAACTGCCGCACAGGACCGCGACAACCCGAGATGCTATCACTTCCCGCACCAGAGGCACCAGCAGCCGTAGCCCCAGCAGAAGAAGACGTCGACATGAACATCGACCAGGCACAGGACGACATCCTCAATGGTACGAATTTGACGCTATTACTTATGCTTATTATTCCATTATTTGATGTCGCTTCAAGATACGACGACGTTTTCTATCTCGAGTCCTCGCACTTAGTCTAAGCGCACACACTAACTATTATTACTAAGGCTATATAGTATATCATGATATAATACATTTTTCTACCCGTACTACGCGCCTTTAAAACAAGTTACGATAAACATGCAAACACCAAACTAATCACGGGTGCACACGGGATTATTTTGGGGTCTGCATGGGGATCGTAATGAGTTCTAACGGTACCCTAACGTTAAAAGCGTGGTTAAAACATGGTGGATACGCCGATGGTACTTCCTATACATAAGCGTTTTAACCATGTCGACAAAACTCGACACCTATCCACGGGACGGAGGAGGTGTGGTTAAAACATGGTGGATACGCCGCTGGTATATAAGTGTTTTGCCATGCTAACAAACTTCCGTGGAGACGTACCATGTGTAGTTGAACGTTATTAGACCTTCTATATTATGATGATTATTTCACACGCAAAACTCCTCCGCAAGGGCGTAACATCTCATCGCTTTCTCGATCGCGCAAATGCTAGATACCTCGCGAGCCTACAGCATTGCAATCGCACTATCACAGGATCTACCTCGCATCGCTTATCGCTCCTCTCTCTTGACGCTCGAACGTTATCGCTTCCCGTATCGTCTTCGATTCATGTCGTTTTAACGCTTATCGCATCTCTTGTTCTTACCGCTTCGCTATTCCAATCGTCAATCTATCCATGTCATGTCGGCACACATAACATCACTCCACGGGACGGAGGCATATGACTAAAACATGTTGGATACGCCGTTGATACTTCCTATACATAAGTGTTTTAGCCGTATTTACGAACTTCCGTGAAAGGATGCCATGTGGGGTTCGACGTTATTCAAGCCTCATAATTTCTTGGTCCGCCCCTTCACCGCGTGGACCAAGGATACCGAAATCTATCTATATCGTGTCAACACGCCTGACATCGCTCCACGAAACGGAGGCGATATGACTAAAACATGGTGGATACGTCGCTGGTACTTCCTATATATAAGTGTTTTAGCCAAATTACAAACCTTCGTGGAAAGATGTCATACAGGGTTTGACACTAATTAAACTTTTTGATACCTTTAAAAAATTATTTTTACAGTTATGTTTTTGTACTTAGATGGAAAAAAAAATCTAAGTATTTTGAATTTTTACAAAAACCTTTTAGGCAAGCAAAACCCTTCTCACAATGGGAATCGACCGCCTAGCGCCACGTTGTGAGAAGATTTTCATAAATCGAATTTCTTTAAAACATTTTTTGTGGTGGTTAACAAACTTTTAAAAACTTAAAAAACTTTTTCTTGATTGCCAGCTCGTGAGTTATCAACCACGGGTCAATTAATCTGTTTTACTCGTCGACTCTTTACACTTTCGAAACGCTTTCAATCGTCAGTCCTCGATCGACCGCTCGACTCATACTCGGCATACGCCAAACGCCCTACCGCTATCTGTCGCTATCTATTCATGTCAATTCTCAAGTCTTCCTATTGAATAAATTTCGTGACGAATTTCCTAAAGTAGGGGAGACTGTAACAGCCCGCTTCCTCGCAAGCTTGTCACTCTCGTTACGCCTAGCACCCGAGATTCGGATCATAATGTAACCTATATCGCTTACTACGCTACATCGCATATTTTCGCACTATATCGCACCTCACAACGCTTATGACGCACTTGCTAAATACTATAAACTTTGCATGAGGTTTCGAAGTCTATCTGCTCGCTTAGACAACGCGACTCTCTCAGGACTTGGGAACTCAGACGCCTATTAAACGCTTAATACTCGTTCTCGCTCTCGCTTTATCGCATTTTATGCGCAACGCTTAATACAAGTAACTAATACGAACGAAAGATTACAAAAGGATTTTTAATAATTTTTAGGATTTTTTTCTAGCATAGGATCCTTTTGTAAAAAACGCGTGTTTTAATCATTAGAATAAAAAAAATTATACGAAAATTCCAATTTTCATACGAAAATTGCATTTTTCATGCGAAAATGTTTTATTTTTTGCTTCAAATGGCAGTTTTCATGCGAAAAGACATGTTTCATGCGAAAATCGCATATTTGGTGCGAAAATGACCATTTTCGCACTGGATTTCCGCATGAAAATTTCATCAGATCACCTCCTTTCCTCTCCTCCTATAAATACCAACACTTGTCATTTCGTGCTCACTTGCTGCCATTCCTCCCAAACGCACTCCAGCCCGATTCTCTCTGTTCCAAGTAACATTTCTCACACGAATCACAACGGTTTTTACAACGGTTTTGCACGAGATTATCTCCGATTTCATCTAAACTTCTCTGTTTTATGAAAACCTTCATCTTTTTCATAAAACTTTCTGACTGTCTGAAGGTTTAGCACTTAACCGAGCATGTTTGAGTTAGCCTTGGCTTCTCAGACCCGAAACCTTGTTGTTTCAAACTCACCAAATGTTTATCCTAACAAAACTGTTTTATCAAATCGATTTTCACACGAAAACGGATCAGACCGACTAATGTTTCGTTCACTAAGTAGTGGAACGAGGCGTTGTCGAAACTGTTGTGAAATAGACTCAAAAATACGTATGTTTCAGACGAAGTCTTAGTCCCGAACGCACCAAGACGCAAGAACAGTCACTTGTGTGATCTGGACTGGCTCGCGTGAACCATACTTGGTTCACACGGTCCAGTCCGAGTTCATACAAGAGACTCACTCGCTCAAAAGACCTCTCCGATGCTAGGTTGATCAGTAACCTAAGGTTGGAGGGATAAACACTTGATTTTGGACACAAAAACAGGCATTTTCGCACGAAAATTCCATTTTCGTGTGAAATGGACTGTTCCCGTACGACTCTCCGTTCCGACTGTTCAACACTCTGGAAGACTGATACACTTCTGATTCTACGCGCAGGCTGACCTGACACTCTCCTCACTCCATGTCGCTCGTGTCTGCTGTTTACGCACTCACTATGAGTATACTTGACCCATTTTCGCTTTAATACACTTTTTGGGTGTAACATACGTTTATATCAAAACACATGAAACACGCTAAATTGATTTATCACATGAAAATATTTGTTTTACATATTTATACGTGATGCTAGGAACATGTAAACTAGGACACATTTTCGTTGACTCCACCCTAGCTAGTATAATACTATAGTTTGGCTAACACCCGACGGGGTCTAGTTAGAAGTCCACATCGCGCATCGCAGCCTTGTCGAGAGCTTAACATGTGAAATTTGTCTTGTGAGTTTGTATGTTATGTGTATCATGTTTATGTATGTGGAAATTAGCGAACACCGTTTATCTATTATGCTATTATATCAAAACATGTATGCTCACCAATACATTTATGTATTGATAATTATTTTAACGTATGTTGCAGGTTAATGTTTCTACTCGCTTCAAATGGACTTAGGATTTTGCTTAGAAACTTGTAATAAATTGTAATCGACTTTGAAAATTGTTTGAGATTAATGGAATTCGTGATGATTATGTAATGATTGTACGTTGATTGTATGGGAAATTGACGCTTAAATATTGTCATTTAAAAATAGTCGTTGTGGATTCTCTCGAACAATCTGAACCGCATAGTGCCACGCCCCGATGATTCCGCCATCGGTTGGGGTGTAACACCATTATTCCTCACAAAACTGGAATGCAGATAGAAAAAAGGGTTAAGGAAGGAACCTTGTCCCTGGTACCCCATAGGATACCCATCATCCACCCCTCAAGGGTTATGATGTCGGTAAATTACCTCTGCACACCATCCACATGATCTGGGCACCACAAGGGTCGAACTAGCGCCACTATAGCTTCACATGTGAACTTCATTGGTAGTGGGTACCACTAAGCTATACGCTCATTGGTTGGAATGCGGATAGAAAGATCTAAATAAAATAGATACTTCGAGAAATTACCTCCATGCAATGATAGAAAAAAGTTATTTCACTAGTTTTACATAAACACAGGGGTTGAGATGAGAAATTACCTCATTGCAACTATAAAAAAAACATGTGTCGATATCCTTTTGAGATTTTACAATTTTTTCCTCTTCCCGTTACTATACAAAGTGCCGATACCGTACTAGTACCATAAAGGACACCACTAATGTTGATCGTAACTGAATTACGGGCACATCAAGCCGTGCATTCCACCGGTATTGACTTAAGTGTGTTTTTGTTAATAACATTAGACCAAAAACTATATAAAATACTTAATTCTGTTTCTTAAGTGTTATTCGAAAACAAGATTGCTACATTTTTTGGTGGGAATATATTTAAATGAATAAAATCTCCACGTATACTAAGATAAGTTTTTGTGCGTATGTAGGGGATATCGACTTCTTTCATGTGAAGGTAGGCCTGCACTAAGTGTCCAGGTGGTCACACCCCAACTGATGGCGGAAACATCGGGGCGCGACACTAGGCGAACCACATTGTCTCATGAGAAATTCCATAACACTATTTAAGCGACAATATTTAAACATCAATATCCCATACTAACAACATACAATCCTCAAATACGTTACAAAATACCAAGTAATCTCATAAAACATTTCAAATTTAATCTCCCCTAGATTTCTATTAAATGAGTTTCTAGAGATAAATCCTAAATCAAATTCAGCAAGAAGTCATAAACCTGTCACATGTGTTAAAATAAAACGTCAATACAATTAAGTAAATGTGAGCATACAGGTTTGCGTACATAATAGATATAAAAGCGTTTAGCATACTCCGCTGACATTACATAAGAGATGTGAACTATGTATCTACTTAGATTCAAGTAAACCAACAAACCGCGAGTGTGAGGCACGCGAACAAGTGTCCACGTTCTAAAGAGAAAATAAATGAGAAATAAAATGCGAGCCTTAAGAACCCCGGGCCTCCGGGTGGCGGGTCAACCTCTAGCAAGCTATCATGTTAAGGGTGGCGCACAAGCAATCAAGTAACACATACAATTCAGCAGATTTCATGTATAGTCATGTATAAGCGGGATTGCGAATAAGTGTTTGAGTTTGTGTTATGTGATTTGATATACGAACATATGTGACACCCAAAAGTGCGTTTAAGCGTAAAAGGGTTCAAGTATACTCACTGTTGGTGCTATTAGAGAGAGAGAAACGTGATCTGATGTAGGTTGAAGAGAGTGCCGGTTCAGCCTGTAAGCGAACAGAAGTGCATCAGTCTTCCGAAATGCTGAAATGGTTAACGGTTGAAACAACAGTAGACAAGTTCGGGCGAACTTGTGGGTTTTCTTGTTATAATGGATCAAGTTCGGGCGAACTTGGTCACCAATCTGGCGACAAGTTCGAGCGGACTTGATGTTTTTCGAGCGAACTTGACTATTTTGTGTAACATTTGTAAAAATCGGGTCTCCAAAACCCGCTCCGTTTTGTAATCAAGTACCAAGTTATGAAAGTACATTAATTATTTATGATTATTTTGAGTTTAAACGTTACATAATAAATAAATGAACTAAACTATAAAAATCATATTTGATAAAAAGTTAAAATAAAGCAAATAAAAAAATAAGTGAAGCTGCCGGGAGTCGAACCCGGGTCAGCTAAGTCGCCACGACTTATCATCCTGTCCCCAAACCACTCCGCCACCAAGTGTTTTCTGTTAACTTTAGGAGAGCAATTGGATCTTATACGCAAACTCAAATCAACCGTTGATGCCATCTAAATAACGGAAATCGGCAAACCGATCGCCAAATCATTTCGATTTCATCTGGCCAACTTATAACCGATGTATTTCGGTTTCTAATTAAGTCAGTAATGAATGAACTTAAAGTTTCATCATTTTCGGTTTTTGAAACCGAAAAATTATCAAACTCTGATTTAATTCAAGTTCCGATCATTTGCATGATTCAGAACTGTCACAACAACACTCCATTTCCTTTTCGTCGCGTTTTCAAATCATTTGAGCACCTAAAACAGTTCGCCGGGATTCTCTGCAGAAATCGCCGGAAAACCGTATTCAACACAAACAGGTAAGATACTCCTTCTTTGCGATTTCAATCTATTGTTAGAACTTTACTAACATTAATCCATCACTCAAAATCAGCCACAGACGACTTTGCTGGATTTTCTGTGTTCGCCGGAGAAATTCTGGAATTGCCGGAAACTCGCTAGTTATCGGTATGCACATTCAAACGTACTAATAATCAATGCACCCTAGTTCAATTTCATATCTAATTCCTTAATTCTGTTGATAGACCCTCTCAGCCGAAGGTTCAAAAACAGAGCCGTCAAATTCTCGCCGGACTCTCTGAGGAAGACAGCCTGTCCGGTATCTTCTTTCCCCAAACTGTTCGGTTTAGTACATTCAAGCTAGTCGTCATGTTTTATTAATCAGATTAATCACGAACCAGATGTCTGAGTAAGGTCTGTAATCGTAATGAAGAAGACGATCTTAATAATGAGATAAGAATAATTAAAATCCGGATTATAAACGGGTTAGACACACAGTCCAGCGGTGGACTGTGTGCAAATTTTATATTCACGTCCCGGGTTCGATCCTTGCTACGCGCACGCTTTGTATAATAACATTTCTTTTTAATCATGAACTAACCCGGGTTGAAACGGGTAGTTGTTAAGTATAATATAATCAAGAATATAATCGGGTTAGACACACAGTCCAGCGGTGGACTGTGTGCAAAATGAACTTCACGTCGCGCGTTCGAATCCTGTCCCGAGCACCGGTCAATTGAATTAAAACGTTTTTGTAAATAAAGGAATTTTCGGTTAATTCAAATAAGTATATAAATATAATTAAAACTGAGTTTCTAACGGGTTAGTCACGTAGCCCAGTTGGTAGAGCTACGTGCACGTGAACGGAAGGTCGCCGGTTCGAATCCCGCCTGGCGCAGAATTATCCGCTGACCGAACCGGTCAACGGTCAACGGTAAAAAAATAATATTTTTTATATATTTATTTATTTAATTTAATTTAAAAATCAATTAAAAATACTTAAAAATAACATTTTTAAAGACAGAAAATAGCCATAAACTCATAAAAATATATCTAAAAATTTCATAAAATCCTTAATAAAATTCATTCACTTAATATATTTTTTCCATTATTATTTAGGTTAGTATTCCTCGTCTACTCGCTCATCTAAATCGTGCGCATCTCACCATCTCAAATTCAACGCACCCAATGTGAGTGAACCTTTCAACTTCCCCGTTTTAATCACGTTTTTGGGGTGTATCATGTGTCTTGTTTATTTACATATTATAACGAAATTATTGTGCATACATCATATCATGACATGTGTATTAGTTTGTTGCTGTTAAGTAGTTATTATTGGATGCAAATTATTATTTCAGTACATGCAACTGCCGAGGCCGCAGCTCCCCATCCATCGAGGTTGAGCTTGATCCCCATTTTATTATGCGGTTGATCTTGGCGTGCCCGCACGATCGGCTCCGTTTGATTGAGCCTTGATCGGTCATTTCATTTTACATTTCAATACATGCAATACGCTCGGCTCCGTTTGATTGAGCCTTGAGTGCACAGTTCAATTTACATTTCCAGTTCATGCAATACGTTCGGCTCCGTTTGATTGAGCCTTGAGCGCACAGTTTAATTTACATTTCCAGTTCATGCAATACGATCGGCTCCGTTTGATTGAGCCTTGATCGCACAGTTCATTTATGTTAGTTATCGTATGATATTGGTATATTCATGTATGCTATCAAGTGTTAATGTATGTTATAATTGTAACTGCTAATTGCCAATGTTTGATTACTTACATGTGCTCTTTTATGATTATGCACAATATTTTATTGATAAACTAACCATAAAATCATTATCAAATGTTTATCTAATAAGGTTCACTCGCCAACTTATGTTGACCCAAAACCTCCCATTTTACACATGATACAGGTGAACCAGCAGCAGCTAGGAACACATAGGACCTGGATTAGAAGAATAAAACGATTTAGTTTTTGGAATGTTATGTTTGGTTATTTTCCCTTGTATTGAATGAACATGTTTGGATGTTTGAAAAATGTAACTTTGACTTCATTTAAGTATGGAACATAATAGTAAATGTCATGTGCTTTGGTGATAACCCAATTATGCCCCGACTCTTGTTTCCGCTGCGGGTCGGGGTGTGACAGATTGGTGTCAGAGCCATGACTATAGGGATATAGGATAGGTTATTAGACCCTTAGAGCCTATACTATAGTCGATTAGAAACTTATAAGAATTTTGTGTGTTATATGCCAAATTTCATGATGTTTATATGTGTATGTTAAATGTTACATTTGATATTGTACAAGCATGTTCATAAGTATGTATTATCAAATAATGCCTATCATGAAATCGTATGATCATAACATATCACATCCATGCAAGCACACACCACATCATTATTGATTTTACAATGATTTTCGTGTTTTCAAATCTCATCAAAGTGAGTTCTCATGACGGGCATGTAGTAACTGGAAGGGTACTAGTACGGTAGTCGGAACGTCCTGTCTAGGCTGGCATTCGTATAAATCCAAAATAAAGGACCAGTTTGCCTACCTGGGGACTAACGATGAGAGTACGAAATACCTATTAGGCCAAAGCATGCTATACCAAACGTCGTGAGAGCTAATCCCACTTTGAGTTGTCAATGTGTCTACACCTGGACACGTTCCGACCAAACATCTCATGAACATATTTTGTGGTTTGCATTCGGGGGATGCGAGTGTTAAATTGCCAATACTAATGTGAATCCTACTAAGCCAATAGCCATGGGGGCCCACATGACTATGTAGGTGAAGGTATGGGGGACATTTGAGGCCCAACATGAGCGAACCCAAGACATCCTTTGGATGTAGTTGCATTATTGATATTTATGTTATTTTCATTTTCTTAAAGACACATGACACCTAAAAAGACACCATAAACTCACAATCTTCTCATTTTATGATCCTGTAGATGTCGTCTAGACAGCATCGAAGGGGTAGGAAATCGGAAAAGTCTCGGGAACGTTTGGCCACTCATATCGCGAATCAAATGGCCACGATATTGCCTGACATCGTAGTACAAGTACAACAAGCCCTTGCTGCAAATCCTACTAACCCTCCTCAACAAGTACAACTTGGCCAGTTCTGCTTGAATGAGCACCAGTTCGAGCGAACTTGATGAGTTTTGATGATATTAGTGGCCTGGTCAAGTTCGGGCGAACTTGGTGTAATCAAGTTCGGCCGAACTTGGCCTATTGGCAAGTTTTGTTCGTTATTTTCGCGTTAGGTGTGTGTTTGGCGATTCGGTTCGTATTAGATAGTTATATTAAGCGTTTTAGCGAAGCGTTAAGCGTTATATTATCGTTGAATTGGGATAGAGCGAGTTACGTGAGTGTGCGAGCGTTCTAGCGATAGTAACCCATACATAAACAAATATAACACACATAAAACATGATATCCACATAATTAACTGCGTTTGTGATGCGATGAGATAAGCGATGCTATGGGACAAGTGGTTATTTTGCAACAACACACTCGGCTATGAAAGTAAGACAGTTACTTGTGATTGTGTTTGAGTTAGCCTTGCGTTTAATAAGTGATTAGGTGTGATATTGTTGCGATAAAATACATTTAATTTAACATAAAATTTTCCATAATCAAATCTCGGAGTACAACGATCGGTATAAACAAAATACACGGAAACAAATGAAACAAATTAACAACGAATTTATGAGTTGTTATAGTCTCCCCTACTTTAGGAAATTTCGTCCCGAAATTTAAGTAGTGGCCGTACCAAAGAGATGTGGATACTTAGCCTTCATATCACTTTCCAATTCCCAAGTGAATTCGGCACCGCGTTTGCCTTCCCGTCAGACTTTCATAATAGGAATGTGAGAGCGTCGTAGTTTCATGGTCTCTCGGTCCATGACTTCGACTGGCTTTTCCACGAAGTGAAGAGTTTCTGTGATTTGCAAATCCTCGAGAGGTACATGAACATTTTCTTCAGCTAGGCATTTCTTGAGGTTTGAGACATGGAAAGTCAGATGTACGTTGTTGAGTTCTTCCGGTAGTTTGAGACGGTAGGCCATTTTGCCAATTCTTTCCAGAATCTTGAAGGGACCCACGTATCGTGGCGCTAGTTTCCCTTTCTTTCCGAAACGGATCACTCCTTTCCAAGGTGCAACCTTTAAGAGAACGTGAACTCCGATTTCGAACTGTAGGGGCTTGCGGCGTTTATCGGCATAACTCTTTTGACGACTCCGAGCTTTCAAGAGATTGTCTCTGATTTGGAGGATCTTGTCTGTCGTTTCTTAAATTAGCTCGGGACCGGTGATTTGTGCTTCTCTGATCTCGTGCCATGCAATAGGCGATCGACATTTTCTTCCATACAGCGCCTCAAAAGGAGCAATTTGAATGCTGGTGTGATAATGTACGAGAATTCAATCAAAGGTAAATGCGTATCCCAATTACCACCGAAATATATGATGCAATAGGTATAGATTCGTGCTAATCATTCTACCTTGTAGTCTTCTCGTATGGCAATACAGTGAGCGGATTTAGTAAGATGATCAACGATAACCCAAATGCTATCGTGACCGGAGGAGGTGCCCAAGGGAGTTTCGTAACGAAGTCCATGGCTATACTCTCCCATTTCCACATCGGGATTTCGGGTTGTTCGAGCAAACTAGAGGGCCTTTGATGTTCGGCTTTAACTTTCGACCAGGTTAAGCACTTTGAGACGTATAAGACGATATCCTTTTTCATGCCCGGCCACCAATACTTAGGACGAAGGTCCTGGTACATCTTGTCGGCTTCGGGGTGAATGGAGTATCGAGATTTATGAGCTTCGGTCATTAGCAGTTCTCGAAGATTATCACGGCTAGGAATCCAAATACGATCGAGGTAATAATAAATACAATTTGGTTTAACTACGAGCTGGGTTTCGGCACCACATTTCATTACTTCTTGCAGGGTATTTTCATTAAAACATGCAAACTGGGCGGAGTAAATCAGAATTTCGAGATCATTCAAAGCTTGAGAGTCACGAACACTATACACATAGCTTCGTCGACTAAGAGCATCGGCTACGACATTTGCTTTGCCAGGATGGTAGCGTATCTCACAATCATAGTCATTGATAAGTTCAACCCACCTGCGTTGGCTCATGTTCAGTTCTTTTTGATTAAATATATGCTGTAAGCTCTTATGGTCGGTGAAGACCGTACACTTGGTACCGTAAAGGTAGTGTCACCATATCTTTAATGCAAAAACAACTGCACCGAGTTCAAGATCGTGGGTAGTGTAGTTCTCTCGTGGATTTTGAGTTGTCGAGACGCATATGCGATAACCTTGTCAGTTGCATAAGCACACAACCAAGATCAAGATTAGAGGCATCGCAATAAACAACGAAGTCGTCGTTTCCGTCGGGTAGACCGAGTACAGGGGCGTTGCATAGCATACGCTTGAGAGTTTGAAAGGCTTCCTCTTGTTTGGAATCCCAAACGAAAGGCTTGTCCTTATGAGTTAAAGCAGTAAGAGGAACGACTATTTTAGAAAAGTCGGCGACGAATCGACGGTAGTAACCGCCAATCCAAGAAAAGAACGGATTTCAGATGCGTTCTTCGGCGTAATCCAACTTTTTACAGCTTCTATCTTTGTAGGGACGACGTGAATTCCTTTACTGTTAACGATATGACCAAGGAATTGTCTTCTTCGAGCCAGAATTCACACTTAGAGAATTTGGCATAAAGGCGATTTCCTTGAAGGAGTTCGAGAACTAAACGGAGATGGCGCGCATGTTCGGCTCTCGACTTCGAGTAAATAAGGATGTCATCGATAAAAACAATGACGAAACGATCTAAGAAAGCTTTGCACACACGGTTCTATCAAATCCATGAAAACCGCGGGTGCATTTATAAAACCGAAAGGCATGACCACGAATTCAAAATGGCCATAACGAGTACGAAAGGCGGTTTTCGGAATATCTTCTTCCAATACTCGTAACTGATGATAACTGGAACGTAAGTCGATCTTAGAAAAACAAGTAGTACCTTGAAGCTGATCAAACAAATTTCGATTCGAGGAAAGGGTAGCGGTTCTTTATGGTGAGTTTGTTAAGTTCACGATAATCGATGCACATTCGGAACGATCCATCCTTCTTTTTCACGAAAAGGATGGGTGCGCCCCATGGTGAAATGCTCAGGCGTATGAAGCCTTTATCCAAAAGCTCTTGAATTGGCTAGATAGCTCGCGCATTTCGAATGGTGCAAGGCGATAGGGAGCTTTAGCAAAGGGAGTAGCTCCGGGAATAAGATCAATACGGAATTCGACATCACGAGTAGGGGGTAAACCAGGTAAATCTTCAGGAAAAACTTTAGGAAATTCACAAAAAACGGGTACATCTTTCCAGGTTTTCTTTTCTTTCTCCGGGTTCACGTTGTGGGCTAGGAATGCAACGCATTGCTTGCGCAAATGCTTGCTCGCTTGGGTACAAGACATAAGCATCAACTTCTTTGAGGGAGTTTCACCGTAAACATGTAGTTGATCACCGTTTGGGAGAGGAAAACGAATCATTTTATCGAAACAAACGACTTCAGCATGATTTTCACGAAGAAAATCCATGCCTACTATGATATCAAAGCTATTTAACTGCATAGGTATGAGATTGATCGGGAAGACGTGGTTGTTGAGATCGAGAGTACAACCTCGTAGGACGGAATTAACTGTAACGGTTCTTCCGGTGGCGACTTCAACATCGAAAGTCTTTGGGAGTTTAGCGCGTTTACATTTTAAAAGTTTTTCGAATTCTAACGATACAAAACAGTTATCGGCGCCAGTATCAAATAAACATGAAGCATAAATACCATTAACAAGGAATGTACCAATGACAACATTGTTGTCGTTCTGAGCCTGGCGATGATTAAGATTGAAGGCTCTTCTATGCACAGCCTGTGGTTGCTGCTGTTCGGTGGCTGCTGCTGAAGCTGCTGTGGCTCTTGCTTCACGGCTTTGTTAGGGCAGACATTGCTAAAGTGGTTTGGATCACCACAAGTGTAGCAAGCATGTGCTTTTGGGACTGGTGCTTGCTACTAAGGCTGATGCTGGTTGGTCTGAGGAGCACGAGGTGGAGCTGGCAGTGCTGCTGGTGCTTGAGGAGCTGGCTGACGAGGACCACTACGACAGCTGACAGTAAAATGGCCGTAGATGTTACAGTTGGTGCAGAAATGGCAATTGCCTCCAACTGGATGATGATAGGTACACTTTGAACATAGCGGGTGAGGACCTGTGTACGCACGTTTTGCAGGCGGTGCGTTTGGTGTAGCGGCCTGAAACGGCTGAGAGTTCAACGGTGCGACAACTGCAAAGTTCTTGCTCCGGTTCTCTCTTGCGACCTCGGCGACTAGACTTTGACTCTCGAGATTGCTCGGTTGTATCACTCGGCTCAGTGATAGCTTGGTTCGCGACTTTGATGTTTTTGAAGTAACCATCCTGAGCCCGTGTGTCATTAATTTCTGCGGCAAGCTGATAAGTTTCCTCAATATTGGTTGGGCGCGCTGCTTGAACAAAATCAGCGACGCAGTCCGGTAGAGCACAGAGGTATTTCTTGATTGCTTTCTCAGTAGTGTCCACCTGACTGGGACATATAATACTTAGCTGCTTGAATCGAGCAATGAGACCTGCGTTGTCGGGGCCATCCTGCTTGATATCCCAAAATTCATTCTCTAGTTTCTGAACTTCATTGGGAGGACATAATTCTTTTACCATGATTTCCTTGAGTGCCTCCCAAGTGAGCCCGTAAGCTTCATCGTTTCCGCGCTTGTTGCGCTCCGCGGTCCACCCCAAGTGCCCTTGATTGGAACACGCCGATAGCGTTGATGGTGCGCAGAACTTCAGGACATCCACTTTGGCGGAATGTGACCTCGATGGAATCGAACCAATAAAACATAGCACTTGGTCCTTCCGTGCTAGAGAAAGTAAGAGGTCCGCATGCCTTGAATTGCTTGAAGCTGAACGAGGACGTTGGCGCGTCAGTTTTGGAATCGACGGAGGAGTTGCTGTTGACAGCGTGGATCTCGCTGACAATCTGGGAATGACTTTTGCCATCTGCTTGGCTACCAGCGAGGCGATTCGCTTGTCGGCGTTGTTGTGCTGGATGTTCCTCCTAGTGTAAGATCCCATGGAAGACATCTACATGAAGGATTTGATTGGGTGAGATTTGATTATAGTAGGTTTATGTTCAAAAGTTTACTATTATTATTATTATTCAAGTAAGGCATGAAATCACATAAACACGTAGGCAAGTAAACACGTAAGCACATAAGCACATAGCACATAAGCACGTAGTCACATAATTCATGTAAGCATATACTTTGCACGTATTCACCTTCTTATAAGTAAAGCGTAGCGCATTCGAGATGCGAGATATAAGCGTAATATAAGAGAAATAAGCGAGTAAAGCTACGTATGAGGACATACGCGTAGGAGATTTGAGCGTTTTAATTTGGTTGGTGATTAATTAGTGTTTTAGATTACGAGGGCTGTGCGAGTAGTGCATATATCGAGGGAGCGTAAAAGCGATAAATCGAGAAATCGATAAAGCGAGAAATCGAATAAGCGTAAAATCCATAAATTCAAAATACATAAGATAAACTCGATGATGCGTAAAATCGACGATTATAGGCTTAAATCAATTTGGAGTGTCCTGGGTTTTTAGACAGCGACTACCCAAAGTGGTTCGAAAATTCTCTGAGTTCGGACACACGATTTGGCCTAATAGACAAATGCTCTCGCCGTACAACGATTAACGGCAATTATCCTTCCAGTTACGTCGTGTTCCGAGTCATCAAAATAATCGAGACCTTGCTGAGATTGAAAATCGAAGAGTGGAACTAGTTATTAAGATGCGGGTTTCACCTCTAACTTAACAACTTCATCCCTAGTTGTGGTTATGCTCACCGATTCACATCGGGAGTTCCACTAGATAGAAATGAAGATTTCTGTCGAGGTTTGGATAACTCCTAATTCAACGAAGGTATCTCGTGCGATAGAGGATGTGCGGAGTGAATGATCTTATCGAGAGTTCTTGGTTTTCACACCTAATCTCGACTTGATCACTCGTTTGTTGTGATACGAGCGTTCTTCACGTGTGTTGTGTTAGCTTTAGGAAAAGCATACGTAGTTTAGAAGTCCGTTTTCAAATGTATGTGATCAAGTTCGGGCGAAGTTGTCTCACTTCGGGCAAACTTGATCTTCGAGCGAACTTATTTTAGATGTTTGAGGGGACTAGCTAACTTCGGGCGAACATGATCAATTTCGAGCGAAGTTGTCAGTTCGTACTAGTTTTGGGCGTTTAATCGATGCGTAACGGTCTGATTTGGTACCCTAACTATAAACTAGGTCAAACATGGCAGTTCTACCTAATTTTCCCTATAGTTATGGCTCTGATACCAATCTTTCACACCCCAACCGATGGCGGAAACATCAGGGCGCGGCACTAGGCGAACCAGATTTTCTCATGAGAAATTCCATAACACTATTTAAGCGATAACATTTAAATGTCAAAATCCCATACTATCAACATAAAATCCTCAAATACGTTACAAAATACCAAGTAATCTCATAAAACACTTCAAGTTCGATCTCCCCTAGATTTCTATTACATGAGTTTTTAGAGATAAATCCTAAATCCAATTCAGCAAGAAGTCATCAACCTGCCACATATGTTAAAATAAAACGTCAATACAATTAAGTAAAGGTGAGCATACATGTTTGCGTACATAATAGATATAAAAGCGTTTAGCATACTCCGCATGACATTACGTAAGAGATGTGAATTATGTATCTACTTAGATTCAAGTAAACCAACAAACCGCGAGTGCGAGGCACGCGAACAAGTGTCCACTTCCTAAAGAGAAAATAAATGAGAAATAAAATGCGAGCCTTAACAACCCCGGGCCTCCGGGTGGCGGGTCAACCTCTAGCAAGCTATCATTTTAAGGGTGGCACACAAGCAATCAAGTAACACATACAATTCAGCAGATTTCACGTATAGTCATGTATAAGCGGATTGCGAATAAGTGTTTGAGTTTGTGGATGTGATTTGATATACGAACATATGTGACACCCAAAAGTGCGTTTAAGCGTAAAAGGGTTCAAGTATACTCACTGTCGGTGCGATTAGAGAGAGAAACGGGATCTGATGTAGGTTGAAGAGAGCGCTGGTTCAACCTGTAAACGAACAGAAGTGCATCAGTCTTCCGAAATGCTGAAACGGTTAACGGATGAAAGAATAGTAGACAAGTTCGGGCCAACTTGTGCTATCAGTCTTGGAGGAGTACAGGTTCGGGCGAACTTGTGGGTTTTCTTGTTATAATGGATCAAGTTCGGGCGAACTTGGTCGCCAATCTGGTGACAAGTTTGAGCGAACTTGATGTTTTCCGAGCGAACTTGACTGTTTTGGCATCCAAATCGTGGGTTTTCGCGTCGTTTTCTTACGAAATCGAGTGTCTATCCCTCCAACTTTAAGCTACTGAGCAAAACCTAGGCTGGAGAGGTCTTTTGGAGCGAGTTTTAGCCATTTTACAGAAACTTGGACAAATCCGGGCGACTTGATGGTTCGTACGGGTTAGTCCTGTTTGTGCAAAGTGACGACATTGTCCTTGTGCTTCCGGATCAGAGATCTTGCTTGACAACGCCTCGTTCCACTTCAAAGTTAACGAAACATACGTCATTAGTCCGTATTTTGTGTAAAATCGATGTTTTAAAAGGTTTTACTTAGATCTAAGTATAGATTTAAATGGAAAAGAGAAGTTTTGCATAAAAAGATGAAGATTTTTGTAAACAAAAGAGTTTTGATGAAATCGAAGGTAAGACCTTGTGCAAAATCGTTGCAAAACGTTGTTGAAGCTTGAAAACGGGTTGATTCTTACTTGGAAATCAAAGGTTTTCGTTTTCGGGAGGTTTCGGGCAAACTTGCAGCAAGTTCAAATGAGGAGAGGAGCTGAGTATTTATAGGTGAGGTGAAGAATGGGCTGATTGAGATCAAGTTCGGCCGAACTTGGCACCATTCAAGCGAACTTGGCACAAGTTCGGGCGAACTTGGCCAGTTCTTCTTGAATGAGCACAAGCTCGAGCGAACTTGATGAGTTTTGATGATATTAGTGGCCTGGTCAAGTTCGGGCGAACTTGGTGTAATCAAGTTTGGGCGAACTTGGCCTATTAGCTAAGTTTTGTTTGTTATTTTCGCGTTAGGTGTTCGTTTGGCGATTCAGTTAGTATTAGATAGTTATATTAAGCGTTTTAGCGAAACGTTAAGCGTTATATTATCGTTGAATTGGGAGAGAGCGAGTTACGTGAGTGTGCGAGCATTCTAGCGATAGCAACCCATACGTAAACAAACATAACACACATAAACATTATTTCCACATAATTAACTGCGTTTTGCGATGCGTTGAGATAAGCGATGCGATGGCACAAGTGGTTATTGTACAACAACACACTCGGCTATTAAAGTAACACAATTAATTGTGATTGCGTTTGAGTTAGCGTTGCGTTTAATAAGCGATTATGTGCGATATTGTTGTGACAAAATACATTTAATTTAACATAAACTTTTCCATAATCAAATCTCGGAGTAGAACGATCGGTATAAACGAAATACACGGAAAACGAATGAAACAAATTAACAATGAATTTACTAGTTGTTACACAGGTTGAGTCAGTTTCTGTTATATTAGTACTTTACGAGTTGTCAAAGTCGCATGAGGCAATCTTGTGTGCATGTTTATTGCTAATGATATTGTGATGGTTGCAAAGAATAGATAAAGTCTGAGTGGGAGGTTAGAGGAGTGGCAAACCATTTTAAAAACAAATGTTTGATGAATAGTTGCTCTTAAACTGAGTAACTCTACTGTGACTTCAGTGAGCAAATGACAACGTGGACATACCATCGAAGGCCAAGTGGTTCAACATTCTACCAAGTTCACGTATTTAAGATTGTTTGTACAAAGCGATGTAAACATAGGTAGTGAGTGGCGTAGCCTAATGTGTCCATGTAGAATTATGTAGGTGGAGAGCAGCCACATGAGTGTTGTGCGCTAGACGGTTCCAAGTTAAAAGGGAAACTCTATAGGGTTTTAGTTGTGCTTGCTATGTTATACGGAGCACATGGTTTGGCCATCAAGAAAACACATGCACACAAGGTTGGACCATATATGAAAGAGTAAATTGCACAAAACATCCTTTATGTTTTCTCAAACTTGCAGGTTCCAGCCTTAATGTTTAAAAGTTGCTAAAAACAGCCTTTAAGTTTATTTTTGTTGCGGGTTCAATCCTTTACAGCTAACCACGTTGTTTTCTTCAGTTAAGTTCCCTCACATGCATAACATGTGAGGTATTCGTCATTTTGGTTGATCTTCCACCCACTTCAATTATAAAAAAAAGAATATTTAAGTTTTAACCTAGTTTAAAGAAAGTTTGGTAAAACGTACGCGACTACAGAGGAGCATGATTACCGTTTGATAGTGTTTAAGTCTAACTTGCGGCGTCCTAAGCGTCACCAGTTGCTGGATCCGACTACTGAACACGGTGTTACGAAGTTCTCTGATTTGACGGCATCGAATTTCCGTGAGAGGTATCTAGGGTTGAAGAGTCGTTTGTCGTTTCCGTCTGATGCGAATAAGGCGCCGATTCTTCCAACTGATGATAATCCTGAAGAGTTTGATTGGCATGATCATAATCTATGTTAATCTTTACAGCTTAGTGGGCTAGCTTAACAAGATTCTTATCTTAATTCCGGGTTCGTTGGAATCCGGCGAAGTCGCCGGAGAAGAAGACCGGAAAATAAGGTGTTTGGTTTTTAAAAGTTTGGTTTTATTGCACATTAGTCCTGCGGTTAGAATTTTTTTAAAATAGGTTAAAGCTTAAATATTCTTTTTTCTTATAATTGACGTGGGTGGAAGATCAACCAAAATGACGAATATACCCTCACATGTTATGCATGTGAGGGAACTTAACTGAATAAAATAACGTGGTTAGCTGTAAAGGATTGAACCCGCAACAAAAATAAACTTAAAGGCTGTTTTTAGCAACTTTTAAACATTAAGGCTGGAACCTGCAAGTTTAAGGAAACATAAAGGATGTTTTGTGCAATTTACTCTATATGAAATGTGGTTTTTGAGAAAGACAAGGGATGATTAGCATATAAGATAATAGGGTGTGCACGGTTTGGTTCAGTTATTAGCATTATCCGTAACTGTAACCAAAGTCATGTTAATCAGTTCGGTTAATTCGTCGGTTTTCGGTTCGGATCGGTTAATTTTCGGTTAATAACCAATTCAAACAAGAGCTAAATTTTTTCTTAAAAAATACATGTAATGGAGGTATAAATACATGAAATAGATGTATAAATATATGAAATGGATGTATAAATAAATGAAATGGAAGTATAAATGCATGAAACAGAGGTTTAAATACATTAAATGAAGGTATCATTACATTAAAAAGAAAGTATAAAACATGAAATGGAGGTATAAAAACTAGAAATATAAAAAAAATAAATGGTTCGGTTCTGTTAAGTCAATTTCGGTTAACCGATGGTAAAAAAAAATATCCGATAACCGACTTTCGGTTAATTCGGTTTTGGTCAATTTCGGTTTGGTTTTATCGGTTCTCGGTTTAGATCGGTTAATTTTCAGTTAATAACCAATTCAAACAAGGGTTAAATTTTTTTCTTAAAAATACATGTAATGGAGGTATAAATACATGAAATAGATGTATAAATACATCAAATGGATGTATAAATAAATGAGATGGAAGTATAAATGCATGAAATGGAGGTTTAAATACATGAAAATGGAGGTATCCATGAAAATGAAAGTATAAAACATGAAATGGAGGTATAAAAACTAGAAATATATAAAAAAATAAATGGTTCAGTTCGGTTCAGTTAATTTTGGTTAACCGATGGTAAAAAAATATCCAATAACCAACTTTCGGTTAATTCGGTTCGGTTAATTTTGGTTCGGTTTTGTCGGTTTTCGGTTTGGTTATTGCACACCCCTATAAGATAACACAACGCGTGGGTGGGGGGGGGGGGATCAAAAGGTTGGGCCATTTGAAGAACATACAATCGATGACGTCAATTGGAGTCATGGAAACCTTATATGCGGAGGCCTGACGTGGGGTGAGCTTTACTAGGCAAAATTTGCTAGATTTGCACCTCTTTGACAAAATGGTCAAGAATAGGTGTATGTGGAAACGTAAGATTAAAATTAAGTACATTTTATAGAAAAGTGTAACTTTTGTCGAGCTTTATCTTATGGGCTTATCTTTTCTTGTATTGTTGGGTAGGTATCTACATGTTGCTTCATCTAATCTTGGTGTTTCAATAATGGTTTATTAGTTGGTAAAAAAACATGTTAGCATTATACCTTTTTACCACTTTTCACTTTTTTTATTGATAGTTTAGTAATACCGTATTTTTTTACATTCTATTTATCTGCTATTTATATTCTTGTATATTCTGTTTATTTGATGTTTAGATTCATTAATCATTCTATGTTTAGATTCATTAATTATTTTAGAGTGAGGTTCGGCTACAAAGTGCATTTTTCCTACAAAGTGTACAAAGTTATAAAACACTACAATTTTAGTCATAAAACGCACTCAAAACCCACAAATAACAGAGTGAAGATCACTAGAACACAATATCCAAATCCTAACAGTCCATAAAAACTTTAAACACACCATCATAGAACTATGAATATAAAACACAATATGATAATCAACATAAAACACACTGGTGTTAGTCATTCGATAATTAAAGCCTTATTATCTAAAACACAACACAAAACGCACACACATGACGTTTTAGTAATCTTCACTTTGTTATTTGTAGGTTTTAAGTGTGTTTTATGGTTAACATTATGGTGTTTTATGACTTTTTAAATTTTTTTTGGAAAAATAGACTTTGTAGCTAACTCCGCCCATCATTCTATATTTCTAATATACTTTTATATTTAAATATAATCTCAAGCATAAGGTTTCACTAGTAGCAATATCTCTATCCCCTAAGATGACATATAGTTTACTTACATCCACCCCACTCAAATCGTATAAGTGAGATTTTACCAATACAGTTGTTATGGTGGAAAGTTATTTAGACTATGTATTATAGTTTAACGTAACGTCTTTTAACTATTATACTATGGTTTAACTAAATGTAAAAAAAGGTTATTCAAACACCCCTTGGTTAACTGCTTAACACCCCTTTAACTAGCCCAGCGGTTTATATTTAAGTAACAAGGTAATGTGGCGCGAGGCGTTAAGCCGCAACGCATATACTTATTATATTCGTACAAAACATGGATTTATTGATAAAACCTACTTTCACCAAATCCAAATGGAGAAAAAACATGATCTTATTATCTTATCCACACCCTGAGTGGATCACTTCACCCCATCCATGTCTCCCCCAATCAAAACCTTATCTCATCTCTAAACAAAACCCTCTTTCACAATCTCCCCATCTGCCATTTTTCTTCCAAAAATGGCTGCAATCTTCTCCTGTTCTTCCCTCTACACCACTTCCAAATCATCTCTCTTCAACAACCCTAACCAACCCACTTCCTCCATTCGCAGATTTAGACCCATTTGTTCTTCTTCACACAACCCTAATCAACTTCAATTCACCCACAAACAGGTAACTTAATCATCACATTATTGTTAATTGCTTTCTTTATACTTCATATTATTGTAAAAATGCAAACTTGAAGTTGGGTTTTTGTTTTTGTGCAGAAAGATAGGTTTAGTGGGATTAAAGAATGTGTGTTGTCTGTAGCTTTGGCAATTGGGTTGGTAACTGGTGTGCCAGCAGTGGGCTTTCCTGGTAATGCCGGTGCGGTTGCGGTTATTCCGGCATTGTCGGATTTAGCGGTGCTGATATCCGGCCCACCGATTAAGGATCCGGAAGCGTTACTGAGGTATGCTTTGCCAATTGATAATAAAGCTATTAGGGAGGTGCAGAAGCCTCTAGAAGATATTACCGAGAGTCTTAAGGTGTCGGGAGTAAAGGCGCTTGATTCGGTTGAACGAGTAAGTTATTATTGAATTGTAGAATGGTTGATGAGTTGGCCTGTAAAGGAACCGAATGAACATACACAGAGGCATGTTCGTGTTTGTTCATTTAACTTTAACCGAACAGAAACATGTAACCAAACACATTTTTTTGTTCATGTTCGTGGTCGTTTATGTTTGTTCGTTTAAAAGCTATACGAACCGTTCATGAATGTAAACAAACATAAACAAACTTAAACGAACATAATTCAACAAACAATAAGCAACACACATGATATAATTAAACATGCATAACGAACACAAATGAACATAATTGACTAAACATAAACGAACATAAAGTATTTTTTAATTTATAAATCAGTGATTAGTTACGATAAATTTTGTTGGAAACCCCATTTTTATTACTAGAAAGCCTAATTACCAATTAGTTATGTTTATATAAGTAGTTAGAAAGCTCATTTTATGTTTAATATTTATATAAATATAACTACGTATGTATTTTAACTGAAACAAACATAGACAAATGTAAATAAACGAACATGAAAGGACGTTCATGAACATAAATGAACGAACAAAACGTGTGCTCATGTTTGTTCGTTTAATTAAATGAAGAGTAAACTTCCGTTTTACTCCCTGTGGTTTGGTCGTTTTAATGGTTTTGGCCCAAACCTTTAAAAATAGCCATTTTGCTCCAATAGTTTGCTATGTTTTCTCCATTTTGCTCCCCGCCTCTAACTCCATCCAAATTGATTACTAACTGAAAGGGTATTTTAGTAATTTTATAAATGCATTTATTAATTTATTAAAATCAATTTTGTATTTTCACACATACATATAAGAGGGATTATTCTCTCTCTTTATTCCTTTTCTCTACACCCTCTCTCTACCTGATTCCACCGCCACCCTCCCCAACCACCACAACCTGCGACCTCCACCCATGACCACAATCACCTGCCGACCTCCACCCAATGCCATCAAAACGCCACTGCCAACAACATAAAAACATGACTTAAATGTCGATCCATCTATAACAACTCAAAATCACCATCACCTGCCGACTGCCCATGCAACGCCGTGGAAGCCGCCAAACCCATCCAAACCCGAAGAATCGCCGACGGAACAACACCGTTCAAGCCCATCGTTCAAGCCGCTGCATCTCCGTCAACAATCGCCGACAACCACCATCCCCACGACCTCAACACCGTCAACAAGCATCACCACCACCACCGCCACTCCACCCACAATCGACTACCGACCACCGCCAATGACCCACACAGTTACATCATCGTCTGCAGCCATAACCCCCAAATTTTTATCAAACCCTAGTCATGGATATGATCGTAATTATCAATCTTTGATCTCCGAACTCACCGATGGCGTCTGACCACCACCGTCCCCACCGTCTCTCTCCTCTCCTTCATCCTCTCTTTCACTTTCTCTCTCCTAAAATACCCTAAATTCCAAATCCATCTTCACAATCCATCACTCCATCACCAAACACCAGCAACGAATATTATTCGCCAAATCAATCCTCCTCGCGATCGTCTTCCTCATCCGGTTCCAAGCCCTCCGTTACTGCGGCACCGCCGCCATGATCCTCACCGAAACCTCAGGCCACCTCGTCGCCGGAAAGTATACGACTGTTGTGCTATTTGTTCCTGTTGCGGTTAGTATGTTGGTGTTTGAGGCGGAGGGGGATATGTTTCCATTGGTGGGATTGGATGGCCGTAGGTGAATATGGTGGTTTTGGGGTGCTTTTGAGTGAGAGTTATGTGGGTTCCGGTGACCGGTGAGGTGGTTGGGTGGTGACTGGTGGTGGGTGGGTGGTGATTGGTGGTGGGTTGTGATGGAGAAGAGAGAGAGATATGCAAAGAGAAGAAAGTGTGTGTAGTGACTGTAATGTGTGTGTATATATGATATAAATATCTATACAAGTAAATTACCAAAATATCCTTACTTTTATGTGGCAAGTTACCACAATACCCTTTCAGTTACAATCAATTTGGATGGAGTTAGAGGCGAGGAGCAAAATGGAAAAAACATAGTAAAAGATTGGAGCAAAAGGGCTATTTTTAAAGGATTAGGGCAAAACCGTTAAAACCATCAAACCACAGGGAGCAAAACGGAAGTTTACTCTTAAATGAGCAAACAACTGTGTTCGTGTTCGTTCGTTTATTAAGTAAACGAACTTCCCGCCGAACAAGTTCACGAACAAGTTCATGAACGCTCTGTTCGTTTACAGGCCTATTGATGAGAACATTTAGAAAAATGGTTATATAATTGGTGGTGTTGTGAATATGTAGAATTTGAAGCAAGCTAAAAGAGCGCTTATCCAGGGGAAGAGTATGATCATAGCAGGGTTAGCGGAATCGAAGAAAGACCATGCGATCGAATTGCTCGGAAAACTCGAAGTTGGAATGGAAGAGCTTCAGAAAATTGCGGAGGATAAGAAACGCGATGCCGTAGCGCCTAAACAGAAGGAGCTTCTGCAGTATGTTGGAGGGTGAGTATCGACACATTATGTTGGAGGGAAGACCGCGTGTCTTAAAAATAGTATTTTCTCATTTATACCCTTGTGATTGACTGCAGCTGAGATCTTCGTGGGGCATTGGGTTAATGCAGTGTTGAAGAGGATATGGTTGATGGCTTCCCGTATGAAGTTCCAGAAGAATATCAAAACATGCCTCTTTTGAAAGGGCGAGCAACGGTGGATATGAAAGTCAAAGTCAAAGACAACCCTAATCTTGAGGAATGCGTGTTTAGAATCGTTCTTGATGGTTACAATGCTCCTGTAACGGCTGGAAACTTTATAGATTTGGTGGAACGACATTTCTATGATGGCATGGAAATCCAAAGAGGTAAAAGAATATTTCATTAGTAAGCATTTTATATTTTTTTTATAATGTTTATATAAGCTCTAAGTGCTAACAACTTGGTCGTTTTGTTTTTACTATATATAGCTGATGGCTTTGTTGTTCAAACTGGTGATCCCGAAGGCCCTGCGGAGGGTTTTATCGACCCCAGTACAGAGAAAACGCGGACAATACCTTTGGAAATCATGGTGGAAGGTGAAAAGTCGCCTGTATATGGATCAACCTTGGAAGTAAGTTAAACTTTGGTTGACCTTCTTTCGTTTGCTTTTACTTCAAAAATAACTAATATGTATATATGATACGAGAACTATTATCACAAAAACTAGGGTAAATTGCATTTTACGTCCTTTAAGTTTTAGCAACACTTCAGGCGTTGTCCTTTAACTAACGAAATTACAACGGATGTCCTTTATGTTTCAATTTCTTTACAGCAGATGTCCTTTATGTTTTAATTTCTTTACCGTGGATGTCTGTCCTTTATTTTTGTAATATTTTTAGGGAGAAAGGACACCGCCTGTAAAGAAATTAGAGCAAAAATGACATCCGCTGTAATTTCGTTTGTTAAAGGACAACGTCTGAAATTTTGCTGAATCTTAAAGGACGTATATTGCAATTTACCCCAAAAATTATTAAAACACTTTTTATTGTTAGAAATAAAATACAGCCCAGATTGACCCGTTTGTATATGCAGGATATTGGTCTTTACAAGGCTCAAACTAAGCTACCGTTCAATGCATTCGGAACCATGGCCATGGCAAGAGAGGTAAAACTATAAATCGCCAAAACTTTTATAATCAATAAAAGTTTTTTTTTGAATAAATTTTCATGTCGAGTTATATTTTTGTAGGAATTTGAAAACAACTCAGCCTCAAGCCAGGTGTTTTGGCTTTTAAAGGAGAGTGAATTAACCCCTAGTAATGCAAACATTTTGGACGGGCGCTACGCGGTGTTTGGATACGTAACCCAAAATGAGGACTTTTTGGCCGATCTGAAGGTCGGGGATGTAATCGAGTCGGTCCAAGTAGTAGCAGGGTTGGATAATCTTGTTAATCCAAGCTACAAGATTGCTGGGTAATTTGTCAATTTTCATATTACTTTGAGGATTGGTTGGCGAACATTGGATCATATTATGAGGGTATTATTATAATGTACAATACTTATATGTATGTTTTTATTATAACTTTTGTATGGCTTATTCATATGATAATTATGATTCAAGTTTTTTTAACTTCTTTTCTGTAACAATTGTTTTTCCCCTGTAGTTTCAGATCGACTACAGATGTGACATCGTTGGTTAAGGTCGAACGTAGTAATATACTGATATAATCAATATGCTATCGAAAATGGAAGTATGTAATCACTATAGAAAGTTGACATATAAATTTGTATAAATAGCTTGTAACCAGTACAAATATGTTATCGTATGATATCGATATAACTTTCTTCTAAGCAAAAACGAAGAGAGCGGAAACATTTATATATTTACATTAAAAACAATAACAATGTAGTCCCTCTCTTTGTTTGTAAACTAAATATATAAATGTATCCGCTGTCTTTGTGTGTAAATATATAAATGTACACCCTCTCTTCGTTTTTGCTTTAGTCGACAATTTTTTTTTCAAGTTAGATCTTTTTTTCATTAAAATAAAAAAGATACAAAAGAATGACAGGTAAACGGGCAAAAAGTTGTGCCGCATTATAAGTGTACAACATAATAATATATAATATTATAGTATACAACATAATTAGCAACTCACAATGTATTCATCTTCTGCTCAATTTATACCTCCAATAAACCACATTAGAAAATGTTCAGGTCTTAATATAAAGACAACCAAACCAAACCAAACCAAACCAAACGAAACACTTGTTTTATCTCATCCAATCCGTTATTCCTGTCCTTATCATCGGGTTTTTCCTCGTGGCTCTTGTATTCCATATTCTTCACCTAGATACTTTTTTCCCAGTAAATATAAGAAATCATGAGAAACCAATGCAACTCTATTTGGGTTCTTTTTTTGCTTGACTCAATTCTGATAACACCAAATATAGCACGGATCATAAGCGGTCACTCTTCCACGACATTGACAAGCTCATACTCAATGAGTGATAAATTGTTGTGTTCTTTTACAATGAAATTGGCAGGTTCGGTCACCTCAACACGGCCCCACTTGTCCACTGCAAGCCTCATTGATCCCTTGAACATGTCGATTTTTGCATTGCGCAAGATTATAGTGCTATCAGCTTTCATCATGTCCACTGCATCATGAACATGCATGCATTCAATTCATCAAGCATTTATCAATGTAATAATGCTATTTGTCAAATATACAACAGAAAACTACCTTGACTATTCCTTGCAGTGAATAGGATAGTCCCGGTCTCGTCTCCTACCAAACACTCAGCAATTCGCATTTGACGGTCATTAGGCCGGCCCTTCTGCAACACCAGCTTTGAACTAACAACTTTTACGATAAGATTATGGCCACTCGTTCCCGGTCGCAGGTTATCAACCTTGGTGAAAACAGGCTTCCTCTTAGGTGACTTTGTATCAGCCATTCCTCACACTTTCTATAATTATCAAAAACATCATTTAAAAACACTTCACAGTACTCTCAATTTCACAACTACAGTCAATCTCACAGATATTAATGGAACCAAAACAACAATCCTAAGGGTAGTCGTAGTCCAGCCCGAGGAGAGCCGGGAAGATGCGGCCCTGACCGGGCACACCAACGCCGGTTCCGGGTTTTTTTCCACCACAAAACGTGTCACCGATCCTCGGTCCCCTGGTTCCGGGTTTCTTTTTTCTACCGCAAAACGGTGAGTAATCACTGATCCTTGGTGACTCAAACAAACACACACGTATACATACTTATCTATATATACACACACAACAGACATACACATATACGTATATACACACAACAGACTTACACATATTATACACACAACAGACTTACACATATATATACACACACAACACGCATATATACACACAACAGGCATACACACATATATACAGTGGCGAAGCTTGAGATTTCCGAACGGGGGTCGAAAACGTATATACTCAAAAATTTCTATATGAAAAATACATACTCTCCACTATGAGCGAAAAGTTCGAGGGGTCGGCCGCCCCTCCCACCCACTAGAAGCTGCGCCCCTGTTTATATAAATACACACACAACAGTCACACATACATATACACACATATATACACATATACACACACACAGACATATATATATATATTATATATATATATATATATATATACACACACAGCCATCACACACACATATACTCACAACTGTCAGTCTGTCACACATATATACACACAACAGTCACACACACACACATATTTTTATATTATTTATTTTTTATTTAAAATTAAATGTAAAATCTGAAAACGGGAAACCACCCAAATTAATAAAATTAACATAATGTCCTCACCATAAATCGACATTAAAACCCTCTTAACAAATTTCACATAATTGATCAGAAATTGATGAAATCAGAATCTAAAATCATGGTTTATATAATTGAAAACTCATTAAAAATTATATCAAGATAGAAGGTAAACTGGCAACAAGCTGCGCCGCTACCCCTTTCTGAATATAGTAAAACTAAGTCTTTTAAAAACTAATCTGTAGATCTCGGGTAATAACATTGCTGTGCATGACCCTTTGAACTCGGCTAAGTAGGTCCTCAAGCCTCTAGCGCGCAAGGAAACCAAAAGCATTAAAGGCGAATGGGATAAACAATTAATCAAACAGTTTGAAATTCGATTACATCGATCAGGTAATTCGAATTGAAAGAGTTAGGTCGAATTATGCATACAAGAATACTGTAAAATCAATATCTAAACAAAAGTAAAATTATGAGAAGAGTTGAATTACAGTAATTCCGATTGGGTGATCGTGAGATGAGGATGAGTCGTCGATCTGTGTGTTGTTCTGGTACGTTTTAGCGTTTGAATCGCCATTAGAATTGATGGTTTTTAATGGTAATCGTTGTTTTCCCGGAAGCATCTCCACCGTCCACGTTGCTCGTCAAAATAAGTGTTTTTTATTTTTATTTATTTATTTTTTTACGACCAACAAAGGCAGTTTATTAAAATAAATGCTGTATTAATAACGGTTAACCCAAGCCACCAAGTATAACAAACAAAAGGAAATCAAACATACCGGAGGGCTATTAAACCATAAGAAGCTCAACGCCTTGGTTTCATCAACCAGGCTCTTGAACCCAGGTAGCTTCCGATTAAAAATCAGGGCATTACAGGCCTGTCATGTTACATGTTAGAAGTATAAGGACGAATTTGTAATAGTTTCAGTTGTTAGGGACTGTATTGTATTTTTTGTCTTCCGATTAAAAATCAGGGCATTACAGGCCCTGCCATGTTACATGTTAGAAGTATAAGGACGAATTTGTAATAGTTTCAATTGTTAGGGACTGTTTTGTAATTTTTGTCTATCTAACAGTTTGTTGTTAGTTAAGGACTTGTATTAACTTGTATTTTTTTTTGAACGGCTAATTTTCCCCTTTAAATTCTTACATCCCAAGGATTGAACCTTGGTCTCCCCACAAGAGATAATTTCTCTTGACCACTAGGCTATAACCTAAGTGGCATTGACTTGTATTAATAATTGATTAAGGGGATGAATGAGATACGCTTGATTTGATTGAGATCCTCTTCTTCTAAATTCTTTTCGATTGTATCAAGTGGTATCAGAGCCTCCAATCCTTGGAACTCTTGATCGACCTACAGTTTTGCCCTGATTCCATTCAGTTCATACAAATCTCTTTTGATCTGATTCAATTCAATTCCATACAAATCTTTTAATCGAATTTCAATTTTGACCTAATTCAATTCACTTTCAGTCAAAATTCATCACACAAGTAGAAGAAGATGACAACCAGAAATCAAACACTTAAACAATGTGTTGTAGATCATGAAGCAACTTTTCACCAATTAGAAACAACAACCGACATGAATTTGACAGAGTTTGAAGCAATTAAAATAGCAACAACGAAGAACTCAGCTGATTTGGTAGAAATGAAGTCTCATCTAGCACATAATATTGCACAAATGACCTAGAATGCATCACAGATGGCTGAATTAATCAAGAACCTGCAATTAGTCAATAGTAATCAGGTTAATTCTAATTCAAATGGTACAAACAAACAACAATTATGATTCAGGGGAATTCGGACACAATCATGGAAATTTTAATCGACTATCCAAGATTGAATTCCATAAATTCAATGGGTCAACATCAAAGGGTGGTTATGCAGAGTCGAACATTTTTTGTAGTAGATCTTACCCCTAAAAATCAAAAGGTGCGATATGTTATAATCCATTTAGAAGATATAAGCCTGTTATGGCTTCAAATAGGGTTGCAAACAAACCGAACGAACAAAACAAAGCCTTATTCGTGTCTGTTCGTTAAGGAAATAAATGTGTTCACGAACGGTTCTTGAGCACTAACCGAACGAGATTTTATGTTCGTTTCGTTCATTAAGGAAATGAGCGTGCTCACGAATACAAATAAATTTAGCAAACACGACGAAGACTAAAGGTTGATGGCAAAAAGAGTGGCATTGGAACTTGAAGCTCTAATTGTGGAATGGAATTACATAAATTAAAGTGGTGCGTTTCTAAGTCCACCTATTTGTTTTCTTTCAACGCATCATCATCACAACCCTGCAATATATATGAAAGTAACATGTCAACACAAAATGTATTGGTGAGCATACAAGTTTATTGTACTAGCATATGTATAAACAAGTTTTAACGAAATCCACATGGCAATAACGTATTCTAAAGCATAATATAACATGAACTAGCATGCAACACCTACTTGTCAACCCAAAATTCTCACTAGCGTAATCTTGTCGTCGCAACGACAAGACCGTTTTGTATGATTACTTAACATGAACTTAAGATACGGGCGGCGTACTACTCCTATAGTGCTATACATGTTAAAGGAGGCATGTACGAAGTTAATGACAAAGTATTGTTGCAAGAATGTCTTTTGGCATGCATGTATTTCTAGAGTATAAACGAATAAAGCATGTATATTGGAATCGGTTGTATGAGTAAAGTATTTACGTATATGTGTTTGTGTGAGTTTTAATATGAGATATATATTGCACCCAAATCCACTTAGAGTTTGACGAGTCCTGAGTTGAGGAACAACGAAGTTACCCTAAGAGGGAAACGAAGGTGTGTGAGTTACGGTTTTTGTTGTACGGATTGAATTCGGAATTTAAATGTTAACATATTAGAAATGTAAATTAAAGTACCATGAGAATGGTCATGCAAGGAGGTAGGAGGAATTTCCATCCATTTAATCTCATTATATGATTCACCAAAGCACAAAATCATCAACTTTATTGATGATTTCGGTTGGTCATGAACATAAAAATAATAAGACTAAAACCAACTAAACCTACAAACAACCATGTGAGCAAGCTAGATGCGTGCATCCCAAACATGGAAAGTGTTTGGGGACATGTTGTAGCCTTGTCCCTTTAATGGAAATTGTTTGATATTTAGTGGTATGAAGATGCTAAATCGACAAGTGAGGTAGTGGAACAAATTTGGAGAGCCAAAGCTTCCATGGTTCACACCTTCACCAAAATACAAGTCTTTCAACATTGAAGGTTGAAAGCTTAGATGGTTCCAACACTTTTGAAGTCACTTGGGACTTTTTAGGGCAAAATAAGGAGGTTTTAAGCCTTATTTCTTGTTGAAATCAACCACAACATAAACCTACAACTATGAGTTTAGTTGTGAGCAAGGTGGGTGTAAGATTTCACCAAGTTCAAACATTATATACAAGAAACAAAAAGATCATCAAACAAAATTTTATGCTAATCTGGACCTCAAATGTACGGTGAGGTTCCACCTTATTTTGCCATGGCAAACTTGTGAAAACCTTCCTAGAGGTTATCCAAGTAGTTTGAAAGAAGAAATGAAGAAGAAAGATGAAGAAAAGTGAGTTAGAAAATCACTAGAGCACTTGAACTTTCTACCCACTTTTGGAGTGTTATTGGAAAATTTAGAGAAGATTTGGTGGATTAGAGAGTGTGGAAAGTGATTAGGAGGTGGTGGAGGATTGTATTTATAAGTAAAGATTAGGGTTTGGGAGTTAACGAATGTGGTTGAGAGCTAATGAAGGTGGTTGGGAAGTTGGATTTTCATTTTTTAGTCCTTGCACTTGTATTGTTGGTTATTTAATGCTATAAAGGTGCATGCAAGTATCTTATAAGTATGAAACATGTATGAATGTGATTTCGAGAAAGTATAATCTCGATGTATGTCTAGGTTTTTTGTGTGCTAAAAGTAGTTTAATAAAAACAAACTAAATTAACCTAATCTAGACACTAAGTAATACTCTAGACTCTCTAAACTCGACTAAACTACTAACCGCCAAATGAATCGATTGACTCTAGTAAAGGTAAGTAAGTCCCGAAATCTTACCCACATGACTCTATTTAACTACGTTAACTAGATTCTAACTAGACTTAGACTGACACGAACATGACACTAATTGTTTTTATATTTGATTGGGGGGGGGGGGGTTTCTAAATAGCCTAAAAGTGGAAATTAATTAACTAAGTTAACTAAGCACAAACTAAACTCGAGTTTACTCAGATGATGGAAACAACTACCTAGATTGGAATCCTGGTTTGCATCAGTGATGATATTATTGGGATGTTAATTATATTGGAACCAGGTTCTTCTAATACTAAACCTGTCGAAATACCGAACAAGACCCCCGACCCTTCTAAGGAAGACACTTATGGCACTTTAAAGGCGGTTACGAACAATGGTTGGTCTAGACTCCCTCACAGGCTATCTAAATGGTTTACAAAAAGTATCCTAATCCGATTTACTACCCTCACAAGCTATAAACCTAGAATAGACTTGGGTTCTCAATTTAACTTGTTAGACAACGGTAAATATGGAAACTAGTTCACTCCTCATGAAGCTCCTACCTAGCAATTTAATGACTTAGACCTAACAATAACCTCGCACTTCAAAGCTTTTTAGATTAGTAGAACACTTAGACTCACCTAACTAACGTTATCGCTTCTAAGGTATATCGACCGATTAACCAAAAAGATTACAAAGCAATATCATAATCTAGCATGAACCTGTTACATGAAAGACATCCACTAAGACTCATACAAAGCAATAAACGACAATAAAACTACTCTAAGCATGGAAACACATCAAAGAAATAACCGAGTGACTACTTTCGCAAATAATCCATAAATAATTAAACATCCATAATAAAAATCAAAACTTTACATAACCATTCATCCAAGTTTAGGTAGTAAATAAGTTTAGCCAATCAAAGTCATTGAAACAATCGAAACAAGAGTATTAATAAGAACAAGAAACATGATCAAACAAGAAATGAAGAATAAAGAAACCCAAATAGTGAAAAGACGACCCGGATAACTTCCTTAGCTTCCAACCTTCAACCAACTACTTCAAGCTCTAAAAAAAGTTCCAAAAGTCTTCAACTTTTCGACCAGATTACTGCTGATTCGTGATTAGGGTTGAATTTCTTCTTAGTGATCATTATATATGCTTCCGCAAGAATCCAACTCCAGATACAAGTCTGTCGCGAATTACAACCCGTCGCATTGATGGAGAAGGTGAAACCCGAGCTTAAATGTGTCTATATGTTGAATTTTATATGAGTTTTATGTGTTTATACCCGTGGGATAGAGTATCTATGAGTATTCATTGATTTGCATGTTAAACACATAATTCGGTTGAGTTATGATGGTTAGAGATGAAGAGGAATGCATTGGGATGGCACTTGCAGCTTACAGGATTGATTCGGGATTGTTCGGTTGAGAAACTGACTCGAAGATGCAAGTTATGCGGAAAGACAAAGTTCAGGGACTATATGGTAATTATTAGAAAGTTCATTCATGGGCAAATGTGCAAGCACTAGGAAAGAAATAAGTCTAGGGGCTAAATTGGCATTTGATGAAAGTTGGTTATTGAAGAGAAGAGGAGGCGCAGGCCGCGACCGTAGCTTATGGTTTAATAACCGTAAGTTACGGTTATGAGTTCTCAGCAACATGTTGACAGAAGATGGAAACCGTAGCCTACGTGTCACTAACCGTAGGTTACGGTTGGGTTATAAGTGTGAACCAGAAAGTGGGGACAGTAGATTATGGTCCCAGACCGTAACTTACGGTCCGTATGACGGAAATTCGCGGGATTTGGCTCCATTGGGGTATATTAGGGTTTGCTAAACTTCTCATCATTATCTTCCACCTAAGGAACGAGTTTGGCACTTCTAGGGCTCCAAAGTTCAAGGTTTTTCACCTCCAATCATCATAATCTCGCATCTAATCACCGGATTGATCATGAATTCTTCATCTACTCAAGCTTTTGTGATCTTACTAGCAAGATGAGCGGCTAAACTCTTTTGGTTTCCTCCGGATGGAGGGTTTTTGTAAGTTGGATGATATTATGTGTTTGTGACAATTGTTTGAACTCGGTGATCTAAGCATTCGATGCTTTTCACCTTTGATTTAGTTAATTGATTGTAACAAGTTGCCTTTTATTAAACTTTAATTCTTGATCATTCAATTCCCGAGAGTTCTAGTAATTGGGATATATTTGTTATGGGATTAGGGTTGGTAATTGCAATTGATAGTCATTCGATAACCTCCCGTTATGTATTGACCGGAGTATTTAGTCGTTGATTATCACAATTGGTTAATTAGGTTAAAACACTTATGTCTATGTAAGTGTTTCGATTGAACATAATTGAATCTAGCTGTAAACCTGAAATCTGGAGGAACCATTTTCCTTTTATTGATATAAACCTCAAACTTTTAGTTGTTAATTTAGACAAACAATCAAACACAAATTGAATTTACCTTTTCAGTAGTTGTTAATTAATACTAAACATTACACACTTTTCACAATTCTCCTCTGGTTCGATATCCGACTTACTCTAGCTACCTAGTTTATTTCGGTTTTTGCATGACCCTTACGACAGTCCTCACACATTACATCCACTTAAGCGTCGCGTAGCGCGGCGCTTGAATTTTCAAAAACAATATTTAATTGCCTTCGCGCTAGCATAGGACTTTCCTCTCTACGGCCGCGTGACGCGACAGACTCTTTTTCCTCTTTTCAGCAACCGAGACCTGCAAATAACCAAACTATCAAAAGAAACTAATTCTAACTAAAAACCGAAATAAATGAAACGAAAGTATACAAATTTACACGATAAATGTATGTATTTCACAAATACATCAATATCCCCACACTTACTCATTTTTCGTCCCCGGAAAAGAGATATGCAAACTGAATCACAGCCAAAGCAACATTCGATCTCAAAATTAAGATTATATTATTAAACATCAAACACATCTTAACTCACGATTGCGGGTATACGATCCTCTTACACTCAACACCAGTTCTTAGGCCCTTATCATGTTTATTTACGTTTAAGTTCGGTCAATTAACCTAGGGTCTCACACTATAGAGTCACGGTTCCACCCAATCCTGTCTCAAGCTTATGAAATAAAAGGAATAACCAATTGGCTATTCCTAAATGTTTTATACCAAAACCCAAAGAATTTAAAATCATTTTTTTTCTTTCTCTATGTAATCTTTAGTTTTATATACATATATGCACGCATTTTTATTTGTAATTCTTTTAGCAAGACAAGTTTTAACACCTCACCTGGCTCATTTTTTAAGTAGACAAGATTAATCACTGAAATTTCACAATGTTTGACCGAAAAATGGCCTGTAATTGGCTAGAATTTGTTTGGAACCATTGATTTTTGGCCGATTAGGACTGCCTAGGGCCGCTGCTGACCATTTAGTGATTAATTGGCCGATTAGAGTACTCGATAAACCTCCGACTAGCGATTAATCGGCGACTAATTGGATTCTACTTAGGATTTTTCCAACGGTGAGGCCACAAGGTCTTGTCCACAAATCCAATTGGGTACCAAAAAAATTGCCAAGGTGGCACATGGTATTGTTTGAAACATTATTCTTGGTTTGTGGTACCAAATGTTTATGGGGAAGCGAGGTGATATGTTCAACGGTGATGCTGAGAAATGTGATTGTTTGAATTAATTTTAGAAATGATGAAAAGTGAAATAACCAACCTATGTATGGTATTTATACACATTTTCATACCAAAGTGTAGTATTTTCCTCTCTTTGAGCACGTTTTATTTATTCATTTTAACCAACTTTTAAAGTTATTTTCTCTCAAAATACAACCAATGGATTTCTACTAGCCCGTCAAACTCTTCTAGCTCATCATGTTCCGATGAAGATAATGTGTTACTGAAAAATGTTCATAAGTTCGCTAAGATTCGTGTGCATAGAGATTGTGAAGCTGCACGTGAACATCTCACGTCATATTACTTCACCGAGGATGCTGTATATCGTGAAGAGATGTTTAGAAGATGGTTCCATATGTCAAAAAGAACTATTTCTTAGAAAAAATTGGTGATATGGAGTGAAACATTGAATGGTTTCAAACACCAGATTCATTAAGAGTTTTACATCACTATAGAAGTGCGCATAGATATTCATCAACTTGTATACGAGAATGCTACAAACACGTACGATGAGTATTTCTGAAAGAACATCACGTGAAAGCCTACAATATTTTGTTATGTTGTGATTCAGTTGTACGAAACAGTGTATATGTTTAGGCCGACCTCCAAAGGCATGGAAGTTTTGTACGACATGCACCAAAGCAGACTTGGATTTCCTAGGGTGATTGAAAACGTTGTTTCTACATATTGGGCTTGGAAGAATTGCCCAAAATAATTCCAAGGTTAGTATATGAGAGGTAATTATTTTTCTAGATGATTGTGCTCAAAGCAGCATCATCCCAAAAATTCATGGTTATGACATGATTTTTAGGGTCTCCGTATAAATAACAACCTTAATGTACTCTATCATTCCCCTTTATTTAGCGTCGTAGAACACGGATTCGTACTGAAGATGCCATTTAAGGTAAACTAGATACAGTACAAGCAAGTGTATTATCTTGTTGATGGTGTATACCCTAGTTGGGCCACTTTTATTGAAATCATTTTCTTATGGACTTGAAGATAAACATACTAGGTTCAAGGCAACGTATGACTCTACAGGAAAGAACGTGGAACGAGCTTTTGATTTCTTAAGAGGTCGTTTGGGTATGTAAACAAGATTAGAAGAATAATGTACACGTGCATTGTACTACACAACATGATCTTGAAAATTGAAGGTGCGACGACCAATGTTGAACATGTAATCAATCCTCCAACAGATGAGGAAGTAAAAGATTGTATCCTTACGGAACTTCGGTGCCAAGATACCCCTATTTTGGGATGGATAAATTCTGCGTTGATATTGATGTGAAGGAGAGAGAATTGTGGGATGGGTGTGATGAAAAAGATGGATACCTTGTGACCTAAGTGATCCTCACTGGGTTATTATTGTATCGTAGTATGTTGCAATACATTCAATTAAATATTGTTGGAGAGATCATTATCCTAAGGATTTGGTATTGGTATATTAAGTGTTAGTGATGAAATTGAGGAACATAGATTCGGCCAAAACATAACATCGCCTTATGGATTGATCCGAAAAATATGTATTTAATTTTATGGTCTACACGGTTATGAATTCTAAAATTTGACTTGTACATAACCCGCTCTTAAAAGCTTCATCTTTGTGAGAATCATGACTCTAAGAAACATCACCCTCTTAGTACAGCTTCCAACGGAGTATAGTGGCAACATCTTTTACCTACCAAAGGGAAATAAAGAAAAATAACCATGCATATAAAGTAACTTCTTCAATTATAACATATTCATATCATATATGATATACGAAATCATAACACAATTCCCTTTGACTTAATTATTTGTAATACAAAACGGGGACGTAGGGGTGGATTTATAATAGAGTTTTTACTCGCGTTCATACAGAGGTAGGAGTGGAAAGCCCAAACTCAAGTGCCCATAGCTCAAAGGTTCCGTTAACAAAATCATAGTGACCACCCTTGAGTGCTAGTGTTTTGTTCACCAATCCTTCCCTCACAAACGGGTAAGTCAACAGATTTCCAAGCGATACGTTCACAGCTTCCTGCACGCCCAATACGCGTTATAAACCTTGTCACATATCTAAGTAAAATATAATTAATTTTCTTTACCTTTTCACATGTTACACATTGATCATCAAGAGCTGCACCGCCATGTTCTGCTACCACTTTTTCTTCGCGGGGAGGCATACTTTCACCCAATCCTCGATGAAATCACTGTGTGTCATAGCGTACCATTAATACATTATAAAAATAAGAACTACGAGAAGCGCATATTGCTTCTGTACCTATTGCTTTACAAGTGGTAGACCAGATAGATATGTAACCACCCATATTTCTCTCTCTCTACCTCTAATTATATTTTATATACAATGCACAAGTGTATTATGCAGGTTCTTATGGTTTTAACATTAGAAGGAAACTTACGTTACGTGAGGTCCCTCATCCGGGAAAGTCATGAGACCCTTGATCCCTCCACATTTGCTGTGCCCAATGACAATGATTTCCGATACCTACACGAATATTGATAAACTTCGGTTATGAAAACCGGTGAAGCAAGTATAGTAAAACAAACTAACGAGTCAAATAGATTAACATGCTAGCAGCTAGACAGGAATGCTACCCTGTCAACCTGACCCAACATGTAGTAAAATATATATTGTCTTGACCCGTTACTTCAAATTTTAAAAAAGCAAGGGTTCTTATATTTAGCCATTTAGGATACCTTTAGATGCAAAACTGCATACTCCACAGCAGCTCCTACTCCAGCATATTTTACCTGTTTATGAACAAAAAACATGGTTAAAAACATGTAATATGTAGATATTTAACAATCACAGTAGCAGTAAACTAACCTGGTCAAAGGGAGGAACCATGTTGGCAACGTTACGGACGACAAATGCCTCACCGGGCTGGAAATCAAGAACGTGTGATGGGCAAACTCGCGAGTCTGAGCATGCAAAAACCATGAACTGCAACATATAACCGATATTAGTTTTTACACTAAAACATGAGCGCGTGATGTGATTATGAAAATGGGTTGAATGTCGAAAGTAGAACATGACTCGACCTTTGGGCTCTGGCCTTGGGCAAGCTCATTGTACAAGGCTGGGTTTGTCCTGCATACATGTGCACCAAATAATGTTACATTGTTATAAATGAATACGCGAAAAATGTGTGTCAAAATTTTATGTTACTCGAATTTCTCTGTCTTGAACTTCACAAAGCCGCTTTTGATCCTCTCAACAGTGTCAGATGATGAAACACTGCTGCCGGATGTTGCTGCTGCTTGAGCTGTGATGTTGTCATTCTTGCAGCGGCCACTGGGTCTAACTCCCCCTTTCACTGTCGAACAATAGCACAAGCATCATTTTGTTTCGAATAAAGTTTGATTTATTATAGGGGAACAAAAAGTATTTTATAAATTAAGTTTTGGTTAATTCATTTGGTTTTGACTTACATCATTAGTTTCTTGAGCTCGTTAATGGCATTCTCATACGCTTCATTTCCGTCTTCTGTCTGTAAACATGTTGATAAATCAATTAGTTTTGTGTTTTGTTAACTATATAAGCTTGATAAGTCTCGCAAACGTTTATTTTTAGTATTCAAGCTTGACTCGAAAGTCTACTTGATTATCTTGTGTCTAGCTCGAGTCGAGTCAATTATGATAATCACACAAGTAGATCTCAATTAGTTTGTAAAAAAATCTACATTGTTTTGGTAAAAAGTTGTGGTCTAAGTTTCAGAAACACATTTTGTAAAATCTTCTAGTCAAGCCAACAACAACTCCTACTAGAGGCAATAAAATACGAGTTGAGATGACTCGAGTTAACACGTTCAATCCAAGCAGGAAGTTGAACTCGAATCTAACTGAAGTAGGTCGTTGTATTATTATTCTTATTATTTTGATAATCGCGTATGTTTTTCTAATAACATATAGTATCAAATTACCAAGAAAAGAACTAAGTAATAAAAAGTGGACATTAGATTTAATAAGAGTCAGCTAGAAAACTACCTTATAACGTAAATATTTGAGCGAGCCAATATATACTCATAATGTGACATAATTCACATATCAAAACAACAAAACATACCCAGTTAGGTGTGATGATGGGAGCAGGCGCGGCGAAAACAGGCTCATTGCGGATGAGACTGGGAGGAGTCGTGGAAGATGAGGATGATGAGTTGCAAGTAACTCTAGCAGCAAACGAGCCAGATCGGACTGACTTCTTCAGAGATGAAGCATTGAGGAAAGAAGGAGCGTTGATGGCAAAAGCAGAGGCAGCGGTCGACATTGTTCACAAAGTTAGTGTTCTCAGTCTGTCTTGGCTGATGACATTTGATCTAGTTTGGGGATTATATAGTAATGTTTGAGATAAACCGATGAGGGACGAGCGTTCCAAAACACTCAGAAGATTTCGTCTTCATGCCTTTTCCTCACAGTCACAGCAGTTAATTCTTATTGTTCATTTCAGTTTTTGGTTGTTTGTTTTTTAGGCAAAAACTAAGATTGGTTGATTAAAAAAGTTTGGGCCCATGCCTTTACTGGTCGCCACGGGTATCTTGCATGGTGGTGTATGTATATATGTGTATTATGTATATGTCACACACTAACACATCATGACCGTTGATGGACCCTTGTTGCAAAGATGACCAATATGTGTCTTTATGTTATATTAACATGGATTTCTATAGATCTAAACAATCTCTAAGCTAGCCAATCGAAGTTAAAAATATTAAAAACGATATAAAGTATGGTTAAATGTGTGCTAAACCTTTCTAAGAGCACCCACAATGTGGGCATTTTACTCGTCCGGTTCCCACGTGTAACGGTCCGCGGACCTTATCCCTTGTCCGGTTACATAGTAGCCCTTGTCTGGTTATTGCCATGTCCGATAGTCGCGACCTCCAACCGACTTCTTGAGTGGGACCCTACTACCAATGATGTGTCTGATGTGGTAAAAAGTAGGTAATAATGCGGAGTTTGTTGAAGATTGTATATTATGGGGAAATGAAGGTTTTTAAGGAGGTTTGTAAATTTGATGTGACACTGAGGTGACGGTTTATTTTGGTTTTGATGGTTTGTACGGGTGCTCTAGTAATATAATGTGCAAAAAAGTACATCAATTATAGAAGATAAACGTACATATTTCCAAACAATATTAAGAAATTAATTGAAACATTTTTTTCTAACGGCGGCACAATAGAATATGTGCTACAAAATTGTACTTAATTGCCCTGGCATATGACAAGATAAAAGCTAGAAACACCATTACCACTTGAAGCATGTTTTATAGTACGATAATTATTAAATTTATATATTCGTTGTGCACCCTTGAGGATATTATACCCCGGTTACTTTTTAACCTAACATGTGCAATAGATTCTTTTTAGAAAAAAGACTTTAAAACTGGTCTACTTTTAGAATTGAACTATTAGAAATAACATATCCTTTTGTAGTAGTGATTTCATGTGAAAATAAGGTTACTATAAATTAACTAACCTATAATTAATGTACATAAATTTTAGCATAATTTGTGACGTATACATTTTTATTTTACATTGATTCATTTTTATAGTTCTATCTTTTAATCCTTTAAACACTTCAAAGATTCATTAAAGGGATGATAATAATATTTGTTACACATCTAAACAACATATATACATCCAAAAAGATTCATTAAAGTGATGATAATAACATTTATTACACATCTAAACAACATATATACATCCAAATTAATTTACTACAGATAGATTCTGATTCAAGTGATAATCTGGTTTTAACATTCCAACCAAATAATGATAATAACAATAACGCATATTCAATGGGTGCACTGAGAGTGTCGGGATTGTTTATGTTGTCGTTAAAAAAACAATAATACAAGTTCATACACGTCACTAGATCTAGGCAGGCATAAATTAGTTAAGTGATGATCATGGATGAATGGTCATGGATGGAGGATGTATACATGATAGGTGTGAGATTAATCATGATATCTTACCATGAATATCACTATGTGGTCTCCAGAAATAGAAAATGACCCCTCGGGATGAACTATCTAGAAGCATTTTCTTTTTGAATTTTCAAAAATATTTAATCTCCTCTACTTTAGTAAACTTTGTTGGCCCAGTTCTGGGTCACATTTTTTAACCAATTATAGAGGATCAAACATTCTTTAGTTACTATAGTTAATTTTCTTCTAGTTTAGTAAATTTTCTTAACTAAGGTAATTATCCTAGAAGTTGCTCGTTACAATTTAACTTGTTAACAAATTGCGGGAAACGAATCCCATGCCCAAGTACTGACAATGTGTATATTTGTTGTTCAGTTTTCGTGTTGGCGAATATAGGATTTTTTATGACATGATATAATTAATTACCATTGTAACAACTATTTGGTTGCATGGGTGAGTTTTGCCAATGCAATGGATTAAAGGCAAGGATGATGATAGAGGGATAAGGTGGTGGTGGTATGAATTGCTCCCTTTATCTACATTGGATGGCATGTTGATCTCTTTACCATCGTCTTTATTTCTGTCCTTATCCTACCTAGATGCCTTGGAATTGAATATGTGGTACAAGGTATCCACATCATCTCCTTCACATACTTCTAACCAAAAGTAAAGAAGAAAAATAAAACTAAAAAGAATCAATGAATGAAGTTATAAACTAGTATGCTCCTCTTCAATCAATCCATTTGGGTGTCGGAATGTTGTTAGGGCTAGACACGTATAGATCCATGTCCTTGTCTCACCTCCTAAACTAATCAATAAGAATTTAGTTAGAATGATCGGACATATAAATCTTTAAAATAATTGGAGCTTGAAAACGGTATATTAGTACCTGAATACACGTATGTTCCACGCCCATAACCTTGTCAACGCTCATATATGCTATCTAACTCTACGTATTATTTTTGTCTCACCTATTGGCTTCTATTGTACACAAAAATTTTGCGTGAATTGCCATCGATGCCTTGTAATAGCACGGGTGCACGGGTGACACGGTGCAAGATCCCAACCCCTTAGTAATATAATGGTTTAGACTGTAGAGTAGAAGAGGATTTATTTATAATACAAGGACCATGAAACCATAGATCATAGATGTGTACATGATTGCATCATTCTATACTTTTTTATGAAATAATCCAAAGAAACATGTTAAGCTTGTTAGATGCTATTTCGACATGTATGTTGACATCCTCTTGCTACTTATGGCAAACTCTATATTGAATTATTATAAATCAATTTGGGCTTTTTGTATAATAGTTTATAACTTATAATATATTTTTGTGGGCCATAAAAGAGTTACAGATCATTTAAACAAAGGGTCACATTGGATCCGATCGGATTTTTTCCCCACAAAAATATGGCCAAAGGATTTTTTTGTGGGCTATATTTTGTGGGAAAACAACTTTTCTGACACCGGATACAATTCAGTAGAATTTGCCAGCCCCAATCCGAATTTTGAAATTTTCCAACCCGACGGATTTTTTCAAGATCTTCTCACATTGGATCCGATCCTGATTTTACTGTTTTTATATTACTTTTAAAATATAAAGTTCATTAGTTTATTCTATATATTTGTTATATATTGGTATTTTTTTATATCAACTTCTTATTGTAAAAATCTACAATGTGAATTTTAGTGTGTTTAATAACGAATTTATGTTATATAACTTCTAAAAACTTATACATAAATAAAACTAGGAAATTTCCCCGCGCGTTGCGGCGGGTCCAAATGTAAAGTAACTCGAATTTGTAAAGTAAAGACCTGAATAGTTTATGAACAAAGGTGACGTCAAAAGGTAGACAAACTGAAGATGTACATAACATTAAGCACGGAAACGTATTACATATGGCCCGACTTATTTGCGAAAGAAATTTACGGCAAAAACCAACATGAACTTATACCAACATGTACATAAAAATAAGTAAAACGTTATGTCTTTTAAGTTCAAAATGGTACCGCACGTTGCGGTGGCGTCGAAACGTAAAATAAGTTGAATTTATAAAGTTTAATAAAAACATATTATATTTGACCCGAGTTGTTGTAAACAAAATTTATGCGAAAAGTAGATCAACCGAAAACGTAAAAAAAGCAAAAAAAACTATTATATTTGAGCCAACCCATTTTCAAAGAACCATAATCAACTTGAATTTATACTGACACGTACAAAAATATAAGCTAGTAAAAAATGATTATAAAGTTTTTAGAAAGTTGAAGGGTTGCAATTGTGAATACCAAATGTTGAAGGGAAATTATTGGAAGAAACAATAACTTATTTGCAGTGGCGCCGAAACGTAAAGTAATTCGAATTTATAAAGTATAATGAAAACATATTGTATTTGACCCGAGATGTTAAGACAAAATTTATGTGAAAAGTAGATCAACCGAAAACGTAAAATAAAACAAAAAAACATATTATATCTGAGCCTACCTATTTTCAAAAAAAACGTAATAAACTTGAATTTATACCGACACATTATAAAGTTAAAGGGTCGCAAAGGCGAACACTAAATTTTAAAGGGTAAGTTTAGAAAAATAAAAAATAAAAAAAGGGTTCCCCACGCGTTGCGGCGGGTCCAAATGTAAAGTAACTCGGATTTGTATAGTAAAGATCAGAATCGTTTCAGAAGAAAAGTTACTTTAAAACGTAGATAAACTGAAGATGTGTATAAAAATAAGCACGGAAACGCATTATATATAGCCCTACTTATTTGCGAAAGAAATTTATGTCGAACACCAACCTGAACCTATACCGACATGTACAAAAAAAATAGGGAAAATTTATGTTTTTTAAGTTGAAAACGATACCGCAAGTTGCGGTGGCGTCGAAACGTAAAGCAAGTCCAACTTATAAAGTCTAATGAAAATAAATTATCTTTGACCCCACTTGTTGTAAAAGAAAGTTTATGCCAAAACGTAGATTAACTGGAAAAGTAAAAAATAAAAAAACCTAAACTTATACCGACACGTAAATAAAAGTAAGAAAAAAATGTTTTTTTAAAGTTAAAATTGGTACCACGCGTTGCGGTGGCACTGAAGTATAAGCACATAAAAAAATGATATAAAGTTTTTAGAAAGTAAAGGGGTTATAAATACTAATACTAAATATTAAGGGTAAAATAATAAAAAATAAAAACTTATTATCAACAAAAGAAAATATATTAAAAAAAGGACAAATGACCAAGTGCCATGCAGAGCATGGCACTGGTCACCTAACTTCAAATTGTAGGATTACTTGTAAAACTCCTAGCGTGGTGCGGCAGGTTCAAATATAAAGTAACTTGAATTGGTGTGGTAAAAATCTGAACCGTGTCTAAACAAAAGTTACGTCAAAACGTAAATAAACTGAATATGTACATAAAAATAAGCACGAAAACTTAATATACATAGTTTCACTTTTTTGTGAAGGAAATTTACGTCGAACATTAACCTAATTTTATACTGATACGACATAAAAATAAGTGAGACATGTTTTTTTAAGTTAAAATTGGTACCACGCGTTGCGCTGGGGCCCAAACGTGAAGTAAACTGAATTTACAAAATCTAATGAAAACATATTATATTTGACCCGACTTGTTTTAAAACTAAATATATGCAAAAACGTAGGTTAACTGAAAACGTACAAAAAACATATTATATCTGAGCCTACCCATTTTCAAATAAACGTACTAAACCTGAGTTTATACCGACACGTACATGAATATAAACACGTAAAAAATAATTATAAAGTTTTTGTAAAGGCGAAGGGTTGTAAATGCGAATACTAAATGTTGAAGGGGTAATGGCTAAAATAAAAAGAACCGACTAAAAGGAAAAAAACGTAATCAACCGGAATCTATAACAACATATACGTAAATATGAGCACGTAAAAAAAGTATATAGATTTTAGAAAGATGAAGAGTTATAAGTGTAAATATTAAATACTAAAGGTTAAAAACTAAAATAGAAAAAAAAGTAACTAATGACAGTCTGCCATGCAGCAGCCTGTCACTGTTTATCACTCTTTCTATTGTAGGTTATATAGAATATGAATATTTTTTAGTTTGTTTTATATATTAAATCTCTTCACATCTTGTTTGGTGGCGAGTAGTGTCGGGTATTACATTTTGAGATGGTGTAGAGTGGTCCCTTTCGGCTTACACTGTTAGAGAGATACTAGAGCTTTATGATCATGTCGGGCTGAAAGGTGTGGCTAAAGAGCTTTTTTACGGGATTGTCATAATCGGGTGTTGGAGCATTTGGTGTGCTAGGAATGGATTAAATTCTCCAATAATCAAGTTCGGGTGGAAGATATTATTAGCGAAATTAAGTCGGTAGGGTTTCTTTGGGCTAGAAGTAGATTAAAAGCTAAGTCCGTGTCTTGGACCGAGTGGTGTTAACTTTGTATCTATGTAGAGTTCTTGAATTTGTTGTGTGGCCGCCCCGTTTCGTGGGTTGGTGGTTTCTAATGAAATTTACTTTAAAAAAACATGTGTTAATAAATGTAATGTTATATACTTAGTAATCAAACAAGTTATGTTTTAAAAAAACATATGCAATGCACCATTGAATAAACCCTTCGAAATATACTAATAGAATAAAATATAATATAATTTGTTAACATATATAATCGTCAAGATATGTATGTAAAAATTGAACATTGACGTAACAGTTATAAATTTTGTTAAGCTATTTTTTCATTCAATTAGGTATTAACTTTGATCTTTGTCACACCTCGACTCGCAGCGGAAGCGCACGCGGGGAGTAACAGAAACATGGTATGAACACATTATTTACAAAGATATTGTATTGTATTCCAAAGATACATCAATTTACATTATTGATTACATACTACAAGTATGCTATCATAGTACATTCTTGCAGATCACGTTAATCTTCTAATCCGTATGCTTCTATACATGTATTTAGTTTTAGAGCAGTTCTTGTACAGCAAACACAAGTATCACACAAGTCTCAAGTCACCTTAAAAGCATGTTACATTTGGAAAAAGGTCAACTACAAATAGTTGGTGAGTTTCACTGTTTTAGTTTGCATCATACAGTTGAAAATGTAGTTCAAGTTTGACACATTTGATTAAATTATACTGAGCCCACAAGTGAAACCTTGACAGTTTTCAAGTGTCGTGTCCCATATCCTACACCTCAACATTTTCCACCCCAAGTAGCTATGCCTAATACCACATAACGTGCTCACAGAGAGTGCATGGACATGTGCAATTGAAGTAGAACCCATGGCATTCGTGTCAACTCAAATGGGTTTGTCAGACCAATAGTACTATTCACACATCCACTGGCTTTTGTCGATCACTTGTGTTTGTGGAGACTTTTTATTTGTTAGTATAACTCAGATAATTCACATCACAACATGTATGTATGTGCAAGTGCAAGCATGTACGTATGTAACATGCCTTTCACCCCAAGTAAAACAGTAAAACAGTTTGAAAGCGGGGTAATAAAACTCACTAGATAAGCAATGCACTGCAATCACATAATGGATAGGTATCAGTTTACAACTACTCCAGTCCTTGTATCAGACAGTTTTGGGTTAGTTACCGAAATCAGGGTCGGTTCGGTAATGGTCATAACTTGTGCTCGAATGGGTATATTCATCCTAGAGTCAACCAATAGCATAACGGTAGTGTTGTGGGTATTATCTTAGTGTCAAAGTTCATTTCGGCTTCTGTGCCCCGTTTTGCGTGACGGTCACGGTTGCTTGTTCTACATGTTCGGAGAATGATATGATCAAATGAAGGGTTCTAGTGTATTGTATATTAGAAATGATTAATTTTATATTGAGTGAGTTGGGGCGTTTGAGGGACCCAGGTTGCCCAATTTTCAGTTTCCGTTTTCGTCGTCGGGGAATTTTCCAAGCCGGTGTGTAAAGCATCCGAAGTACCCATTTTACCCCGAAACAGTCCGGAATAACTCCGACGTGCTACTTATTGCCAATTTAACAATCGGCTAGTTTACGGTTCGGCAGGTTCGCTAAGCGTTTAAACTTGCCGATTTTGTTTAAAATAATGCAATTTTAATCCCAAAAATTGTTATTCATTATATATTACTTATAAAATTCTAAATATTTTTATATAATTTGGTAAAAATATATATAATTCTTGAAAAACATTTTCAGAATTTATAAAATTAATTTATCAGTTTTAATAAATTCATTATAAAATTGTATTTAACCGAATAATTGGCGTCTAATATGATCCAAGTTCTAAAAATTCCCAAAAATTCATAGAAGTGTCCCAATGTATCCAAAAACTTTCTGGAAAATTTTAAGATTTTCTGACTTCGTTACCCCATGTTTCCAGCTGCCGAAACTTCACGAAAACGCGACTTTTAGAACCAAAGTCAAACTCAGTCAATGGTCCCCAAACTTTCCCAGAATGTTTTACATATTAAACTCAACATTCCTGTAATATTTGTTGATTTATTGAGCTAGTTTAGTACTTTGCTAAATTTATTCCTTTAAAACAGTTAAAAATTCACCAAAAATCACAAAAAACTTAGAAAATTCTAAACATTTACACGGAACATCTTTTTTCATCCCATATGATCACTCTGAAACGTTTCAAGTTCAATGAACATTCACAGACGAAGTTATGGTACACATAATTTTCTACGTCCTAAATTCAATTTTCAGAAAATATACCTAGCGAAACTTGTGTTTTCGCACAACCCTTGTGTATCTAGAAGCGAGATAAGCTTATGTTCAGTACCTATACACCATAAACAACACAAGTATACATAAACCCATGTCAATCAAGCCTTAGAATTGTTATTTTTAGAGTTAGGGTTTTGTTTGTTCAGTTTATGTCGAATAGGTTGTGTTTTAGTATCATAATCTATGTTTTTTACATAAACCCCAACCATGTATGATCTTTTCATACCTTATTCATCTTAGAACAACCCGTGTTTCATCAAATCCCTTAGAATTTCATGGTTAAATTTGTTCCTTTTTATCAAAACCCATGTTTTAAGTATAAAAACTTAAGAAGAGTTAATCACCATAGTGTTATACTTTGATTCAGATCTTGTTCTTGCTAAATCTCAGCAGTTTTTTTGATGTGTATGTGTGTGGAAAGGTGTAAAATTATGAGAATTTTGGTTAAAATGAAATATATATATATATATATATATATATATATATAACAATTTAGTTTGTTTTAATCCTTACAACAGTTTTACTAAGTTACATACTTTTGTTTCTTGTTCACATTCACGAAAAACCCTAAAATACGCAAAACACACAAATGATACAAGAAATCAAGCAGACAAGTTAGCTAAGCTAAAAAAAGCTTACATTAAATTTATAAAAAAATATCAACATTTCATTTAAAATGCTAGATTAGTTTTGAGAAAACGACTTAAGCCATGTAACTCTAATTCCTTGTTAAAATCGTAGATCAAAGATTCAAGACTAAATGAATATTTTAAACGTTTTAATAGAACTAACATACAACACCAACTATAAGTGATTCAAGACAAAACACTCAACACCCAAACACCTTAAACAAAAGGAAGAATCGGATCAACATTATGTTATGCGAAAATATCATAAACCCTAACATGAGAACGATCCATACCAATTAGCGAAAGTATGAGAGAAACAAATGAGTCACCTAAAAATATATTCGGTCAAGCTTTAGTATCAATGATGAATCTGGCTATCCAGAAAGAGCCCCTATACTTCTCCAATTTACTAGTAGTAACCCCTCATGTTCCCAATATCTTAACATTTGTCCGAACATAAAAAACAAAAAAAAAAACTGAATTAATACATTTTACTAAATACATGTTTGCAACACTATTAAACTATACTATTAACGCTTTATAATCTTTATCTTCCAAGATAACAAAAATGGAATAGATGTGGTAGGCATATTGTTGCCAAAGGCGCAAGGCGCCCGCCCTTAAGTCACGAAGGGTGAGAGCCTAAGAAAAACAAGGTGCATAGCATAAACATATCATTTTTCGGGATTTTTGACTTATATTAGGCTAATTTAGGGCCATTTTTAATGTCTTAGCAAGGTTCACTAGATTTTGTAGATTTTTTTACAATAATTTCAAAAGTTGGTTGGAATCTAGCTACCCAAAGCTCGTCGAAGCGTCACCAGAGCGCATGGGTGGCCACAAGGCGCTTTCCTTGCGACTCGCCTCACCTGATGGCCTAGGCGCACGCCCAAAGGGCTTTTGACAACATAGGACAGACATTCAAAAGACATATGAAAGTCACAAATACATACACCACAACAAACAATTGAAAATCAGGAAGAAATTCAGATTTGTTCAATTCATCAACATCATCAGTAGATATACAGTGAAGACGCATTAAAATGAGATCAGGATTGGCAACTTTAAATGAAATTTGAGCATTGCAACTGAGATGGGGCTTTGGGACAAAAGTGTTAGATTAGATGGTATTTATTGTTTAAGAGTAAAAGATCTATGTTAAGAAAAATCTATAAGGATATGAAACACTAATATGGATGTAGTATATGATCCAATTAAAATATATGGACAAAATAAGGTGTTATAATTTTGTGAACAATTTGCAAAAAGATCACGTGGGATATGATATTGGGAGATGATTGATCACGGACAAAACACGGGCCTGGGCCAGGACCACGTCTAGATTGGGTCGGACTTGGTGGCGGTGGGCCTTGGGTTTTAATGTACAATATGGCATATGCAAGCAAAATTGGACTACTTAGCGAAGGGCTTGAAGGAACATGGTGTGACCTATGGGCTGTGGGCAGAAGTTAAGCAGGGGATATTGTGAATCCTAGTAAACCAAATTGGAGGCCTTAGGAGTAAGGCTTGTGGGGAAATACTTTCAAAAGCCTAAAAGGGTGGGGCTGTTTAGTTTTGTTTTTCATACTTATTTTATTTTTCTCTTTTTACTATACTTTTAGTTACTTTTATTAAATGTATATTTATATATAAACTTGTAAAAGGTTTGCAAAACTACAAATATATAAAAACTAAATAAAAATAAATCTGTTAACATATAACAATATAATATTACTTAATTTTAGTTTTTTAAATATGAGAAGTCCATAACAATTATAAAAAGCTGATATTTTTTTACCAAAACTTTAGTTATATTTAACATGTTTAAAACTTGATATCCCTTTTACTAAACTTAGATTGACATGTTAATGGGTCGTGTTAGGTTACATCATTTTGATTTTTTGCAGGTTATAGTTAATATCTTTGACATAAATAAATATATGGGACCGTTAATTTGAGATTCATCGACCCTTTAACAAGCCGAAGAGGTTTATACTATTTAGTTTATTGTAACATTTAACTATTTACATACATAAAGTTTCTAAAATTTAATTTTAGCCTTGATTATACAATATATAAATAAATTATGAAGTTAATTATTGTGGTTTGTTGAATATAACATTTATAGTCCACTAGTTTAAAAATTGACAAAACAGTACCATACTTTCACTATTGTAACAATTACAGTCCATATACGACAACCTGATCTATTTATTCTATTAGTTTCGTGTGAAATGACCATAACGCTCATCTCAATAAAAAATATAAGTTAATTAAAAAAGCAAGATATACCATCTACAAGTCATCTAATCTACTTAATAAAATCCTAAACCCCTTATCATAAGGCGTTGTTCCACCACCACCCCATTCATTTCTGCAAAGTAAATGGTATCCACCCTGTAACATTTGTCGAAAAACGGGTTTTCCAAACCTGTTTCGTTTATTAATCGAATAATCAGTTTTAATTCTTGTTGCTCATTTAATGTTATTTTAATTTTAAACAAAACATAACTAATAAACATTTTAGATTATGGAAATTAAAATTGTTAAAAAATAAAATTAAAACAATTAAAAATGAAAAAGGGCTGCCGGGTTCCGAACCCGGGTCAGCCGGAGAACCTTAACACCAAACACATAACCACTCCGCCACTTGATGTCTTTGTGAATTCTAGGAAACAATTAAAACATAAGTGCAACCGTGAATCAACCTGTTTGCGCCAAACTGAAACCGATATCGGCTTCCAAACGTCCAGGGACTTTTGAGTGATCGCGGATTCTTGATTATAACCGATAAACCGACATTCTTAATCAATTCAGCCTTTAATGAACTTGAATTCATGTGATGTTCGGGTTTAATAACCGAAAACATTCACTTCCTGAATTACTCCAACAATATCAGTATCTCGCGACTAAAAATCATCCACAGAACTCTCAATTTCACTTTTGCTCTATTGTCAGTTCGTCGGAAACGCTTTTTGAACTCGCCGGACTTTCGCCGGAAAACCGTGTCTTTCATCAAAATGGTAAATTTCTCAATTCTTTCATCTTCTATCAGTTTTTAGGCTTTTGCTAACTCAAACCTTTCAATCAGGATCAATCCCAGACGACGATATCGGATAATCAACACTCGCCGGAAGTTTTCTGAAAATTCCTACATTGCACTGTGAAACGGTATAATCATTCAAACCTTCTGATAACTCTTGTTTAGTCCTTCAATTTTACAATTAGTTAATCAAAAACTGTTAATTGGTCCGCTCAGACGGAGTTCATAAAAACAGAGCCAACGACTTCGCCGGAGTTCTGAGAAAGATCATCTTCCGGTATGTTCATTCCCAAAACCTTTCCTATCCGTTACATTTTAATCATTCATACGCCTGTTAATTGAATTGAACAAGTTCAGTAGAGTAATCGTTGTCTGGGTTATTGTAACGAAGAAGATGAAGTTAGTTTGTATATAAATTTAATATAAATTGGATTATATCTCGGGTTAGACACACAGTCCAGCGGTGGACTGTGTGCAATTGAAACATAGCGATACCGGGTTCGAGTCCGTCCTTGTTCCGTTTCGTCACAATATTCAGACTTTTTATAAAACCCAAATACGAAAACTTCCAGTTAGTATATAAGAGAAATAAAAACAAGTGTTTTAACCAGGTTAGACACACAGTCCAGCGGTGGACTGTGTGCAACGTTAATCAACAGGTCCCGGGTTCGAGACCTGTTACGCACGCCGGTCCGATAGAATTAAAATCCTTTTTAAAAATAAATGAATTTTGGAATAAATTAAATAGTATATAACTATAATTAAAAAAAGAAATATTTCGAGTTAGACACGTAGCTCAGTTGGTAGAGCTGCGTGCACGCGTACGGGAGGTCACGAGTTCGAACCTCACTCAGTGCAAACAATATACACGACCGAACCGGTCAACAAGTCAAAGTCAATGGTCAACGGTCAAACCCAAAAATCAACATTTTTTATATTTTTATTTATTTATTTAATTTAAAAATCAATTAAAAATACTTAAAAATAATGTTTTTAAAGTTAGAAAATAGCCTTAAACTCACAAAAATATATCTAAAAATCCTATTAAAATTATTAATAAAATCCACTCATTTACCATACCTTTTCGTTATTATTTAGGTTAGTTAATCCTCGTCGATCAATCCTCTAAACTCGTGCGCATTCAACATCTTCAACCGAACGCACCCAATGTGAGTGAATCTCTATAAATTCCCCGTTTTAATCACGTTTTTGGGGTGTATCATGTGTCTTATTATTTATTACATTTAAACAATTGTGCATCCATCATATCCATGATCAAATGTGTATTCAATATGTATCAACTGTTTGTGTGGTTATTGTTTAGATTAAATTTATCATTTTCAGTACATACATTATCATAGGCCGCCGCTCCCCATTACCTATGAGCGAGAGCCGTTCCCCATTACCTATGAGCGTGAACGAGGCGTTGCCAACATATGATCAGCTCCGTTTGATTGAGCCTTGATCGCACATACATTTCATCATAGGCCGTCTGCTCCCCATTACCTATGAGCGTGAGCCGTTCCCCATTACCTATGAGCGTGAACGAGACGTTGCCAACATTTACATTATCATTCATGTTATATATTCATGCAAGGTGGTTTGTTATTGTATGTTATTGTTTATTATTGTTATTGTTATTGAATGTTTATTTACGTTTGCTCACATATGATTATTGCACAATTTTCCATAATAAATATAACAAGAAATCAATAATAAATGTTTTCTAACAAGGTTCACTCGCCAACTTTTGTTGACCCAAAAATCCCCATTTTTACACATGATACAGGTGATCCAGATGCAGCAAGAAACATATAGGATGGCTTAGAAGAATAAACCGGTTTAGACTTTGGATTGTTTAGTTAGTTATTTTTCTTTGTAATTGTATGAACATGTTTGGAATATTGAGGATGTAATTTTGAATATAATAAATATGAAACATATTAGTAAACATCATGAGCTTTGGTGATAACCCAATTATGCCCCGACTCTTATTCCGCTGCGGGTCGGGGTGTGACAGATTGGTATCAGAGCCATGACTATAGGGATATAGGATAGGTTATTAGACCCTTAGAGCCTATACTATAGTTGATTAGAATTTTTAAAAATTTTTTGTGTTACATGCAAAATTCATGATGTTTATATGTTTTATGTTTAATGTTACATTCAATGTTATGCAAGCATGTTCATAAGTACATATTATTATACAATGCCTATCATGAATCATATTCTCATAACATATCATATCCATGAGAGCACACACCACACAATTTCCATGACTTTTACAACGATTTTTGTATTTCAAATCACATCAAAGTGAGTTCTCATGACGGGCATGTAGTAACTGGAAGGGTACAAGTACCGGTAGTCGGAACGTCCTGTCTAGGCTTGGCATTCGTATAAATCCAAAATAAAGGACCAGTTTGCCTACCTGGGGACTAACGATGAGAGTACGAAGGACCTATTAGGCCAAAGCATGCTATACCAAACGTCGTGTGAGCTAACCCCACTTTGAGTTGTCATTGTGTCTACACTTGGACACCCTCCGACCATACATCTCGCAAACATATTTCATGGTTTTCATTCGGGTGATGCGAGTGTTAAACTGCCAATACCAATGTGAATCCTACTAAGCCAATAGTCATGGGGGCCCACATGACTATACAGGTGAAGGTATGGGGGACATTTGAGGCCCAAACATGAGCAAACCCAAGACATCCTATGGATGTAGTTGCATTATTGATGTTTATGTTATTTTTATTATTTTGAACGACACATGACACCTAAAAACTTCTTAAACTCACAATCTTCCTATGTACGTTCCTGTAGATGTCGACTAGGCAACTACGTGGAGGTAGAAGGTCAGGAAGGTCAAACGAACGCTTGGCCACTCAAATCGCAAAACAAATGGCCGCGGTGCTTCCTGACATCGTAATTCAAGTCCAACAAGCTCTCGCCGCAAATCCCATCAATCCTCCCCAGCAAGAAGACCAGAACGTCGACAACCCTCCCTCCAAAAAGTGCTCATACAAACATTTCAAGTCTTGCGATCCCCCGAAATTTGAAGGAACCGAAGGTGTCACTGCTCTCCTCCACTGGTTTGAGGAAATGGAAAACACCTTCCTCAATTGCGATTGTCCCGAGGATCGCAAGGTACGTTACGCAACCGGGAGACTATTTGGAGTAGCCCTGACCTGGTGGAACACAGAGAAGGGTAAGAGAGGAGTCGAAGATGCTATGGCCTTAACATGGGAAGAGTTAACGGAAATAATGACAAGACGCTTCTGTCCAAGAAGCGAAATCAAGAAGTTGGAAGATGAATTCCACTCGTTAAAACAAAAGGAAGGAGATCATACTTCCTACAACAAAAGGTTTCTAGAGTTGAATCAAATGATCCCCAACTTGTTCACCCCAGTGTACCGCTTGGTTGAACACTATATTCGAGGCCTCCCCTCGAAAATTCAAGACTCAGTTCTAAGCACTTCGCCTGCGACACTTGAAGCCGCAATGGAACTAGTTACCGAACTCACCGAAAATCGCATTCGAAACGGTAAATTCAAAGAGGAGAAAAAGAAAGCCCCCATTGAGGCTCAAACTTCAAACCATTCTGGTTCCTCTTCGAAGTTTACTGGTAAAAGGAATCGAAACACCAGAAACTTTGTTGTCACACAAACAAATTTCCCTATCCCTGCTGCACCCATCACCCAAGTTGCCCCCTCACCTGCACCATATAAAAGGCCATACTCCGGCCCATACCCAAAATGCAACCGTTGCCAATGCCATCACTTTCCTGATCATCCCTGCCAACATTGCACCGGCTGTGGTCGCGCAGGTCACACCATTCAAACCTGTCGCGTACCTCAGCGAACGAACCGTCATCAGCCCCCAACCCAAACCCACCATCAGATAGTGGGTCAAGCCCAACAACCTTTACTCCTACCACCTGCTCAACATGTAGCCCAATCCTACTACCAACCCAACTATCCCATGATACAACCTATGCGGGCTTGTTACAACTGTGGAGACCCAAACCACTTTAGAAACACTTGTCCACGCTTGGTGAACATCATTCATGCCCAAGCTCAAGCGAATCCGGTGAATCAAGCTAACCAAGCTCCACCACCTGCAAGAGGAAGAGCTTACAACATCAACGCCAATCCTGTTGAAAATAATAACGGCTCAAACGAATCACCCAACTAGTTTCCCTCACCAAGAATCAAGACTCAACTCCGATCGTCTAGTTTTAATGTTTTCTTTATGTTATCTTAACCTTTCCGTATCCCAGTTGTAAAATTGGGAATTTATGTATCCAAGAATTTTAATTCGAATTGATATTACAGTTTTGTTTTATACTCATTGATTTAACATTCATATCATCATACATCTCGACGTATCTCAATCTCATCATTTAAAGAAGTTGGGTTGTGTCTCACTTTTACATAAACTGACCCCTTCATCATAACAAATGAGAGAAGTACTATCATCATTCAGTCATGTATCCTTTCAGAATTGAGACTCAAGCTTTGGTTGTTGTGTTTGTTTATGTTTTAGAGTCACATAGAACTGATCATGATTTACTGATAAAGCCAACGAAAATTTGACAAGAATATGGTGGATACGCCGCTGGTACTTCCTATATATAAGTATTCTTGGCAAAGGATCAAAAGCATTACCAGGAGGTTATGAGAAGTTCCGTGTAGGTTTAAATATCGTCATGGTTGAAGTTTTTGTTTTATGATACATACCTTATCATGTCAAACGTATCAATTCCCTCAAAATTATTATGCATAAAATCATAACCGACATCAAAGATCAATTTCGAGAAGCCCAACATGTTTCAGTAACGGAAAACGACGTACGCAAGGAGCTGTCTTGTGGAGCTGAACTTAAAATCGAAACTAAATCCGACGGTATTCTGTACTATCTAGATCGCATATGGATTCCTGACCACAATAACCTTCGTGTTTTCCTTATGAATGAGGCGCACAAAACACGATACTCTATACAACCAGGAGCCGACAAGATGTATCAAGACCTTCGATACACCTACTGGTGGCCTGGAATGAAAAAGGATATTGCTGTTTTTTTTTCCAAGTGCCTTACATGTTCCAAAGTAAAAGCTGAACATCAAAGACCCTCAGGACTTCTGGTCCAACCTGAAATACCTGTTTGGAAGTGGGAAAACATAACCATGGACTTCATTACCGGGTTACCTCGCACTTCTGGTGGGTATGACACTATATGGGTAATCATTGATCGTCTTACAAAATCAGCTCACTTCATTTCGATTCGCGAGAACTTCAAGAACGAGAAGTTAGCTCGTATCTACATCAGCGAGATCGTAAGCCGTCATGGTGTACCGTTAAGCATTATTTCCGATCGTGATGGTCGTTCCACTTCACGAACATTGCAAGCCGTTCAAGCCGCTTTGGGTACACGATTAGACCTCAGTACCCCTTATCATCCTCAAACTGATGGACAATCTGAACGCACCATCCAAACTCTTGAAGATATGCTTCGAGCATGTGTCATAGACATCAAGGGAAATTGGGACGTTCATCTACCATTAGTTGAATTTTCGTACAACAACAGCTATCATTCAAGTATCGGCATGGCACCTCTCGAAGCTTTATATGGTCGTAAGTGCCGATCTCCAATATGTTGGCACGAAATTGGAGAATCTCAAATCACCGGTCCAGAATTGATTCAAGAAACAACAGACAAGATCCATCAAATTTGAAACAATCTTCTAGCGGCTCAAAGTCGTCAAAAGAGTTATGCAGATAAACGACGAAAGCCTTTGGAGTTTAACATTGGTGATCATGTACTTTTAAAAGTATCACCGTGGAAGGGAGTAGTTTGTTTTGTCCAGAAGGGCAAGCTAGCACCACGCTACGTAGGACCTTTCAAGATACTCGAAAGAGTAGGACCTATAGCATACAAGCTTGATCTACCACAAGAACTCAACAGAATTCACCCCACATTCCACGTATCAAACTTGAAGAAGTGCCTCGCCGATGAAAACCTCCATATTCCCTTGGAAGATATTCAGATCGATGAATCTATGCACTTCATTGAAAGAACATTAGAGATCATGGACTTCGGAGAAAAACGTTTAAGACGGAGTCGTATTCCAATTGTTAGGGTACGCTGGGAGTCGAAACAGGGACCTGAGTTTACTTGGGAACGTGAAGACTCAATGCGCGAAAAATACCCGCATCTTTTTCCTGTTACCACTTCTACTTAAATTTCGGGATGAAATTTCTAAAAGTAGGGGATACTGTAACATTTGTCGAAAAACGGGTTTTCCAAACCCGCTTCGTTTATTAATCGAATAATCAGTTTTAATTCTTGTTGCTCATTTAATGCTTATTTTAATTTTAAACAAAACATAACTAATAAACATTTTAGATTATGGAAATTAAAATTGTTAAAAAATAAAATTAAAACAATTAAAAATGAAAAGGGGCTGCCGGGTTTCGAACCCGGGTCAGCCGGAGAACCTTAACACCAAACACATAACCACTCTGCCACTTGATGTCTTTGTGAATTCTAGGAAACAATTAAAACATAAGTGCAACCGTGAATCAACCTGTTTGCGCCAAACTGAAACCGATATCCGCTTCCAAACGTCCAGGGACTTTTGAGTGATCGCGAATTCTTGATTATAACCGATAAACCGACATTCTTAATCAATTCAGCCTTTAATGAACTTGAATTCATGTGATGTTCGGGTTTAATAACCGAAAACATTCACTTCCTGAATTACTCCAACAATATCAGTATCTCGCGACCAAAAATCATCCACAGAACTCTCAATTTCACTTTTGCTATATTGTCAGTTCGTCGGAAACGCTTTTTGAACTCGCCGGACTTTCACCGGAAAACCGTGTCTTTCATCAAAACGGTAAATTTCTCAATTCTTTCATCTTCTATCAGTTGTTAGGCTTTTGCTGTCACACCCCGACCCGCAACGGAAAAGGTGATCGGGGCATGATTGGGTTATCATCAAAGCTCATGACATTTATTATAATGTTTCATATTCATTATTACAATTTAAAGGGAAACATACAATCTTAATTTCATCATGTCCTAAACATCATTCTAGACTTCATTGTTTTCTTCTAAGGCATTTCCTATGTTTTCCTTGCTTCATCCTGTTCACCTGTATCATGTGTAAAAATGGTTTTTGGATCAACAAAAAGTTGGCGAGTGAATCCTATGAAAAAGCATTTGAACAAGTTTATTGAATTGATTATAAAATAAAGTGCACAACCACATATGAGTAAATATAGATGTAAACATATTCATAAAACACTTAATATCAGATAATGCACACACATACAATAATAAATTGTTTTGAGGCACGCGTTGCTCAACCCGTCTCTCACGAGGAACTGATGGGCCTAATGAATAAGTTTTGAGGCACGCGTTGTTCTACGAACTGATGGGCCTAATGAATGAGTTTGCATACAACTTGACAATATGAAATACATAACTACAAACAATATATACAATCTAAGTTTAGATCACAATATGGTATGGCACAAGTTTAAATAAACGAGTTAATTTTTGTGACACATGACACACCCCAAAACGTGTAATTAAAAAGGGGAGTTGTAAGATTCACTCACATTGGGTGCGTTCGGTTGATGATGTTGAATGCGCACGAAGTTTGATTTAGCCACGAGTGAAACTAACCTAGATAATAACATAATGGTTCGGTAAATAAGTGGATTTTATTAAATCAATTTTTGTAGGATTATTGGATATATTTTTGTGAGTTTAAGGCTATTTTCTAACTTTAAAAATGTTATTTTAAGTATTTTTAATTGATTTTTAAATAAAATAAAAAAATAAAAATAATAAAAAAATGTTGACTTGTTGACCGGTTTTATTGTGTAATTGTGTGCGCCGGGTGAGGCTCGAACCCGAGAGCTCCCGTTCACGTGCACGCAGCTCTACCAACTGAGCTACGTGTCTAACCCAAAATATTTCTGTTTTTAATTATATTTATATACTAATTGAATTAATCCGAAAATCATTTATTTTAAAAACGAATTTAATGTCTCGCTCGGTGCTCTCCACAGGTCTCGAACCCGGGACCTGTGGGTTAGTTTGGCACACAGTCCACCGCTGGACTGTGTGTCTAACTTGGTAAATAATCTGGTTTTTATTATACTTATATACAAACTAGATAAATTCATTTCTGCCTTATATAAAAAGTTTGATAATTGCCAGAACCGGTGCGGTAGTCTGGACTCGAACCCGAGACGTATGGTTTAAACGCGCACACAGTCCACCACTGGACTGTGTGTCTATCTTGGTTATTATTCCGGTTTTTATTAAACTTAACATCTTTTTGCAAGTGAATCCGGTTCAGTTTTAAAAAGGAACATTTTTATTAAGGCGAGTGTGCGTGGGACAAGAATCGAACTCGGGACGTATGCGTGTTTATTTGCACACAGTCCACCGCTGGACTGTGTGTCTAACCCGAGATAAAACTTGATTTAAATTATTTATATATATAACTGAAAACTTCATCTTCTTCGTTAAACTTAACCAGAACCGGTGTCCGACTGTTTTGACAAAATAATCAGTTTCTTTAGTGTGTTGTGATTAGCTACATGTGAGATTAATAAAAACGAGAGAGATTAGGTGTAAGATATACCGAACAGAGATCCTCTGTTTCGCCGGTGAAATTCCGGTGATAGCAAGTCATTCCGGCGACGTGTGTCTTGCGGCAGAGGGTCTTCAGGGAGCTTGAGGTGAGTGTGGGTGGCTTCGGTATGAGCTCTAGGTGTTCAGTTTTTAGAGTAAGGCACAGAGGTGAAGGGGTTCGGTTTTCCGGCGAGTTGCAGAAGGTTTCCGGCGAGTGAAATTACGTCGAGAAAGGGTGTGATTGTGAGCGAAAAGGCTAACAGAAGTTAGAGGGTGTATTTATAGGACAGAACATCGACGAATTTGGTCCGTTTACCGTCTTATTTCGTCGGTCAATAATTTTCCGGCGGTTATGACCAAAGTCGCGGACTGGACATCGGTTATAACCGATGTTGAGGTTAATGCTTACGTTAAGATGGAAGAAACCGTCCAATCTCGGAGAAATCGTCGGGATTTACGACGACTGCGATTGGGCGCGTCAGTTTTGAATTCGAGTTTGATATTTGAATTAATTGTTTTTGATATGTTACTAAAGAACACAAGTGGCGGAGTGGTTTGATGGATGAGAGTTAAATCGTTGTTGACCAGGTTGACCCGGCTGACCCGGGTTCGAAACCTGGCAGCCTTGTTTTATTTTTAAACCACTATTTTTAATACTTTTTCAAATATAACTTTTATATTCCAATATACTTATTAATTATGTATCGATTAAAATTAATTTGAGCATTAAATACGCAACGAAATTTTTAACTGATTGTTCGGTTAATAAACGGAGCGGGTTTGGTAAATCCGGTTTTTGACGGATGTTACAGTATCCCCTACTTTTTAGAAATTTCGTCCCGAAATTTAAGTAGTGACATATTTGTCTAAAAAGGATGGTGTTTAATTTTGACAGTTACATACTTAGAAAAAGAGTAAGAGTTTAAATTTTTTTGTTTGAGGCGGTAACGTTCCTTGTAAGGGTTGAGTACCCTGCTACAGGAATCGCTTTTTGTTGCCTACGGTAAAAATATTGATAAGCGGAGTTGATTCACTAAGTATGATTTCATGCGCAAGAGTTTTGATATATTTGGAAAGATAAGGTTATATCCTAAAACAAAACTTCTAATACTACAACCTACATGGAACTTCTCATAACCGCCTGACAATGCCTCTGATCCTTTGGCAAGAATACTTATATATAGGATGTACCAGCGGCGTATCCACCATATTCTTGTCAAATTTTCATTGGTTTTATCAGTAAGTTATGATGGGTTCTATGATGTGACTCTAGAACATAAATAAACACCACAACCAATGTACCAAGAAATTACTAAATCCTACATGGAACTTCTCATAACTGTCTGACAATGCCTCTGATCCTTTAGCAAGAATACTTATATATAGGAAGTACCAGCGGCGTATCCACCATATTCTTGTCAAATTTTCATTGGTTTTATCAGTAAGTTATGATTGGTTCTATGATGTGACTCTAGAACATAAATAAACACAACAACCAATATCTGAGTCCAAATTCTGATAGCGTACATGTTTGAATGGTGACAGTTCCTCTCTCGTTTGTTATGATGGAGAGGTTTAGTTTATGTAGAAATAGAACACAATCCAATCTCTTTAAATGATAAGATGATATGAATGTTAAAATCAGTGAATGTAACACAAATTTTCAACCAAGACAATACTAAATCTACATGGAACTTCTCGTAACCGTCTGATAATGCCTCTGATCATTTGGCAAGAATACTTATATATAGGAAGTACCAGCGGCGTATCCACCATATTCTCGTCAAATTTTCATTGGTTTTATCAGTAAGTTATGATTGGTTCTATGATGTGACTCTAGAACATAATAAACACAACAACCAATATCTGAGTCCAAATTCTGATAGTATACATGTTTGAATGATGACAGTACCTCTCTCGTTTGTTATGATGGAGAGGTTAGTCTATGTAGAAAATGGAACACAATCCAATTTCTTTAAATAATGAGATGATATGAATGCTAAATCAGTGAGTATAACACAAACTTCAACCAAAAAATACTAAATCCTACATGGAACTTCTCATAACCGCCTAATAATGCCTCTGATCCTTTGACAAGAATACTTATATATAGGAAGTACCAGCGGCGTATCCACCATATTCATGTCAAATTTTCATTGACTTTATCCGCAAGTTATGATTAGTTCTATGTGACTCTACAACAAACACAACAACCAAAACTTGAGTCTTAATTCTGATAGTATACATGTTTGAATGGTGACAGTACCTCTCTCGTTTGTTATGATGGAGAGGTTAGTCCTTGTGGAAGTGAGACATAGGTCAACTTCTTTAAATGATGAAATTGAAATACGTTGAAATGTATGATGAACAAACTTCGACCAAAACATTACTAAATCCTACATGGAACTTCTCCTAACCGCCTGATAATGCCTCTGATCCTTTGACAAGAATACTTTATATATAGGAAGTACCAGCGGCGTATCCACCATATTCTTGACAAATTTTCATTGACTTTATCCGCAAGTTATGATTAGTTCTATGTGACTCTAAAACATAAACAAACACAACAACCAAAACTTGAGTCTTAATTCTGATAGTATACATGTTTGAATGATGACAATACCTCTCTCGTTTGTTATGATGGAGAGGTTAGTCTATGTAGAAATGGAACTCAATCCAATTTCTTTAAATGATGAGATGCTATAAATGCTAAATGAGTGAGTACAAAACAAACTTCAATCAAGACAATACTAAATTCTACACGGAACTTCTCATAACCGCCAGATAATGCCTCTGATCCTTTGACAAGAATACTTATATATAGGAAGTACCAGCGGCGTATCCACCATATTCTTGTCAAATTTTCATTGACTTTATCTTCAAGTTATGATTAGTTCTATGTGACTTTAAAACATAAACAAACTGAAATAGTAATTCGGATTAAGATCCTTGGATAAGATTCCAATTTATAATTGGAGTACGGGAAAATTGAGATAACATAAAGAAAACGTAAAAACTAAGCGTTGGAGTTGAATCCTGATTTTTGGTGAAGGGGACTAGTTGGGTGGTTTTAATACCTTGCTTTAATAACCGCTAATTAATAGCGATGCTAATTAATAGCGATGCTAATATCCATTAGATATCTATTCCTGTAAGCATATAACTCGACAAATAATCATTAGTCGATATTGTCAAAGGGTGATATCTTCACCTTTTGACCCGGTTGGTCTAAGTGACCGTTTATCTTTGCGAGATGATATTTATTACCATCTCATCTACATGACTCGCTCCGGTTGACACCGTGCGGTCATTGTATTTACAATTCATTTCTTCACTCTTTTGATCCATTATGGCTTATGCCATAAAGTGTCTTTTCAAAAACTAACGGTTATTGTCAACGCGTGACCGAATTACCGTTTTACCTTTATTATTTATTTTGGGTTTACCCTATAAGGTAACCATTTTAATCTCCTTGCATATTTGTCATTGTATGACCAAATAATCATATTATTTTCCTTTTAACCATTAACATGGTTTCTTATCATTTTCACTTATTTCGTGCCGTACGTCTACGCGTCGGAACATAATATTTCAATTGCTTACTTATTTTATTCGTAATTAATACGTTAAGAGAATATTCTACAATTTAAGAAGAGTGTAAGCTATACTTACCTTGCATCTGAATTATGCTTTTCCTTCGCACTCGATTTGAGAAGAGTGTAGGTTATCGAAATCATTAGTTATTTAGTTATCATTTCATCAATCATTCTTAACACATGATGATATCAAACATCATCCTTTGAATCGGGCCTTTAGTCTTTTGATTAGAGTAGGGGTCGCGAGAGAGCAGAGCGTACCGCCCTGCCATAGTCGCGAGTCTGTTTATAGTCGCAACTGTTGTCATAGTCAACAAGGTTGAAACTTTTAACATGAATCTATCCTCATTTTTATTTTATCATACAAAGTAACAAAACCCATTTCATAGTAAGTATGATTATATACTCAAACAAACAATTTGTTCAAATAGTTCCTTAATACTATCATGTATGATGATTCTATTCACAATTATATCATCTATTTCTTCATATGATTAAAACACACTTATCCTAATGTGGTAAATCATCTAAACATTCAATTCATAGCATCATATGTATAATTTTAACTTAGGATTTTGTTCCTAAGCAAGTATACATTACTAATTCAGCCATAGCTTCTATAATCCATACATAATTCGCGATTACGATGTTTTCCTCAAATTTCACAACTTCACAAATCATCAAAATTTTACATACCTTATGATCCCCTAGCTTGGGTGATCATTAATTCACGTTCAGTTGTGAAGTTAAGCTTCGTTTGAGCCTTCAATTTGATGATTTTATTGGAACTTAGGGTTTTGGCTCCAAAGGAGCTTTCCTGCTCGTTCATAGAACACACACTAAGTGTATGTTATGTTTTAAATTTATTTTTATAATTTAACTTTCAAGTTGTCCAACATTGGCCACTCATGTTTGGTTGGTTATTAAGTAGGCTACAACCTACTTATTTCCAACAATATTCCCACTTATTAACTAGGTTAAACATTCCTAGTTAATTTAGCGGGTTGGGGAAATTATGACTAAGTTTATTTTAAGTACCGTTACTTGGGCCTTTTATAAACTTTATTTCTTAAAAGCATTCATTCACTTTTTATTTCATATTAGGTTTATTTATTTAAAATCCTAATATTTACCGGGTTAATTTTTACCACTAATGGTACTTTACCTGTCTTTTTGTATTAACGTTGTTTGATTACCAAACCCGTTTTCGGGGTGTTACAAGTCTACCCCCTTAAAGAGGTTTCGTCCTCGAAACCTTTCTTACATAGTTCATTGATTTAAACTCAATGCACTTGATCACGGTAATCTTTTGAGCATTGCTTATACTTTAACCAATTATTAGTACTACCAGAAAAGTATGGTAATATCTTTTTGGTTACAAAGCATATTCGTATCTCATACGAAATAATGCAACTGAAAATAACGTAATCTCGTTATTTCGACTAGTTTAGTTAACTTAGCGAAATCCATCGCTTTTAAACCTCCGGACTTTTCGTGAATCCGTTATTTTAACCCTTTTGAATGTTTTAGTGAAATCTTTCACTTTTGACAAACAAACTCTTTTATTTTCGAATTTATTCATTCGGTTCATGCATACGGAATCCACCGCTTAAGAACAAGCCAAATTTCCTGATTTTATCTTTTTATATAACACTGTCAATATGTACTATTAATGAAATTCTACAAAGCATATAACCACATATCTTCTACCTTTATCCTTCAATCGTGCTTTTGGTCGATTTGACTTCCCGACACATTGCTTGTATTGCCTTATGATCGCTTAGTATAAGTAATCAATGTTCTTCGTTAGTAAGGCCTCATGGGCCGTCACACTTTTTTTGTATCCATTTACCTTTATTGTTTTATTTGACCGAGTCGCCATTTTGGCCACTTGGTCATATAAGTCTATTGTTTATGTTTATTCCACGCTAATCTCATAATAAATAGCGTATTAAACAAATTCTTAATTTAAATTTTGACCTTAACCAGTTTCACTGACTAGACTTATTAGTCCAGTTACTTTATACCCATCACTCGGGCTACAATGTGATTATATTTCACATTACCTTTCTTGACCGTGATCGCGTCACGTCATGTTTAAGTTTATATCAACCCTTCGTTATCGAAAATATTTTTTTTCGAATGTATCGTCTTGCACCTATTGGTGTCAAGACCTGCATCTTTTAATATTTACTATTTCGATTTCTATCAAAATATTCATATTTGTGAAAACGTTGTTTCTTATTAAAAATTGAATTTTAGTTTAACGTTTTCTCTTTAACTTATGTCAATTACTCATATCAAGAGATTGACAACAAGGAACTTATTCTTTTCTATTCTTATTTTGCGTGGGGAATCGTAACCAGTTCCCACGCTTTACTCAGATCACCCGTAGGTCCTTTCACTTAGCCTCGTGGGCTATTTCATTAGGCTTTCACCTCATTAAGGCGAGTCCTTTATGAACCATTCCTTTTTATTCATAACCCGTGGGTCATTTTGGTCCTGTAGACCTTTATACTATTTATAACCCGAAGGTTATGATGATCACGTAGATCATCCTTTTTACTCATTTCTTTACTATTAAAAAATATTGTTGGTGTCAAAGCACTCTTTTTATGTTTGAAAATCATTTGGTTTCATGTTTAAAATCCATTAACTCTAAGTGTAGTCCATGTCTACAATTGTCTTCTTTCGGTTAATTCTTCCGATTCTATAACTTGTGACGTCATTTAAGCATGAGTTTCTCTCAAACTTGCCGTTGTCTGGTTTACGTTTATATTTAAATTCCTACCCATCAACCGGGTACTTTGCCGAATTTCTTATTAATGCAATCATTCTGACATGCATTAAGACTTCGTTTTAATTTGTTTGGTTATCTTAGCGAAATCCATCGCTTTATTCAACTAAACCTTTATTTTTTATTTGACCATCCTTGACGGTCTTATAAATTCTGAATGATGATGATCATCATCATCCTTTCTTTACTACGAAAAAAAGCCAATGACTTTGATCGTCTTTTCGTATGGGCAATACCTTCGTTTCAATGACCCTGCGGTTCATTTATACTTTGGTTTTAAATGCCCCTTTTTGTCAACCATGGCTCTTTCGTCCAAAATGACTTATTTCACGAATTTCCTTGGGTCATTTATTTTTATGCGCGCCATACATCGTTTTTTTATGGTTCCCGCGAAAACCATTTATACGAGCATGCCCATGAGATTTCTTGACCCTAAGGATCCTTTAACTTTTCATTAGTCTAAACCTTACTACATCGGACATAAACGTGCTCATTATAAGAAGCTCATGGTATCATGTTTTCACTACTTACTTGGCCAGAGTAAGCAATCAACACATGGTACGCACTACCTTATTATAACTACCACATCACGTCCCATATATGTAAATTCTCAATTCATTTCCCAAAGTTATGAATTTATTTGGTAAAACTTTATTTAATTGTCATTTAACAATTATTAGTTTTTACCCGTTTTATCTTTGAACATATAAAATGTCCCTTTTTATAAACATTTATACAATCACATTCGTTGATGTGATCATTATTTTTCTCAATGGGATTTATATTGAGAATACATACTTGGATGATTAATCTCGTCCAAGTTTCTATATTTAAACTAATTTCAGTTATTTTCTTGTTATTCACGACTGTGAATAATAAGTAGCTCTACTGAATTTCTCTTGGAAACGTCATCCTGGATAGATAACCTATCCAGGTCTTCCAAGTTTCATATTCTATATGCAACTGTCATTCACCATGTGTTTGTAGCATATAATTTTAAGACGTGTACCTTGTAGATACTCGCCCTGATAACTCTCCTTGTTGTTCGATCTCTATTCGAGATCATTTCCTGATTTAGGTCTTTGGCGTGTATGGCTTACTTGTCATAATTCAACCCATATTTTCATCGTATCAATAAATCCTTAGACTCTTTTCATCTTTAGATGCGAGGGTCCTTCATCCAAAACATTTACAAATATTAGTAATGTTACATTAACAAGCGCTCGTACTATACTACAAGGCTTTCTACAATACGTGTTAACACACGCAATTCGTTAACTACATCGGTCTTTTATCAATTTATTTTAGGATAACGTGTGAATACACGATAACCTTATGTGTTCTTTACAACAGTTTAACATGCTAGACCGTTATGTACATAATAACTTACCGGATTATGCGATCAAGTCACTTTACTCTTTAACCTTGAGCTCTGATTACGAACTTGTAAGACCCTTACTTAATTTATACAATTTTCTTATAGATTTTGATTAATATAGTGTATTTACAATTAAACATACACTTGAAAATACGAATTTGTTAAAACATTTTAAGAAATAAAACATCTTAACATCTTGTATGTAAATTCGCCGTTTACAACGTGACGACGAAACTTAACGCGGAAGCTTGAATCTTGATTATGTTAGGTTCTTCGTTGGTGAGCTTGAACATCCATCGGTAACTTACTTTATATCTACACTTCACAAAACATGAAATGAGTTAGTGATATTAGTTTAAAACATGTTTTAACAAGTTCCCAATATCAAAACAATGTACAGCAACACTTTTGCCAAGTTTAGTGGCCCTCGTGGGCCGTGACACCTTTACAAGATTCTTTCGCGGGTCGCAAGCTGCGTCGCGTGTCGCGGCAGAAATTTCTTCCTCCGTCGCGTGGCACAAGGAGGCACTTTTTCCAGCGAGTTTGCAGCTGCAATGCTGCATATTTCCCAAATTTCAAATTTTCACCGAAACGAGCATAACTCTTTCAATATTTATCCGATTTACGTCCCGTTTCTACCTACATGATCGTAATTCAATTTTCCATCATATGGAGTTGAAATCCGACATCCAGATTAACAATTTTTCTAAACTTTTTAAGCCTTCGGCTTTATATATTTCTAAAAAATTTTGACCCATTCGTGTTTTTATCAAACAAACTTGTTTATAGCATTCAAACTCTCATGAACATCATGTTATAATTATTTCCTATTATACAAGGTTCAAAACACGGGTTTTTATGCATTCTTAACCCGTTTTCGCTTATATGCTTATTTCGACCCGTTAAGGGTATTTAAGCAAATTTTAAGCATAAATCATACTCATTGATTACTAGAATCATATTTCCACATTTTCCTATGAATTGTCTTCCACCACAATTATATTTGTGGTGGATTTAATGTGGTAAACCATTTATTTCGAGTTTTATCCCTCGAATTATCATTTTACATCAAAGACTCATTTAGAATCAATTGTCCCAAAAGTTTATACCTTTCACTTTTTATACTTATTCTAAGTATTTACTTGATCATAAATCTCGTTTTCAAATAACCTTTAAAGGTAGTTTGCTCGATTTAGCTTACAATGGCGTTTTGGTCATCTTTAACCCTTCTTTTACGACGAAGGACTTTTTAATGATATGTTTGACCGAAATCCCATATTGTAACGATAATTTTGTTTCGAAATCATTATATTTCTTGAAACACAACGTCTATTATTGAATTTATCGGGTTTACCTATTAAGGTAACCAAATGTCAAATTTTGACTTCATTTATCTTTCATTGAACCTTAAGTTCTAAATGAGTAGTTAATCTATTACGCATACCTGGCTCGAATCAATATATTGACCCGTTTTAATACCTTGCTTTAATAACCGCTAATTAATAGCGATGCTAATATCCATTAGATATCTATTCCTTTAAGCATATAACTCGACAAATAATCATTAGTCGATATTGTCAAAGGGTGATATCTTCATCTTTTGACCCGGTTGGTCTAAGTGACCATTTATCTTTGCGAGATGATATTTATTACCATCTCATCTACATGACTCTCTCCGGTTGACACCGTACGGTCATTGTATCTATAATTCATTTCTTCACTCTTTTGATCCATTATGGCTTACGCCATAAAGTGTCTTTTCAAAAACTAACAGTTATTGTCAACGTGTGACCGAATTACCGTTTTACCTTTATTATTTATTTTGGGTTTACCCTATAAGGTAACAATTTTAATCTCCTTGCATATTTGTCATTGTATGACCAAATAATCATATTATTTTCCTTTTAACCATTAACATGGTTTCTTATCATTTTCACTTATTTCGTTCCGTACGACTACGCGTCGAAACATCATATTTCAATTGCGTACTTATTTTATTCGTAATTAATAAGATAAGAGAATATTCTACAATTTAAGAAGAGTGTAAGCTATACTTACTGTAACAACTCTCCATAAACCCACTAAAACGAGCCGTAAACGCAAAACCGGACACGCACAACGAGACCCGATATGAAAAACGGAGAAATCTGATTTGGGCGTCCCAGGCGACACGCGCCAGGATCCCTGGCATCTCCCGCGACGCCCGGGAGACGTCCAGGTGACGTGTCACCGTTTCACTCCATGTGGCAACCCTAGCTCGTTACGAGGCTGACCTAGCCCTAGTAGGTGTCTCAGGCGTCACGCGAGCGAGGTCCAGGAATCCCGCGTGACGCGCGGGAGAGGTCAATTTTGGGTATAAAAGGCCAGGCCAGACCATCCTACCCGATTTAGGACCAACTCATGTCAAGGCTTTGCCCGACTACATTCGTTGGAATCCTATTTCGTGTTGTGTGGACACCCTACCCGATCGATCTAGAATTGCCAACGCATGTCTAGGCTCTGCCTGACTAAGCTTGTTGGAGTTCTGTCGCGTGTTGTATGGTTAAAGTGACTTGGGTTAATTTACTAACACATGTGCATTGTATGTTTTAATAGAAATTCCAGGAAGTAATCAAGAATTGTCACCAGGAACTCCCTAGGAATACCTAAGTGTTCAAGGCAAGTACATTTTCTTTTTGTGAGTCAAAATGTGTTACCAAAAACCTCAAATGTTTTAATTATGCTTAACAGTAATTGAGTAAATTTATTCTACAATTACTGCCGGTATGGTGGGGTTTTGTATACATTACTAGTCCATAGTCACAGGATTGTGACAGGAACCGTTACTGTTGGGTGACAGGGCCCAAAGTAATATGACCCACAAGTCAGGAGTGACAGTACTGAATGAGTAATTGTGTAGATATAAACATTGTAAATGCGGATGCTCTCAATAACTGTAAAGTAAGAACTTGTTTTGATAAAACTGAGATGGATTCGCCAGTATTTCTTGCTGATAAAATGTTTTTAAAACGCGTTTAAGGTAACTTAATGTGAAGCTAACAGAAGCCAGCTAGAGAGCACTGAAGGCTTAGAAAAGTGGCTATAAAAGTTACCTAAATAAAAAGGAGTTTATGTTTTTCATAAATTGTGGTTACCCTCTACGTATGTATTGTAATGGAAACATGGGTTCTATCCCGTTGTTTAATATAAAAAAAGTTTGGTGTTTTGAAACTCTGATATTTATTTCCTAACTACGATCTTGATGTTTTAATTTCCGCTGCCAAATTAATAAACACCGGTACCACCAGCTCTGTGTCTCGCGGCTCCCGCTCTCGGGGTGGGGTCGGGGGTTGCGACAGAAGGTGGTATCAGAGCCACTGGTTTAAGCCATTTAGGTGTTCTTTTGAAATACCTAAATTTTAAACAAATGTGTTAGAAATATCCGCGACTTTATATATATATATATATATATATTATTTTTGTGTTATTTTAATAACTTCTTTAGTTTACAGTATGAGTGATCAGGGTACTTCTGACGCTTATCGTCACCTACCTCATTCTTTCATGGATGAAGGAACATCCCAGCCAACCATAGACTACACCGTCGATTCCGAAGATATCTTTGTTTTCAAAGCCAAATCCGCAGAACCTTTTCCCCCTAAAAAGAGAGGTTGGTTTAGTAGAGCCAAAGAAGAGAAGAGGAAAAGACTGAGACAAGCACAACAACAAGCCATAGCAGCTAGAACTGAGAGAAACACCCAAAACCCAGAAGTTAGACCCTTGTGGGAAGAAGAATTAGATAGACAACTAGCTAATTTTCACATGTTTGGAAATGTAGGAGGAGAACCTAATTTCAACCAAGTAGCAAATCCAGAACCACTGTTACTTCCTTGATTTCCTAACCAACCCATGAACCTAGAACAGAACCAGGGAAACCAATTTCCAATCTCAGCCTTTGATCCCAATGAGATACCTAGAATTCCAGCACCAAACCCTTTAGATCCATGGTGGGCTAACAACTTGGCAATTCAGAACCTACTAGAAAACCTAATTCCCTATGAAGAACCAATGCCAGCCCCAATACTACCCAGGGAACATGTGGAAGAACTCCGTCAGCTTGGAGATGAATTGGTGGAGAAAGGAAACTGAATTCGCCAAATCGGAGAGAAGCTCGTCTAGAAATATGACGAGCGGGAAATGCAGTTTTAAGGAAGCCATAACTTAATATATATATATATATGTGTGTGTGTATTTTGTTACTTTGAGAAAAAACACTAAAATAGATATAAAGTAATATATGTCACCTATATATATATATATATATATATATATATATATATATAATCGATGCATAAGTTACTAATGTTTGAATTACAGTTATGCTTGTAATAGATGCATATATATATATATATGAAAATAGTAAAAGTCGCAATGCTCGACGATTTTGGTTCACTGTGTTGGTGTGATTGTTATTTAATTTATTCTGTGATATTAATACCTGATAAATGTTTATAATTCAGATGTCAGACGAAGTAAATCAGGAAATCCATAATAACGATAATAACGAGAATCAAATGAATAAAAGTGCTATCGAACACATAGTGGCCCAAGGAATCATAGATGTTATGCCCTATATTATCGATACCATTAAAAAGGCAGGAAATAATGATTCCATAAACGGGAATAAACGTGTACCCCCGGAATCAAATCACAGCGTGAATGGAAATCCCGAACTGTTAATCCAAGCTCCAATTCCAAAAAGAAGAAGAACCATCTCATATGGTTGTTCTTATAAAGAATTCTTATCATGCAAACCGATAGAATTCTCAGGCAATGAAGGAGCTATTTCAGCCTTGCGCTGGATAGAAAAGACAGAAGCAGTCTTCAAGATAAGTAAATGTGCAAATGAAGATAAAGTCATGTATGCTTCTAATCTTTTTAAAGATGCAACTTTAGAGTGGTGGAATACCATTCTTCAGTCCAGAGGAAGTGACAAGGTTTACAGTATGGAATGGAACAACTTTAAGGAAATAGTTGAAAGTAAATTATGTCCTCCTAATGAAAAGGAGCAGATTGCTAATAAATTCCTAAATCATAGAATGATCGGGGTAGATTGCATAGAATATACCACCACATTCTTTGAATATGCAAGGATTGTACCAACCGTAGCTTCACCTGAACCATTATTGATCTCCTGTTACATCTGGGGATTAATCAGTGAGATCAGACATGTAGTCTAGGCAGCGAGACCACAAACCATAGAAGAGGCAGTGGAATTGGCAAATACCTTGACAGATGAGTTGGTACGTACGCAAGAAGAAAACAAGAAAAGGAACCTAGCTCAAAAGATCACTCAGGAGCTACTTTATGGAAATTCCAACCATGGGAAATGGGCAAGTTCTTCTTCACCCCTGTGTAAGTACTGAAAAAGGAAACATTCAGGGAAATGCTCTACATACTGCAATTTCTGCAAATTCCTAGGGCATAAGGAAGAAGACTGCAGAAAGAAAGTTAGCAATAGGCTATGCGACAATTGCGGAGAAGCCGGTCATATTAAAACCAACTGTCCGAAACTAGCTCTAGCGGCAAACAATAAAGCAAAGACAACCGAAGGACCCAAGAAGACTGCCAGAGCGTTCGTGCTGACCTCTGAAGAAGCAAAGATGATTCCGGATGTGATTACCTGTACGTTTTTAGTTAATGATGTTTATGCAAAAGTATTATTTGACTCTGGTGCAAACCAAAGTTTCATTAATACTTCCTTCTACAATTTTCTTAATCAACCATTAACTAAACTTCACCAAAACTGTCTGGTGGAGACGACAAATGGGTCTTCTATCCAAATAAGTGAAATCCTGCAAGGAGCAAAGATAGGAATTTTAAATCACAATTTTTCTGCTAACATTTTTCCCATGGATCTAGCCGGATTTGATGTCATGTTACGAATGGATTGGTTGGTAGCCAATCAGGCACGAATAATATGTGATCAAAAGTCTGTAAAGTAAATGTGCCATCTGGCGAAAGGATCACAATTAAAGGAGATAAGTCGACAAGATCAACAAAGTTCATCTCTGGGATGAAAGCTGCAAGCTATATACGAAAAGGAGGAATAGTGTATATGATTTCCCTAATCATTAACACTAAAGGGAAAGAATTAAAAGATATTCCCGTAATATCTGAATTCTCTGATGTATTCCCAGAAGAGTTGCCTGGATTACCGCTAGATCGAGAGGTTGAATTTAGAATTCACCTAATACCAGGAACGGCACCGATTGCCAAAGCACCCTATCGCCTAGCACCGACGGAGATGCATGCACTGAAGAAACAACTGGACGAATTACTAGAGAAAGGTTTCATACAACCCAGCTCATCGCCATGCGGAGCACCGATTGTCAAGAAGAAAGATGGATCTATGCGTATGTGCATTGATTACAGGGAATTGAGCAAAGTGACGATAAAAAATCAGTACCCGTTACCAAGAATTGACGATTTGTTCGATCAACTCCAAGGGGCCTGATTCTTTTCTAAGATCGACTTACGCTCAGGATATCATCAGTTGAAAGTACAGGAAGAGGACATTCCTAAAACTGCTTTTAGAACGAGGTACGGTCATTATGAATTTACAGTCATGCCATTCGGTTTAACCAATGCCCCAGCTGCATTTATGGACATGATGAACAGGATATGTAAACCATACCTGGATAAATTCATAACTGTCTTTATAGATGATATTCTAATTTACTCTAAGAGTAAGGAAGATCACGTAGAGCATTTGCATATACTCCTGTCATTGCTAAGAAAAGAAAAGCTTGATACGAAATTATCAAAATGTGAATGCTGGTTACAAGAAGTACAATTTCTTGGACATCTGGTAAACCACGAAGGAATTCATGTGGATCCCACAAAGATCGAAGCAATTACCAAATGGAAGGTACCAGAATCGCCAACGGAAATAAGAAGTTTTCTTGGATTGCCAGGATATTATGGAGGTTTTATTCAAGATTTTTCTAGAATAGCCATCCCATTAACCAAGCTAACTTGCAAATTGGTTAAGTTTGAATGGGGACCAAAGCAAGAAGAAGCACTCAGGATTTTGAAGTAAAAGTTAACCAACGCACCAATACTCGCTTTGCCAGAAGGAACTGAAGACTTCGTAGTTTATTATGATGCGTCTAAGTTAGGATATGGATGTGTACTGATGCAATGTCAAAAAGTAATTGTTTATGCCTCTAGACAATTTAAAAAGCATGAAGAGAATTATACAACCCATGATCTAGAGTTAGGAGCAATAATTTTTTCCCTTAAGATTTGGAGACACTATCTTTACGGTAGTAAGTTTGTAGTATTCACAGATCATAAGAGTTTAAGATATGTCTTTGGACAAAAGGAATTAAACATGAGACAGAGGCGCTGGATGGAAATCCTTAGTGATTATGATTGTGATATCCAGTATCATGCAGGAAAAGCTAACGTAGTAGCTGATGCTTTAAGTCGAAAGTATCATGAGAAGCCAAAAAGAGTACACTCTCTTAGAGTAAACCTGCAGATATATTTAAATGAGCAAATTAAATAGACACAGGAAACAACAATCAAGGACGATGCGAAGGATTAAAAGGAATGATTAAAGAATTAGAGAAAGGAACAGATGGAATTTGAAGATTCCATAAAAACAGAATTTGGATCCCTATCCAAGGAGACCTACGAAATCGAATACTAGAGAAAGCCTATAAGACTAAGTATACAATGCATCCTGGACGTGATAAGATGTATAAAGACTTGAGAAAGAATTTCTGGTGGATAGGAATGAAGAAGGATGTAGTAAGCTATGTTGCCAAATGTCTAACCTATTCACAGGTTAAAGCTGAACATCAGAAACCTTCAGGCTTGTTACAACAATTGGAAATGCCAATTTGGAAATGGGAAGACTTTGTTACCAAACTACCCAGGACACGAAAAGGTAATGATACAATCTGGGTGATTGTAGACAGGTTAACCAAATCTGCTCATTTCTTACCGATGAAAGAAAGTTTCAGTATGGAACAGCTAGCTAAATTATATGTAAATAAAATAGTTTCATTGCATGGAATTCCTTTATCTATTATGTCTGACAGGGACAACCGTTTTACCTCTCATTTTTGGACAAGTTTCCAAAAAGCAATAGGAACTAGACTAAATATAAGTACAGCATATCATCCTAAAACAGACGGTCAAAGTGAAAGGACAATCCAAACAATGGAAGATATGCTTAGAGCCTGTGTAATTGACTTCGGAGGAAATTGGGATGAACATTTAACTTTGATAGAGTTTTCCTACAACAACAGTTTCATACCAGCATCAATGTTGCACTATTTGAAGCACTCTACGGGCGAAAATGTCAAACTCCAATATGTTGGGCAGAGATTGGAGAAAAGCAATTATCAGGTCCTGAAATCGTGCAAGAAACAACTGAAAAAATCATTCAAGTCAAGGAAAGACTGAAAGCGGCCCGGGATCTTCAAAAGAGTTATGCAGATAACAGACGCAAACCTTTGGAATTTCAAGTTGGAGATAAAGTGCTTAAAAGTCTCACCATGGAAAGGAGTTGTAAGATTCAGTAAGAAAGGAAAACTAAGTCCAAGGTATATTGGACCTTTTAAGATTATCAAATGAATAGGGCCAGTAGCCTATCAGCTACAATTGCCAGAGGAAATGGCAGAAATACATGATGTATTTCATGTATGCAATCTCAAGAAATGTCTAGCAGATGAATCATTAGTGATACCTCTTCAAGATATAGAAGTAAATGAGAAGCTTAAGTTTGTAGAGAAACCCATTCAGATGAAACTGAAAGATCAAAAATCTCAAACGCAAGAGATTAGTTCTGTTCAAAGTTAAATGGGATTTTCAAAGAGAGGACCAGAATATACATGGGAGCTAGAGTCAGAAATGCAAAGAAAGTATCCACACCTATTCCAGTGAATCTCGAGGACAAGATTTAAAACCAGGGGGAAGATGTAACAACTCTCCATAAACCCACTAAAATGAGCTGTAAATGCAAAATTGGACACTCACAACGAGACCCGATATGAAAAACGGAGAAATCTGATCTAGGCGTCCCAGGCGACACGCGCCAGGATCCTTGGCATCTCCAGGTGACGTGTCATCGTTTCGCACCATGTTGCAACCCTAGTTCGTTACGAGGCTGACCTAGCCCTAGCTAGGTGTCACAGGCGCCACGTGAGGGAGGTCAAAGAATCCCGCGCGACGCGCGGGAGAGGTCAATTTCGGGTATAAAAGGCCAGGCCTGGGATGGAAAAATTGCACCTGTTCGATCGAAATTCTCCGATCAGAACTCTCTCGTACCTCCGTTCTCTTAAACAACACCACCCTAAACCCCTAAACCTGCAAAGCACTGCCCGCTGTAAGTATCTTAACCCCCGATCATTAATTCACTATCCTACCCGATTTAGGACCAACGTATATCAAGCCTCTGCCCGACTACGTTCGTTGGAATCCTATCTTGTGTTGTATGGACACCCTACCCGATTGATCTAGAATCGCCAACGCATGTCTAGGCTCTGCCTGACTAAGCTTGTTGGAGTTCTGTCGCATGTTGTATGGTTAAAGTGACTTGGGTTAATTTACTAACACATGTGCATTGTATGTTTTAATAGAAATTCCAGGAAGTAATCAAGAATTGTCACCTAGGAACTCCGTAGGAATACCTAAGTGTTCAAGGCGAGTACATTCTCTTTTTGTAAATCTTTTGTGAGTCAAAATGTGTTACTAAAAACCTCAAATGTTTTAATTATGCTTAACAGTAATTGAGTATATGTATTCTACAATTACTGTCGGCATGTTGGGGTTTTGTATACATTACTAGTCCATAGTCACAGGATTGTGACAGGAACCGTTACTGCTAGGTGATAGGGCCCAAAGTAATATGACCCACAAGTCAGGAGTGACAGTACTGAATGAGTAATTGTGTAGATATAAACATTGTAAATGCGGATGCTCTCAATAACTGTTAAGTATAAGAACTTGTTTTGATAAAACTGAGATGGATTCGCCAGTATTTCTTGCTGATAAAATGTTTTACAACGTGTTTCAGGTAACTTAATGTGAAGCTAACAGAAGCCAGCTGGAGAGCACTAAAGGCTTAGAAAAGTGGCTATAAAAGTTACCTAAATAAAAAGGAGTTTATGTTTTTCATAAATTGGGGTTACCCCTCTATGAATGCATTGTAATGGAAACATGGGTTCTATCCCGTTGTTTAATATAAAAGTTTGGTGTTTTGAAACTCTGATATTTATTTCCTAACTACGATCCTGATGTTTGAATTTCCGCTGCCAAATTAATAAACACCGGTACCACCAGCTCTGTGTCTCGCGGCTCCCGCTCCCGGGGTGGGGTCGGGGTTGCGACACTTACCTTGCATCCGGATTATGATTTTCCTTCACACTCGATTCGTTTCACCCGCTTCCTTCCCAAGCTTCCACCTAGCTTGTTAAGCGTCAAACTATCATTGTAATTTGTAAGATGGTTAGATTAGTCATAATCATTCACGCCCATTCCATCCTACGATTTTATGTCGAATTTATCATTCAATCATATCATTGACTGCCTATTGACATAAGTATTTGCACGATGCAGCTCAACTACTCGTTTAAGTACATTGTCAAATATCCGGTAAGCATTATTCTTATGTTATCGTTTTAGCTACTTATTAAATCAAGTTATCGAAATCATAACTTATTAAACTATCATTTCATCAATCATTCTTAACACATGATTATATCAAACATCATTTTAACATGAATCTATCCTCATTTTCAATTTATCATAAAAAACCCATTTCATACTAAGTATGATATATACTCAAATACACAATTTGTTCAAGTAGTTCCTTAATACTATCATGTAGGATGATTCTAAACTCAATTATATCATCAATTTCATCATATCATTAAAAGGCACTTATCCTAATGTGGTAAATCATCTAAACATTCAATTCATAGCATCATATGTATAATTTTCACTTAGGGTTTTGTTCCTAAGCAAATATACATCACTAATTCAGCCATAGCTTCTATAATCCATACATAATGCGCGATCATGATGTTTTCCTCAAATTTCACAACTTCACAAATTATCAAAATTTTACATACCTTATGATCCCCTAGCTTGGGTGATCATTAATTCACGTTCAATTGTGAATTTAAGCTTTGTTTGAGCCTTCAATTTGGTGATTTTGTTGGAACTTAGGGTTTTGGCTCCAAAGGAGCTTTCCTGCTCGTTCATAGAACACACACTAAGTGTGTGTTATGTTTTAAATTTCATTTTATAATTTATCTTTCAAGTTGTCCAACTTTGGCCACTCATATTTGGTTAGTTATTAAGTAGGCTACAACCTACTTATTTCCAACAATATTCCCACTTATTAACTAGGTTAAACATTCCTGGTTAATTTAGCGGGTTCAGAGAAATTATGACTAAGTTTATTTTAAGTATTGTTACTCGGGCCTCTTATAAACTTTATTTCTTAAAAGCATTCATTCACTTTTTATTTCATATTAGGTTTAATTATTTAAAACCCTAATATTTACCAGGTTAATTTTTACCACTAATGGTACTTTACCCGTCTTTTTTATATTAACTGGTTTGATTACAAACCCGTTTTCGGGGTGTTACAAGTCTACCCCCTTAAAGAGGTTTCGTCCTCGAAACCTTTCTTACATAGTTCATTGAGTTTAAACTCAATGCACTTATCTCGGTAATCTTTTTAGCGTTGCTTATACTTTAACCAATTATTAGTATTACCATAAAAGTATGGTAATATTCTTTTGGTTACAAAGCATATTCGTATCTCATACGAAATAATGCAACTCAAAATAACGTAATCTCGTTATTTCGACTAGTTTATTTAACTTAGCGAAATCCATCGCTTTTAAACCTTCGGACTCTTCGTGAATCTGTTATTTTAACCCTTTTGAATGTTTTAGTGAAATCTTTCACTTTTGACAAACAAACTCTTTTATTTACGAATTTATTCATTCGGTTCATTCATACAGAATCCACCGCTTAAGAACAAGCCGAATTTCCTGATTTTTATCTTATTTATATAACACTATCAATATGTACTATTAACGGAATTCTACAAAGCATATAACCACATATCTTCTAGCTTTATCCTTCAATCGTGCTTTTGCTCGATTTGACTTCCCGACACATTACTTGTATTCCCTTATGATCGCTTAGTATAAGTGATCAATGTTCTTCGTTAGTAAGGCCTCATGGGCCGTCACTCTTGTTTTGTACCCATTTACCTTTATTGTTTTATTTGACCGAGTCGCCATTTTAGCCACTTGGTCATATAAGTCTATTGTTTATGTTTATTACTCATATTTAAATTTTGACCTTAACCAGTCTCACTGACTAGACTTATTAGTCCAGTTACTTTATACCCATCACTCGGGCTAGAATGTGATTATATTTCACATTACCTTTCTTGACCGTGATCGCGTCACGTTATGTTTAAGTTTATATCAACCCTTCGTTATCGAAAATATTTCTTTTTGAATGTATCGTCTTGCACCTATCGGTGTCAAGACCTGTATCTTTTAATATTTACTATTTCGATTTCTATCATCAAATATACTTACACGCCTTTGCTACAAGACACGTATGTGTTAAGACTATTATATTTCTCTCCTTCAAATATATAAATAGTTTTACATCTCTCCAAATTTAAACCAGTCTATTAATAAACGAGAATCTAAGTGACATATGGCTTCGGTGTTTGAAGAAACAAATACCTGAATGGATGATGTCAACGGTATATGGCTTTGAGTTCTCTCCTGGTGATCTTCTTGGAAACAAGTCTTCTTCGGGAGGTTTAATGGGCAAAGTAGACCATCGTTAGACTCGTCACATGAATATGGATATCATTATGACCACCATCCGACGTTCGAATAAGTATCGGTATATAAAAGAGTAAAAAGAGAGCTTGAGTATTGCAAGATAGAAACATGATGCCTGTTACGGGGTATTTATGGTTATTGTCATTAGGTTTTCCCCTTTTGGGGATAACGACAAGAGTCCTATTTGATTTAGGTTGGTACATCTCTTCCACCTTATTAGAGATATACCAACAAATATAAGTACGTAGTTACATCTCTCACTTTGTTGGAGTTATTTGTTAATGCTAAGTTGTAGTTAATCGGATTTGTTTATTTGCCCCTTATGAACCGGGTCTATGTGACATGTTTGGTTTAACAGAGTTAATCCAGGTCATACCTAATCAATGTTTGTTGAACAAAACTAGGACCTAATGGGAATACATTTTTCTCGTCGGATTGTGAGGGTCTTTATTGAGGAGATTTTGTTCTGCATTATACTCCATACAAAACAAGCTATTTTACATAAACAAGGAGATAACTTGTAAGATTATGTAATGGCATATAATTGTTTTATGAATTGGGTTAAAACCTCTATGGTATCAAATAAGAGAAAATCGTCGGTCCGAGAAAATATAAATTCTCAAACAAAAGAGAAACTAACGACGTACAATATTTAAAGTATCTTTCAAGTTTCAACTAACTATTATTAATCGATGGAAAATAATTCATATTTGAAAACATAATAAATGAACACGTAACTAATGTTTTCCTTTTTCTATAGTTTTTCTATATATTCTTTTATATATTAATTCATAACATTTGAAGGAATAAAAACTTTTTTTTTGTCTTTTTTGTTTTTAATATTTTTTTCACAATAAACATAAAAGAGTTAACCTTTTTTATTAAATTTTGTTTCGCGTATTTTTTCGAATTCGGCCGTCGTTCGGTTGCTACTTACCAACGTGTTTGGTAATACATTTAGTCTCTCAGGTTTTTTTACCATCTTGACTAATACGTGTCGATATAAATTTGACATTGTCTATGTTTTACGTACGTCAGTCACTTGGTATTAAAAATTCGTGCTTTTATTTTACGCCATTTTTCGGATTTGGTCGTCATTCAGTTGCTACTTAGCACGATTTATTCCCCCACCCCGCACCACTGTTAGTATGGTTTTGCGGCCCCCGCCATGCAAGGCAACAGTTTAAGACTAGTTGTGCTAATTTATATAAAGAAATCGTAACAGTTGTCTTATGATATTTCGGACCACGTACGGAGTTTGTGCGGGCCAAATGCCATTATTACGTATAGGAAAAACATAACTAGGCATGCTTCCATGAACGTTTTTGTGGGCCGTCACATTTGATTGTTAATCATTTAATTCACCTACACGAATATAAATAAATATCTCCGTGTATAGAAACACGTTTTATATGTTATTTATGTTGTTTTCTAACTTCATATTTCCATAAGAAACTTGATTGTGTTGATTAGACGTGGTGTTCCTATTCATATTTGTCGTGAAAAACGTTTTCAACATATAAATTTATTTATTTTGTGGGGATACAAATCCATATTTAGTATGAAAAGCCAAATTAAACACTTTGTACTTAGAGAAACGTTTTGAGATTTGTATTCTTTTTATTCTTTTGGGAAAATAAGTAACCGATAATTTTCTACAAGGAGTCAAAATTTTATTGAAAATTTGAATTATTAGATCAAAGACTTGACCAAAATTTGTTAAATTCTAAGTATAAGTTTTAATGTACATTAACATTTATTGAAGTTTACTCAAATAGTCAAATTGTTAGCGAGGTTGTTGATCACTATCACTATTTACGTAATATATAAGAAAACGTTTGGTGATTAAAATTTCTTATGCTATTACGGTGTTATTTGATTATATTTTGAAGGTGATTATTGTATTTCGATTTAAAGCGTTGATAATCAAAAGAACAAGGTGGGTGATTAAAATTTGAGAAAACCACGATAATAAAAATCTTAAACACGAAAACTAACAAAAGAGACTTAACTTTTTTGAATTACCCGAGTGCGACAAAGTGTCATTTGGCACAACATGTTCATCCAGGCGTATCTGATCCATACTGCTGCACTAGAGACACCACAATTTACTTTTTTTCAAATTAAAATGTGGCGCAAGGGAGCTCTTTCTGGTATGGAAGATATAACTTAGGGTCTAATTCATTGGTGACTTCTGTGATTTGTGAATAATTTTGAAAAAAAATCAAACGGTTGCTTTTGTAATTCAAGACGTCAATTTTTTTTAGTTTGATAATTCAAAATGGATCTTTTGTGATTTCCCTTCAAATAAGTGTTTGATTTACATAGCATAAGAAAATAGAAACTTATTCATAACTCATAAGCTAGCTATGACGTACAGGTTATTTATTTACATTCAAAACACAATGTCAAACACCTTTTTTCATTATATTATTGTTGCTCCAATATGGATTTCTAATCAACAAGTATTCGTTTAATTATCTTACTTAGAATGGTAACACTTCCCCATTCCGTTGACATTTGCAAACAATCCTACAAGATCCTTTCTATAAGGTAGATACGATCTCCTCTTTCCGACTTCATTTTCGTCTCTCTTTTGCACGTAAAATTGCTCGTGAGCCGTCGACAACCCTCCTTTCGAAAGCTCACTAGAATTCCATTTTTGTTTCGGACTATCCACCTTCTTTGGACCAAACAAATACCGGAATATCCACCTTTTGGATCCAGACGCGGTAGAACTATTACTATTCTTGCTTTTAGCTCTACAAGGTGAGCCTCGTGAATCGGTCTCTTTCAATGAACCTTGTTCGTCGATTAACACTAAGGCGAACTCAAAATCATTGCCTTCAACGTCTCCGTTTTCGTGAAACTGATCTACCTCTTCTTGGTGGATCACTTTAGCGACCACTCTAGATGTTATACTATCAGAAGAGTAACAACTGAAGCTTGGAGCAAATCCAGTATCTTCGATTTTCAATTGTTGTTGCATTTTGATAAGAATTTATTTGAAATTTTTCTTTTTTTTTATTATTGAAAGAAAGGTGACTAGTGAGGGAATGAGGAATTAGAATATGGTGTGAGAGGGTATATATATAGAAAGAGGAATGTAAGTGTTGTATTTCATTTTTAAAACATGAATTAATTTTAGCTGATATAATACCTTATGTCATTACTAAGAAAAAGCAAATTGTTCTTCTCTTAATACGTGTTTAATTGAATTTTCTATTTGACTACTAAAATATAAGTGTTTGGTTAATGATGCACACATGACTTTTATATTATTTAATGGCGTGCTTTATTTATATAGTAGGATGAAAATGACTTTTTGTTAATATAGTCTAGTTGTGAGTGTTTGATTGATGATACACACTATTGAACTTCAGACTACCTTTAACTATCACCACGGCCACAAACGAACCTCCTTACCGATTCACACACAAATCCCATCGGAAAAGTATACGCACACGTCCATGCACACCCTGATTTTTGTTAGTTAGATGCACGTTTTTTACGAGAGAAACTCACCATACTAATTATATTTCGAATATGATATACATACACATATCCATACACACCCTGATTTTTATTAGTTCGATGCACGTTTTTTAAGAGAGAAACTCACCATAATAATAATAATCATATTTCGAATATGAGATACATCATTATAGACATGTTACTAAGTAATTGTGCACGTAGTCTTAAGTTACGCGGCACCATAGCCACATATTCCACTATATTCCATCAAGCGTTAGACAAAAAATATGTTATACATGAAAACCCTCTTTCGTGTCAGCTCTATCGTCAACAAGATTCCTTACATAAACAAACATGTCTTGTTTTGTAACCGTTTTAATCGAGTATATAGCTTTTAGTGTTCTTATTTACTACTTGAAGTATAGACACGTCTAAAAACAAAGTTAAAGTTTCGTCTCCTGGGTATAGAACTATTAAATAAAAATTAAGCATTTAGCAAGTATTATGATATATGGAGGATCTATTTTCTTATAGCTGGAACTTGCATGTGAGAATGATTTTGCCGCATGTTTGGGTGAACTCATTTTCTAGCTTTACTTAAAATAATAGGCAAGTTTTAATAAATATAAATATCAATTATAAAACGAGGATTGACTTTCTAGAAAAGTATGAACAGCAAATCCATGACATGAGTTGTGTGGAAAGCAAGAAAGTTTTTCTACTAATAAGTTGTAAACTTCGGAAACACGTTAAAAGTTCACTTTAAAAATTCTTCATATGCATAAAAACCCTTACGATAAGTATATTTTTTAGAGTTTATTACAAAAATATAATATTAGTTTATAATAAGTTAATTATTTAAATATAATTAACACTCTTATTTACCACATAAGTATATTAATTTTGGTTCATTTACGTTATCATATATGCTTCAGTTTATTTTCAGTTATGACTGAAAAAACCAAAAATCGAACCGATGAACACCGCTACACTCACCTAAAATCAACACTTCAGGATATGCATAATCAAGTGGTACCCGTTAAACACGAATGGGATATGCTTTAATACCCTGACTAACATAGTAATGTTGTCACTTAGCACGGGTCATGGTTTTTAAAACGAATCATGTTAGGGAGAGTGATTAAACAATATGAACATAGCATCTTTCCACAACCTTTGGACATATAAAATCGTGCTAAAGTATTAGAAACATATATTTAAAACCAATCTGTCTTCCAAATGTGTGTTTGAGTCCTCCTTTTGTTTGAGTGTGTGTTCCACGCCTAGAAAATATAATATACTTTCATTTGTCAACAATATTTTCTTGTTTCTCATTTAGGGTTTGTTGGCTCAATTAATATTTTTAAAGATATTGGAATATAAAAAGAAGTTGAATTTGAAATATAAAAAGTTGAAATTTGAATCTATTGTAATGTACCAAAAGAATTATAATTTTGTAGTAAGTTTGTCTCCCAAAATAATCATGTTTTTTCTAGAGAAGTTGAAATGTGATAGCAGAGACGATGGTGGTGGTAGTAGCAACGACAAATGTAGTAAGGGGTGATGGTAGTGACGATTATGATGGTGATGCTAGTGTAGCGGTGATGTTGTTGGAGGTGACAACACATAGATAGTTTTGGTGTAGACGGTGATAGTCGCAGTGATGACATTGTTAACCAATAGGAAACGAACAAAATTCAATTAGTAAGAAACTGAATTTAAGCCAATTCCAACTGACGAGAGGCTTTGGCATTTAGATAACAAACAAGAAAAGTTTTTTTGTTTGATTTAATAATAACTAATAATGGTTATTGCATGCTAAGGGCTAAAGGCTATAACAAATTCAAACATTGTTATAAATCATGTTGGGTTTGAAAGGTTAAAAGTTCAATACCGCGTCTCATCCATTTAATATATATACACACAATTAAGTCACGTACAAAATAAATTAATCCGCTCTTTATATATATATATATACACACATTTAAGTCAAGTACAAAATAAATTAATCCACTCTTTTTGTATATGAATACTTAATACCAAATTATTACAAAAATAAAAGGAAAACATAGATTATTAATTTTTTTTATATCAATGATTATTTTTAAATTTTGTATTTATTACATAATAAACGTAAGTTTATACTCATTAAAAACTATCAAACTAATTTCTTTACATATTTTAAAATTTTAACCATTTACCTACATTTACATAGATAGTATTACCTAGATATGACCAACAAATATATGCATAGATAGTATTACCTAGATATGACCAACAAATATATACAGGTTATATACATAAACAAAACTTAGTTCATGTTTATGTTTCGAATTTCAGGATTGAGAAATAAACATTGTACAGTGAACTCCAGCTACAAATAACAAAAAAAAAAAAAAAACTCTTTCTTATTCCACGTGTTATATATCGCTCATCTCAAGTTTATTACAGTGAACTCCAGCTACAAATATAATTTTAAAACTTAATCATAACTAGCAATAACGCCACGCGTTGTGGGGCGGTACTTCGCAAACATCAAATGGATTAGTCCAAAACGGTATGTGATACATTAACTATGTGAAAAGACACGTTTCGACGTATCTGATTGAACTCAATGTAACATATATAAATCGTTGAACCACGCACGCCCGTTGCGGCTCGTTAATGCGAAGAAATTAGACAGAAACGTAAAACGTAGAAAAGAATAACTAAGTCGATTTAGGATCCGCGCGTTGCCACGAACTTGTCAAACGAAGAAAAATAGACGCGTTGCGACATGCCTGTCAAACGGAGAAAAACAGGCGAAAAAAAGTTGAACCTCACATGCATGTTGCTGCTTATTGACTCGCAAAATCTAGAACGAAACATAAACGAAAAACTTGTGAAAGATGAAAAGTATGTGGGACGAAAGTTGAAAATATAAAAGTGTGGGTTATATTGTAAAAGTTGAAGAGATTTAGATTAAAACTCAAAAAGTCAAAGGGGTTAAAATACGAAATATAAAAATTTAGGTTAAAATTAAAAAATACAAATTTTTTTTTGAAAAAGCCCTATGCATATGTAACAAATCATAAAGCAATAAGATGTTCTAAATTATAGTTTGGAAATTGGGTCAGACCCTCGTTCCATAACATATACACGTATACAAAATCATATAAACCCATCATCATCGTTAAATTGGTATGCTGATTTCTTTAATAGGTATATTTGAATTACAACTCATCACTTGTTGATATATATCAATATCAAATACGAGAAAAGTGTTGATTGGTAACATTATGAGGTGTACCATACCACTATAAAAAATCAGTTAGCTGCTGCCTGCACACGTGTAGGAACGTGATTCACTCTTGTTGTTCGTGCCCAATAAGATTCATTTATATAATTGGTTTAACAACATTTTACATTGAAGTGATGGCAAAAGTTAGTTAATACCATATTTTGCCTACATGTCCAAACAAACATTTACTACAGTTATCTCCAAGTCATCACCAACAGTAATTGGTATTGACAAGTAGTAACCTCATATGCCCATGAAGGTCCGATCGTTGGTGGCAAGCTAGGGGAATGCCATTTGTTGGTTTCTTGCAGAAGACAATTGTATAAAATTTACTTTACAATTATATAGTTTTTTACGGCTTAGGTTTTATTTCACATTGGAACTCCTGGGTCGGAGATGTGTTTACGAGTACTGAGGTTCTTGCCGACTTCAAATACCCCTCACCCATGTACGCCATAAATCTGGAAAACCCATCTGAGAGAGAACAGCATCAATCTACTACTTGCTGATGTTATCATACGCTTTTTAAATATCAACCTTGAGAATGACGTCTTTCCTTTCGACTTCCGAACCCAAGAAATCATCTCATTTAGAATTAAGCGGACCGTCCAATTTATTGCGACTAGAAAGGAAGGCTGATTGATGTTCGGAAATTAATCCATCCAACACAGTTTTAATACGTCTAGTAAGCACCATGGATTTAGTTTTAGAGATACACCCTATTAAGCTAATAGGGCGGTAGTCGCTAAAATATAGCAAGTCTTTGACTTTAGGAATAAGCACCAAAGAGGAACTGCAAACCTTACTAATCTCCCCGTTTGCATGGAATTTATCACAAATATTTATAAAATCATCCTTCAAGACGTCCCAAAAATGTTTTATAAACCCGAAATTGTACCCATCCGGTCCTGGTGCTTTATCCGAGCTGCACCCTCAAATAGCTTTCTTTATTTCGATTGAAGAAAATGGTTGAACAAGGCAATCAACCTCTTAATTAGACAATCTGGATAATGAATGACGTACAAAATTCGGGCGGGTCTGATAAACAGAGTTGATTAAATCAAAACAAAACTCACAAATCACAAACACACTTGTGGCTGAATGCCAATTTTCTGATTAGAACAAAAATAATGATTACAACTTAAAAATGTAGAAACATAACAACTTTAAATAACTAGTCAAAGAGATCCAGTAAGCCACTACTTCACTACCTAAAATAACAGAACTAACTGACCCATTACTTGGAAAACAAAAAACACAAATAAAACATGCTAGAAAAGGGAAAACATTAGACAATCCAATGTGCATATTTGCAGACGTGAACTAGCAGCCTAAAACAACCTCATGGATGTTGCACATGCTTTAACACTCCCTCTCAACATCCAACTCCATTAACCTCAGCTTCTCACAGAACATCAGCAGCTTTGCACTCGCCAAACCTTTCGTAAACACATCAGCAACTTGGTCTCAAGTATCACCCCATTCCATTTTGATCTCACATTTTAATACCTTTTCCCTTATAAAATGGTAATGAATCTGTTGATACACGATGTCTATTGTCTAGGTCTTGGATTGAGTCTGTTTAGATAGGGTTTGAAAATGTCAGTGTTTTATGTATTTATGTTGTGAAGACATCAAGTTCGCCCGAAGTTAACCAAGGCAGGACAAGTTCGGCCGAACTTGTCCTGGCCATGTCACTCTTCAAGCGAACTTGATGGTCTATATATATGTGCCTTGGGTCTTTTTCGTTTGTAACTTTGCATTGTAGACGGCGAAGCTCTGTCGGTTTGGAGATTACATTGTAACATCATTGGACATTAATAAACTGATCTTTAAACAGTAACTCTTGTGATTAACTAATCACATAAATTTCGCATACAATGACTATAGATACAAATTAGGTTCCTATGCATTGAAGGAGCGATCTTGACAAGTGGTATCAGAGCCATGGATACCTAATTTGTTGAGATCCACACAAGACACTCTCTATTTATACCCATTTCTTTCATTTTTCTACACTTTTTCACAAAATTGATGAATCTACGGTTAAAAATGGCTAATTTTTGAATATGTCATACATAATCACCTAATAACAAACCCTTGAAACTTTCAGAACTAAATTCAATCGATTTCATGTCAAAAATCACAAAAAATCATGTGTTATAACATCAGTTTGCACGAACTTGTTAAACAAGTTCGCCCGAAGTTGGCCTGAATTCATACATTTTGTGTGTTTTTAATCAACTTCGGTCGAAGTTGTTCAGATTATTCAAGGATTACACACAAGTTCGCCCGAACTTGTCAAAGTTTTGCTGAATTTTTGTCACAAGTTCGCCCGAACTTGGTTAAAAGTGAAAATTTGTCTGAAAATCATTACAAGTTCATCCGAACTTGTCATCAAGTGAAATTTCTGTAATTCTCACACAAGTTCGCCCGAACTTGTCAAAACTGAATCTGAAACTGTTTTTCTGCACAAGTTCGCCCGAACTTGTCTGTTTGCTAATCAATCTTCAAGTGTTTTGAACGTGTTTCAGTCATAATCGTCTGATTTTCGAGATGGATCAAGATTTTCACAACGCCTTTGCTTCAACAGTGGCTTCTACATCAAATGCGAACGCAAACGCAAACGCGGTGAACCAGATGAATCTGGATAACGAGATGGGGACTTCGGTGAAGCCGCCCAAGTTGATGAGCATGGATGAGTTTGAAGGCTGGAAAGAAAAATTTGTGAACTGGGTTCAAGCGAATCACTTCTACAGTTGGGTTGTTGTTCAAACCGGATATACGTGGCCAAAGGATGAACGTAATGTTGATCTTGCATGGTAAAGTTTACGCCAGAACTTAAAGATGCATATGTTGCTGAGAAGAAGATGATAAGCCTAATACATCAATCAGTGAAAGAAGACATCTTGATCTTGCTACATGAAAGCAAGACGTCACAGATGTTGTGGAATGCACTGTGTGCAAAATATCTGGGAAGTGCTGAGATGATTAAAAGCAAGAAGGCTTTAATCAAGAAGGAGTTTAGTATTTTCACGATGATCAAAGGAGAAACCATGAAGCAGATGATTGATAGATATTGTCATTTGATGGTTCAGATGCGAAGACACGATCTTCATAAAACTGATGAAGAGATGATTGATAAATTGGCTGATGCACTTCCTGAGGGGGAGTAGACGACCTACTTAATAGTATTGAAGAATGATCCGAGTTAGATGCATTACAAGCTATCAGATTTCATTGACAAGTTGGAGGGACATGAAATGGAGTTGCTAAAAATGGCTAAATCGAAGAATGCAAATGTTGTGCAAGACGTGGGCTTGTACTACAAAGGAGGTGTTCAAGATATTTCAAGTCCGAAGATTCAGACAGCGTTCAGCGCGAATGTTAATTCTTCAAATCAATCATTCTAAAGCCAATCCAACACTCAATGAGTTATAATCAGAGTCCTCCGAACACATCATATTCGAGTGCTAGCTCAAGTTCTCCGTTCCAGAACCAAACTAATCTAACAAATCATTCTAGTTCCGATTCGAAGGTATTTCATTGCAACATTGCGGTCAATCTGAAGAACGTTTTCTCTGAACAAACAGCCAAACAGCACATGGCACTTCTTGTAACCGTGCTTGAATCATATGAAAGCTTAGTTGCGGGGAAGATTGGGAATCCAGAGATGACGGCTGAGGACTACGACCAGGTTGATGAAGAGGAGTTAGAATTGATGGATATCAAGTGGAGCTTAGCATCGATTATCAGAAGGGTTACAAAGTTTGTCGCGCTTACTGGAAGAGACATTGGAAATTCGAGCAATAAGCTTGGATTTGATAAATCAAAGGTAACGTGCTTCAAATGTAGACAAAAGGGGCATTTCAAATGCGAGTGCACAAATCAAGAAGCAAGTGGAAATCAAAGTCCTTTTGGAAACAACAACGACTATTACAAGAAATCTCTACAATACAAGCCGTTTCCGAGAAAAGCTCAAGTTGAAGAAAAAAACGATTCATCAAAGACAAATGAAAAGGCTTTAGTTGTTGCACATGAGGATGAAGGGTTTGATTGGAATAAATATATTTCCAAGAAAACTGGTGTCGCGTTGATGGCTGAGATTGTGGAAGAGCCTGAATTAATGATTGATGATGCAGCTCTTGAGAATGCGATCTTAGAAGAGTATTTGCAAAGAACAGAAGAAGAGGAGATGATCTATCACGAGACAAAGATGAAGAGCATTATTCCTCCTAATCTTCATTCTAGTTTTGCAGGTTGCTTTGAAGCTACATCGCAAGAGCATGTGGTTGAAGAAAAGAAAACAAAGGTCGAGGAAATCATTGATCTGACAAAGGAGATGAACGAAAAAAACTCACAAAGATTGCTGACAAAGCCATGATGGCCAATCTGAAACAGGTAGGTTCAGAGGTAAAGGTGATTGAGAAAGAAGTTGTGAAAGTGCAAATTGTGGAGGTTGAAAAACCTTGCACAAAGTGCACAAAACTTGTGAGCAATGTGCTGAGAAATTTCTAATCATAAGCGAACTAAATGTGCATAACAAAAATTTTAAATACGATTATCGCACAATGAAAGAAGCTTATGATAAGATGAAAGGCACTTATTGCAATGTTGAAAAGGCTAACTTAAAACAAGGTTCCACAATAATAATGCTAAAAGCATGGTAATTGGAAAACAAGAAGCAATTAATGTGTATATTAACACAATTGCTGAAACAAAACATGAGCTTCAAGAAATGAAAATTGAAACAGAAAGAGTAAGACAACTCTAGCTTAGCTACACCACAAATGCTTATGTCATCGATCATATTCTTCCAACAATTTCATCGAAGAACATTCGATATAACTTACACAAAATCCAATGATGACAATGAAGTAATTGTTAACGGTGTGGTTGAGAAAGTGTTGGAGAGTGAGTCAATGATGGCAGCTTTGAGAGCGCCAACTCAAGTTTGAACAGTTCAGAATCACAATCCGTAAATGACGACACATCATCAGAAAATAGTCTAAGTGATGATCCTAATGTTGTGATGTACAAAGTTAAGGATTCTGATAGACTGTATTTTGATAATAGCTTTCCGATTCGAAATGTGAAAGAAGATCAAATCGATAAATTGTTCAAACTTGTTAAAGAGTCATCAATTGATTTGGATAGAAATGAGAAAAAGTTTTACTCAAAACCCAAGAAAAATTATAACAACTACCGAAAGAATGGTGGTGACTTTCCGAAACATAGGAGAGGGGGTTTGGGTTTAGAAGTAGAAGATGAACCAAAAAAGAAACAAAAGTCACCATTTCACGAATATAAGAATAAAAACATAAAATTTGTGTTTGGGAGTAACACGGTTTAAGAAGAAAATTCGATTGGAAAGCAATCGAACGATGAGTTTAAGAAGGAAAAAGAACTTCGTGATAAGGCTAAATCCACAAGTGGAGTAAAACCCACGAGTGGACATTCTGCTGATACTCGGACTTGCTTCAAATGCAATGAAGTTGGTCACATTGCACGCAAGTGTCCGAAATCAAAGCCTACGTATCAACGAAGAAAGACAACTTCAGATGATGAGAAACTTAAGCACCCAAAGATTGTAAAGCCAATAACGATCTTAAAACGAAATAATGAATCTAACATCAAAGTGAAACCTAAAATTGAATCTAAATTTGAAAAGGGTGAAACTTCTAAATCAAATGAGAACAAAGATTCAAAATTTTACATTAAGAAAGCTCAAATGAAATCTCAATCATGGGTTGCAAAGAAAACACCATCATCATCTTAAGGTACAAAGACAACTACTGCATCAGTCAAGAATGAAAATGCCAATGACACAAAGACTGATCAGAAGTTCCCGTATGTTGATTTGAAAATTCCTACCTATGATATTCCGAATCCACCCAAGACCACAAAGGCTTGGGTTTCCCTTTTTGACCAATCTGTTGACATGTGCAGGGGCTCCCAAGATCCATCTTGTCAAAGTGAATTATGGATAGCGGAGCTTCACGTCACATGACTGGGATGCGTGCCTTGCTCTTCGATTTTAAAGCAATCAATGGAGGGTACGTGGGATTCACGGGTAATCAAGGAGGTCGAATCATTGCAGAAGGAAAGCTATCTAATGGTGTGGTGTCGTTTGATAAGGTTAACTATAACACTGAGCTAGAGAACAATCTTTTCAGTATTTCTCAGATCTGTGATAAGCAGTTTACCACCCATTTCAACGACAAGGAGTGCATGATTCTTAAACCGGTCTTCAAGATTCCGGAAGAGTGGATTCTTATGCGTGCTCCTCGCGAGAATGATCTTTATGTGCTAGATATGAGCGTTGCTACAACTACTTCAAAGTCGACTCAGTGTTTCATGACGAAGGCCACAGAGAAGGAATCAATTCTCTGGCACAGAAAGATAGGTCATATTCACCTCAGAAAGATGAATTTCCTGGTTCATAATGATTTAGTTAAAGGAGTGAATCTTAGAAGCTTTCACATGACTGATAACTATCTGGAATGCAAGAAAGGAAAGCAGACCAAAAAGTCACATCCAAGAAAGATTCTTAACTCCATCAAGCTGCCCTTGAATAACTGCACATGGATCTCTTCGGTCCCGTGAATGTGAAGAGTATATCTGGAGATCTTTATTGTCTTGTCGTCACTGATGATTATTCAAAGTTTTCATGGGTCTTCTTCCAAGAGAGCAAAGACGAAACATTCGAGAATCTTATGATCCTCTTTAGGAAGATTGAAAATCTGTATCATCTCCCCATCAGAAGGATTAGAAGCGATAATGGTACAGAATTCAAGAATGCCCGAATGAAAGAACGACAAAGGCATTTTACATGAATTCAGTGATCCATACATTCCGCAATAGAATGGAGTGGCTGAGAGGAAGAATCGAACGTTAATAGAAACAGCAAGAACTATGCTTGCAGACTCTAAACTTCCTGTCAGTTTTTGGAGTGAAGCAGTCGCAGCAGCATGCTATACGTTGAACAAAGTCTTGATGGTTAAACCAACCAAGAAGACTTGCTTCGAGTTGCTAAACTGTAGGAAACCCAATCTGAAGTATCTAGAACCGTTTGGCGCACCTTGTACTGTTATTGATACGGATGGAAAGTTTGGTGCAAAAACGACAGATGGTTTCTTTGTCGGCTATGCTAGTCCGCTTAAGAGAGTTTATCTTCCAAGTTTGAGAAGAGTGGTAGAAGCACACACGTCGATTGTTGTTGATATACAACTCCAATTCAAAGAGCAGGCGATGCTTGGTTGTTCAACTATGGTAAATTATGGAAATCATTTGACTTGCCAGAAGAGCCTTCTAAAGAAGACATTGCTATTCTATATTATCTACATAGTTGGCTAATCAGGAGCAGATTATCAGACCAATAGTGGTTAATCAACCAACTATTGGATCATCTTCCTCTGGTGAAGGTCCAAGCAGTAGCGGTGTGCAAGTTGAACAAGTTCCTGAAGCACAAGTGGCACCGACTACAGAACCAGGAAATGCTACAGAAGAACCTATTCTTTCTCAAGCACATAATTCCGACTCTGATGAAGCTCCGATGTTTGATGATGATGGAGAATCTTCCTCTGACGAAGAATCTGAGCAGATCACAAGTATGTTAAATCAATCTGCTGGCCCAAGCACAAGAAATGAAGCATCTTCTAGCATTCCTGCTGTTGAATTAGTGATTGATCTGAATGTTAACAATCTGGAGAGTACAGTTGATATCTCTAATGAAGTGATGCCGAGAAATTATTCTTACCATCCATTTGACACTATTATTGGTGAGCTACAAGCTGGAGTTAGAACAAGAAGCCAGATCAATAAAGCGCTTAGTTCTTTCTACACCAAGGTCGCTCCCATTCAAGAATTTTGCTCTTACCGGAGTCTTATATCTCAAATAGAGGCAAAGTCAGTCATTGAGGCACTTGGAGATGAAAACTAGGTTCTGGCAATGCAAGAGGAGTTACTACAATTCGAGAAATTGGGTGTATGGAAACTTGTTGATCTTCCGGCGAATCAAAAGGCGATTGATACTAAGTGGGTGTCCAAGTGTAAGCGTGATGATCGAGGGGTAATTGTGTGAAACAAAGCTCGACATTGTTGTCAAAGGATTTCACCAACAAGAAGGAATTGATTACACAGAAGTATATGGACCAGTTGCGAGATTAGAGTCTATCCGCATTTTCTTGGCGTTCGCGTCTTGGAAAGGTTTTAAGGTGTACCGGCTTGATGTTAAATCACCTTTTCTCTATGGCAAATTGAGAGAACAAGTGTATGTCGGCCAACAACCAGGGTTTGTCAATCCACTAAATAAGAAGAAAGCATTTCTTCTGGATAAAGACTTGTACGGTTGAATCAGGCCCCGAGAGCCTGGTGCGAGACGTTATCTCAGAACCTTGTCAGCAATGGTTTTACCAGAGGCACAATGGATAGTACCTTGTTTATGAGAGAAGTTGGAAATCATCTGCTGATCGTACAAATTTACGTAGATGACATCATCTTTGGTTCAACAAACGACAATCTCTGTAATGAATTCGAAGCTATCATGAAAAAAAGTTTGAAATGAGCTCTATGGGCGAGATGAAATTCTTTCTGGGGTTACAGGTTGATCAATTGCCAAACGGTATATTTATTCACCAAACCAAGTAGGTTCATGATATTCTGAAGAAGTTTGAGATGGATAGCACGAAGCCGTTATCAACACCACTAGCACTCAACCATGGTAGGATCATTGATGTATCTGATGGCATCATGCTCGGATATCATGTATCCTACCTGCCTCTGCCCTAGATAGCAGTCAAGTCCCATAATTTCTCACATGCAGATCGTGAAGCGAATTTTCAGATACTTGAAGGGATGTCCAAGCACTGGCTTGTGGTACCCGAAGAATGACAACTTCGATCTGATGGGATATGCTGATTCTGACTTTGGCGTAGACAAACTGAATGCTAAATCAACTACAGCCAGTTGTCAACTCTTTGGAACGCGTTTGGTAACATGGCAGTGCAAGAAACAGACCACAGTCACAGTTGCTCTTTCTACTTATGAGGCTGAGTACATCTCAGCTTCCAGCTTTTGTTCACAACTTTTGTGGATCCAACAGCAGATAAGAGACTATGGTTTGCAATTTCTTGACACACCGCTGTATGTCGATAACAAGGTAGCAATCGACATAACAAAAAATCCTATTCATCACTCTCGAACTAAACATATCGAGATTCGCTACCACTTTATTCGTGATTGCTACGAAAAAATTGGTACGAATTGAGAAAATCCACACCGATGAAAAAAAGCTGATTTTTATACCAAACCTTTCAGTTTAACACGGTTTAAATACTTGATGAGGCTTAACGGTATAAAAAATCTTTTGACAGGTGCGGAAGCAGAGGTTGAATATGGATCGAACAACGAGTCTCGTGATCCTCATTGGTTTGTTATCTTTTAGGATTAGAATTTCTTAAAAACTAAAATACAAAATATGTTTTTGATTTTAGGGGGAGAAATGAAACGAGAAAATAAAAAAAAAGAAAAACCAAAAAGTACAAAACATGAAAAAGACAAAAATAATTTTGTGTCAAAAAGGAAATGATAGTACATCAGTGGACTATCACAGTATGCTAAGGATTTGTAGAGTTTAAAAAGTGTAAATAAGTCTTACTGTGGATGTGTCGATAGGCTTTACATGTTCAGTAAATTGTTTCCAGGATATAAATTAAATTTCGCAACTGCTTAAACTTGTGGATTAACATCTCTCGGATATATGGACTTAGTACTTTGAAATTTCGTTTAAGAGATTGCCTGATTATGAGATACGAGGTCTTTATAGATTATTGATATCTGGGGTATTATACATGTTCTTCTGATTTTGCGGAAGCAATGGCCTAGAACTTCTGTAATGCTTTTGCTAAAACCCCTAAACTGCAGTAAAATTGAAAGAATCGAAAAATCTAATCAATTGCAGTCAAAAGATTTCATAATTGGAACAACACCTTAAAGTCGAGCCTTCATCTCTTTGTCGATACGGTGGTATTAATTGAGCTCTCAAGGTTTCGCATAATCCATATACAGATATCAATTGCTATACTCACCTGTAAGATGTAATCTAGGGAATCTTGATACGGGAGTATATTCTGAGATGGGAACCATAATTAAGTCAAGTTTCTTGAATCTAACTAACATATCTTGGAACAATTGAGAAATGTCGAAGTTTAAGTGGACAAATATATCGACAATCTGGGTAAACAAGTTTAAAGCTTAAAGTCATTCAAAATGTCAACGGTACTGGTGATAAGTCTCAATCAACTGATATGATCCTTAGACACGAATCACAAAAATAGATTTAATACCAATAAGATTTTCAGTGTGTTTTAGCATAAACTTTCGAAAAATTCAAAAAGATTTTGTTTCTACATTGTTTTCAACAGCCAATGATGGAAAGCGGATCTTCGGAGTTCGGAATGGTGCAAATTGTGGGAAATCTTGATGACAACGGGTTGGTAGCTAATCTGTAAAATCAAAACACACGAAAAACGGTGAAAAGTTCATAATTTGAAACTTTAATTTGAAGAAAACATCTGTTTGTTCATAACGAGTCGAACTAGGGTCATTAACTTGGACTCGGCAGATAAATCGGTTAACCAAGGTCATTAACTTGGACTTGGTCAACTGAGTGGATTTTCATAACTGGTAAACATGTGAAAATTCAGGGTCTAAAGTTGAAAAGTTGAAAAATTTTAATTTGATCTTGAACAAGTTCGCCGAAGTTGGTTGTCCAAAGGTTGAAAGAGATTGTGACAACTTCGGGCGAAGTTACATGATTGAAGATTGTTGTTTATATAAGCCAAGTTCACCCGAAGTTGTTCAGGCTATATAAAGAACAGCAACTTCGGACGAACTCATTTCAACTGTGTGTGTTTATCTGAGCAAACTTGAACATTCGAACGACTTGAGAATCAAAGCAAGTGTCGTTATTCTGCCCAAATCTAGACCTATTCTAAGTGATTGGCACACTTAGTAATATGGCAGAGATATAAATTCCTTGAATCATCCATAAAAATGTCAAGTTTGAACTGAATGAACATGAACTAAGAAAATCGAGTAGATCTAGGTTTGTTTTGAACAAATTGAATGGTGAAAGTTGTTAATAAACATGTAAATAACATAAACTAACCAAAAATCTGATCATTGGTCACATGATTGATATTGCAGGTTAAGTTGGGGAAGATGACAAGTTCACCCGAACTTGATGAAGCTGATTTGCATCAACTTTGGGCGAAGTTGTCTTAAACTTGAATAAAATCTGTAAACATAACAAGTTCGACCGGACTTGTTTAAACCTTTCAAAACCTGTAATCAAAACAAGTTCGTCTGAACTTGTATAAATCTGAAATGAAAAATATATGTGGAACAAGATCGAGCGAAGTTAGTTAAAAATGAAATAAAGTGTATATGTCAAGTTCGCCCGAAGTTGATGTTTATGTTCATAAAAATTATGAAAATGCTAAGTGTTTGAATTTTTCGTATCGCAGAATATTCAGCTTTCATTCTCGAAGTTTCACAATACGTGCGTGTCTCTGGATAAGAAGATATATCCTACGCTGGCAGCTTTCTCATAAATACTGGAGTTTATGGGAAGAATTCCGATCACTAAGGGTATTTCGAACAAACACGTGGTGTATCGCTCGCATGTGTATCGTTTCTGGAATTCTGCTTCTTATGATGCATCTAACAGCGTGATCAAATCTATCGTTCGTATCAGAAATGAAGATAAAGAGATTCTGATTACTGAAGAAGACATCCGAAGAGTTTTGGATGACAATACAGACGATCCAATAAGCTTCGAAGAAAGAATGGTCAAGGGTTGTTTCTTTCGAATGGGATACAAAGGGCATGCGAATGAACCCACGATGAAGAAAGGCGGTGTTCCTCTTCCGTACAAATTTCTTATTCACGCCATTATTCATGCATTTAGCCACAGGAAAGCCGGCTTGGATGATATTCAAGATTATATGGCTTGTATGGTGAGGCATTGGTGCTTAACAAGAAGTTCAACTTTTCTAAAGTTGTTTTCAAGTTTATGTCAAAGAATATGGGTAGAGATAGATTGGTGATGTATCCAAGATTTGTCCAAATGCTGATAGATGAGAAATTTCAAGATATCGCAAAAGATCCAAATGATATTTTGTACTTAAGGCACATGGACGAGACCACTCTGAAGAAGCTTATGACATTTCAGAGACAAGATTCTGCTCCGATTGTGAAACCAGTGTTCGGTGCTATAGTTGATGCTAATTATGTGTCATCGCCTGACGATAAATGGAGAAAAGATGGTAGTGGAGATGATAAGGATGAGATTGATCTATTGAAGACGTTCAAAGAAAAAAGGGCGAATGGTATATTAAGATAGTTGTTGAGAAGCCAAAGCGAAAAAGGGCGTCAAAGAAGGTTGAAACTATGTTAGTAGACGAGCCTGATGTTGATTAAGAGAATCCTGAGAATGTTGCAGGATCTAGTATAGCAGTAAATGCTGAAAGCCAAGAAGTTGAAACTGGTACTGTTGGTGGTGATCGAGATGATGTTATATCTGCTACTTCTGATAAAGACGAATCATCTGAAGATTCTGCTGATGTTCGTCAAAGAGAAACTGAAAAAGAAAAGGAGGAAGAACGATTGAAAAAACATGGTGAAGATCTATATATTCCATCTGCTGAAGAGGAATCAGAGGGGATAGGCCTAAAAAGAAGACTAAACGCACTAAATCAAAGGCCGGTGATACAAAGAAAACTACAGGATCTCCTAGCACAAAAGGTAGAGTCTTACCGAAAAGGAGATATAAAAGTCAAAGCAAGAAAGCTACACCTCCACAAACTTCACAAGTACAAGATCCACCAACTGTGAATGTTCAAGCACCACAACATCCTCCACAAGAGTCTATTGCTGCTGCACAACCAAGTTCTCCTCAAAGGCAATCAACACCAAAGCAGACAACACCAAAGGAAACTCCAAAGCAACGAACTCCTTAAAGCCAATCGTCTGCTCAACGTCAAGAACGTTATTTCTCTAGTGAATTTGGAGAGTTTTCGATGCCTCCTAAGAATGTTGATACAGAGATTTATTCTGAATAATTACTTGATATGTTCAATGAGTCAAAAATGCAAGAATTAGAAAGAAGAATAAAAGCTTAAGATCAAGTAAAAAGAAATGAGACTGAAAAGGAGATTATAGAGGATAAAGTAAAGTTCCTAGTAAATGATCGTGAATATATGAAAGCATTAGTCGAGGGTCTCAGTGCAGACAACGAAAGGCTCAGAAAAACGATCGCAGAGCTTGAAGCAGAAAAAGCAGCAAACAACAAAAGATTCAACATGCTACAACGTGTTCTAGCTAACAATCTGGGAATTGGTTTCATCGCAGAATACAGCAGATTAGAAGTTCAAGATGACAAAGAAAGAGCTGAAAAAGAGTTTGTAATGAGGGTACGGGCAAACATGTTGAAAGTACTGTCGAAGCAGTGATTGCTGAAGGATCAAAGTCTTCTGAAGTCCTATCACTGAAGTGCCTGTTGTTGAAGAAACTCCTATTGTTGTAACTCAGGAAGTTCAGATTGTTGAAGTTGTTCAGAATGTTGAAACAACACAGAATGTTGAACAAGTTGATGACTCGATCAAAGCTTCTGAACCAGAGAAAGAATCCGAAGAAAAAGAGGACGTGATGATGAGAATGACAAAGACGGCGACCCTGTTGATGATACGAAAGATGATTCAGATCATGGTGATGATGATGATGATGATAATCAGGGTGGTGTTGGTTTGAAGATTGAGTCTGCAAAGCTTCATGACGATTTTGATTATGATTCGGTGCTCAATGATGAACTAAATGTAGAGGATGATCAAAGTAAGGGGGAGCAGACAGGTCAAAAAGTGACAGAAGAATCAGGAATCCTCACAACTTTGCCATTTACAGCTGTTCCTAATCAACAACCCCTAATGATTATGCTTGATCCAAGTATTGAAGAAGGAGAATTCGTTCATAACTACACGAAAGAAGAATTAGTTAAGATGTTAGTTGATGCTGATTCTTTCAAGTTTGATTTTGAAGGAGAGTTGGTGAACAAGAATACTTTTGAGTTGAAAAGTTATGTGTACAAGCGAGTATCAGAAGCTGATGATTATGATCGTGTTATTTTCGAAGATTCTTCTGATGATGAAGCTGAAAAGTATTCTGGTGTTAATACTGATAGTTTTCCAACGATTGAAGAGATCATGAATCAGATAGATGTGGAGTTATTGAAGCAAAAGATTGATGAAGTGTTAAGGATGGTAATATTCCTATACGTTACTCTAAAGAACATATTGCTGAAGCGAAGATGTCGTGGTTTAAAGAAATGCCTAAAGAAAGAAAGTTTAAACGACCACTGGCATTCTTTACTCGTGATAAAGATAAGTCACTTGGTGATATTCTGAGCTGGGGATAGATTAGAGGGCTTGATGTGTATGCTATAAAGAGAGAATTTGGAGTCCAATACTTCAGATATCTTGCTGACATAAAGACGTTACCATTCTGGGATGTTGAAGAATTGGTTCAAACAAGAAACATAAGTCTTCAAATGAAATTCAATGAACAACTGCTATGGAGAGTTATTAAGTTTGAAGCTTCAAGAGGTCTGTATTATGGAAGCCGTTTATTCCGAAGCGAAGAGTTAAAATTGATAAGAAGACGGGTGTAAAGGATGTGACGCTGGTGATGAAAAGCCAAGGGCTATGAAGAATATGCTGCTGAAACCTATTGAACAAGACTTTCATCCATACTTCTGGTGGTAGCAAACGGATCCTGATACATGTGAAGCAGTGATAGTGTTATGAACTGATGAAACATGGGATATCACTAAAGAGAAAGATCCTGAATGCATCGACGAAGAAGGATTTGGGGGTTATGGAGGACTATAAGGATACTAGACCCGTTGTGGCTAGTAAATTGTTCAAAAGAAGATGTGAAGTGTTTATTCTTCAACAAAATCTGTTTCAATAAATATGAAGAAGTTCAAGCTAAACAATACCAAGGTGTGATCAATGTATGTTATGCACACGGTATTAACTCTGGTCATATGTGGGAGTCAAGATGGAGAGAGTTAGAGAGAGAAGAGTTTCTGAAGGAGGAACGGCGTCTAGAAAAGATACATGAAAGGGGTAGAGAGGCAAGGGTTAGAAAATTTCAGTTTATGAAGTGGGTACCTCCGACTGACCAAACGCCGATTCCTAAGCAAGAGCGAAGACGGAAGCCGTATAACCACTTCTTTGGTCATTAGAGTTGAAATTTGAAGACATAGGTTTTGAAGACTGATCAAGACTACGACAATATCCAAGGGGGAGTCTGTTGATACACGACGTCTATTGTCTAAGTCTTGGATTGAGTCTGTTCAGATAGGGTTTGAAAATGTTAGTTTTTGATGTATTTATGTTGTGAAGACATCAAGTTCGCCCGAAGTTAACCAAGGCAGGACAAGTTCGGCCGAACTTGTCCTGTCCATGTCACTCTTCCGTGTACCAGACAATTCACCTCGTTCATACTCAGTTGTCTTCTTTTCACACCTTGATCAGATTTCTTCGACTTGTCATTGTACCGATTTGAATTCCGGTATCTATTGCCTTGGTTCCACCTTCCTTTGCTCTTTTCTGCAAACAAGGCTTGGTCTTCATATTTTGGAGTAGTTTCAATAGTCAGGTTTCCGAACTATTTTGCTAAAGCCTCCTGGCTAGCCAATAGGTTCTCAAATTCACCTAATCATGGTTGAGTAGGCAACCCCTGTACCGCAACAACATAACTCCGGTTTCAACTCGTGAATGATGATTTGTTTCATCCTTGCGTCTCCAATCACTGACTCCTGATCAAGATCACCGATTTCTCTACACAAGGTTTTAACCTTATTAAAATACTGAGAAATCGATAAATCCTTCTGGGTTATACTCAACAACTCGTTTTCTAACAAGTGAAAACGAGCATCGTTTTTCTTTGATAGGACTTCCGCTAAAGTATCACATGCTGTTTTAGGGTTCGTTGCATCCTTGATGTGTTCAAGGAGTTCTTGGTCCACAGTCGTCTTCAAGATGAACATTTCCTTCCCATTCCTAACTTTCCATTTCCTTAATGCTCCATCTTGAATTTCTCTTGGAGGTTGCACGGTATCGTTCCCTTGCACCACTTCCCACAGGTATTGACCCTGCAAGTATGAAGAAAGGTACGTAGCCCAAGTTTTATAATTTTGGTTATTCAATTTTTTCAGTCCACCAATCAATTCCAGGTCTGACATCTTGATAATAGTGACTCCGATACCACTTGATAAACAGAGTGGATTAAATCAAAGCAAAAACTCAACTCACAAACACACTTGTGGCTGAATGCCAATTTTCTATTTAGAACAAAAGCAACGATTACAACTTAAAAATGCAGAAATATAACAACTTTAAATACCCAGTCAAAGAGACCCATTACTTCACTACCTAAATAATGGAACTAACTGACCCATTACTTGGAAAACCAAAACACAAATAAAAACAGTCAAAGAGACCCACTACTTCACTACCTAAATAATGGAACTAACTGACCCATTACTTGGAAAACCAAAACACAAATAAAAGACATGCTAGAAAAGGAAAAACATTAGACATTCCAGTGTGTGTGATGCACATGTGAACTAGCAGCCTAAAACAACCTCATGTATGTTGCACATGCTTCAATAGGGTCAATAGTGGTTCTTTAAATTTTCTTTCAAAAAGCTTCATAGTTTCCAATTTTATCACAGTGGGATTCACAATTCAAGAGCCTCATTATATAAACGAGTAAGCATTATTTGAGGTGAACATTAATAATACATTGATACTTGTTAGATTTTTTTAACATCAAGAAGGCTTTATTACTGAAATTCAAACGACAACCACCAAGGAGCAGGGAACGACATATACATGTTTATTGAAATTATTTGCATGCATTTGTTTACATTTATCATTTTTTTTGAAAAAAATACCTAAAAACTATTATGTTATCGCGACGTTTATTTTTTGGTATAAGAAATGTTGTCCGTTAACCCCTCATACATCGATGTGTTGTAGAAAAGATTGGAGTAGAGGAGACATGCAACCAACGTGAAGGGGAGGGGGGGGGGGTACGTGGACACAATACTTAAACGAGGTAAATTACAAATGGTAATAGCAACTTTTCCAAATGAAAATACATTCGAATGGGAACTATTCAGATTGAATCCATTAGTACATAAGCTAAGACGAACGTCTCATACCTCTTCCACAAAGCTACTATGATTCGAGTCGAAAGGCTTCCTAGCTAGAATGTTACATTTCCACATCTTACTAACAAGTCAAAACACTTCATTTACTTACACATTATGACGAACTTCTTAAGCTTTCTATCCCGAAAGTGGATCATTTAAATAATAGGAATATTGGATTTTAATAATCTCAACTATTTATCGTTTGCCGTCAACAATCCCAACTTTAAAAATAACACTGGCAGTCCCAACTATCTACATATTGGCCACCAATGGACCCTGACTAACAGAATTCTAACCCCGTTAGTCTCCGGTCGCCGAAAAAACGTTTTGGCCGGAAAACTTATTTTTGGCCGGAAAACTTATTTTTGGCCGGAAAACTCAACATTTCGTCTCAAACCTTATTAGGGACCTTTAGGAACCTTTTTCTAGAAAAAACCAAAATTATTGAAGTCGCCGAAAAAATCTTTTTTCGCTGGAAAACTTCTTTTTGGCCGGAAAACTAGACTTTTTGGCCGGAAAAACTCAAGATTTTCGTCCCATACCTCTTTGTAACCTTAGATCGAACCTTAGGAACCTTTTTCTGGCCAGAATCGGTTTTCCGGCGACCGTTGACTAACGGCGTTAGGGTTCTGTTATTCAGGCTCCATTGGTGACCAATATGTCAATAGTTGGGACTGCCGGTGGTTAATTATAAAACTAGGACTGTTGGTGGCCAATGACAAATAGTTGGGATTATTAAAATCCAATATTCCTAAATCATACCCTACAAAATCTCTATCATATATTTTTATTTTAATGAGAGAGAGCAAACTGTCTACAATGGTTGGGACCTCTAAATGTTAAACATTAGTAGTATTTTCATTTGATATATATCAAGGAGGCATAAGTGCAAAATTGAATCCATAATTGTAAAAATTATAATTAAGAATTTAATGGTTGAATGGGAGATAACTCATTTGGTAGAGACTTATGCCTCTTAGAGGGAGTTCTCATATTTAAATATTTAAATTTGGTTAAAGAAGATTCAATTAGGTTTATTAATGTAATAGAGTACACGTGTTGTCATTTAAAAAAAAAAAAACAATGTAACGTATATTTAATCATGAAGCCCGGATACCTTTCTAGAGAAGATAAAAAGCTCTTTAATCGTTTAAGATAAAGAATAATCAGAAATTCATTCAAAGATATTTACAACTTGAAAGGTTACATGAAACAACAAAACAAAACAAAACTTGCGTCGCGTTTCATAATCTTCATTAAAAGGGAAATATTTTCCCTGCAAACAACCCAACAATATCCTTTCTGTAAGGTAGATACGATTTCCTCTTTCCGAATTCATTATCCGCTCTTCTTTGCACGTAAAATTGTTCGTGAACCGGCGTTTGCGCCTTCCACCTCCCCCCGACTTTCGTTACCTCACTCGAATTCCGTTTTTTGTTTCAAACTATCCCCTCTTTACATTCGCTGTTGCTCCGCCTTAGCAAAAAACAGAATATCCACCTTTTGGATCCGGACCAAGTAGAATTACTCTTCTTGCATTTAGTTATGTCCGCCTTTGGCCTCCACTCGCAATAAGTTCCAGAAGGTAGACTATCCATCCAATTCATCGGCTTCTGATGATGAAGATTCTTCTCGTTCATCAATGAATAGGTTCGGAAACACTACAGGAAACTGGAGTTTTAGCAGCGACAATTGTCGTCGCTATGATGCCCAAAATCGTCGCTAAAAGTATTAGCGGTGCGCTGAAAGGTCGCCGCTATTGCCCCGTCGCTAAAAGCTGAAAAGAAAATCAAACCGAATAAAAAAGGATCTTGTAGGATTATTCTACAAGATCGTTTCATAATCTTAACATCTATAGAATATATATAAACATGAAAACAAAATCAAACCAAATAAAAAGAGGTCATAAGCACTTTCCCTTCTATGTCTCTCTCTTCTCCTCACTCTCTCTCTTGTTTCTGTTTACAACTCTCTCATCTTTCTATCCTATCTGGGTGTGAGTGTGTATGGCTGCTACTCAAAGCTCCTCAAAATCCATTTTATGTAATACAACGATTTTCTTCTTTCCCTTATGCGTCTCCATTGCTTCCAACTAATGAATGCTAATCGCTGCTCCTCCAAAATCCAGCAAGCGAGAATCCTTTACAGCTTTGGTGCAATTCTTTAATATAGCATGTAGACTTGTGACAACTTAAAATTAGTATCCAAGGAAACGTATCGCTATCAAACTGTTTTCTATCTTTAAAAGCGCATTAGTTAGTTATTACTATTTTAAAGAAGGTTTTCTATCATAAATGGCGCATTAGGTAGTTATTATTGTTTTTAAGAAAATAGACATAAAAGTGTTTCTAGGTCGCCCAGAACCCATTTTGACCCCTTCCTCGGTCTGCCCATTGTGCCACCTCTAACATCTAGATTAACACAATACAAAGAAGAGTTAAACACTTTTTTGCACATAGGAATAAAAAATACCTGCATTCCATTTAACACCAGGAGTAATTGACCCAAATTGAAGACGAAACGCCTTAGAAGCGTTAGCCGGACCTAACGACAAATAAAAACATCAACAAACGGCTTTTATATACCTTACCCAAAATTATAAAAAAAATACCTCGTGTATGTCCATGCCTCAAACCCGGCTACTGTCCACATAAAACACTCAACCAATCTGTCATGAGCAAAAGGTAACTTCTTATCCCAACTTGAATAATAAATTAAGTAAAAATGGTAAAAACTGATTTTAATACGACTTATGGTCCTTCTGATGGTTACCTGGCCAAAAATCCCCAACTCTGTCCCCGTGACCCATGCTCAACACATTGGCCATCAGATACCATGGACACCCCTATTAACACCATCCTACACGATATTACATAACCATAAAGATAGATACGGGATTACTTACTGGGGTTCGACTGCGGTGCGCTTGACGGGTTTCAATCGTGGCAACTTGATGGTTCAATTCCATGTCTGTATTATATATAGAGGAGTGTCTGAATGTGTTTATAATGTAAATATGGCGAAGTTTGTAGTAGCAACTCGTTACCTAATGCTCCAACTCTGAGCGAACCTGGATAGATAAAGAAAACGCAAAATGAGTGTATTGAACACGCGTGAACAGCCAAAAACCCAACTATTCTATTAATGCCACGTACAGGTGTCAATCAATCAAAACAGAGCATTGTAGATTGCGATGACTTTTGTAGGTAATAATCGAAAAATTACTAAACAAAAAAGCCATGTTTATCAAACATAATAATCGAAAAATCCAACTGAAAAGATTATCAAACAAAAAAGCATAACATCGACCTTAGAACATATAAGCTTCTATTTGACAATTTCGATTCCAAAAAGCACAACATAACAACTTCGATTTAGTTGAGAAAGAACGCAGCACAAGTTGTGGTTGGAGCTTCGGAATTCGTTTCAGATTTACACTCTTTACTGTTCCTGATTTACACTCTTACTGTTCCTGACGATTCTATTTCCACCCCCACGTTCACGTTGAACTACAGAGCCAAATAGATTATTAGTATACATGAAGTAAATAGTAAAATGGAGGCCTGGACGAAAGGAAGCCCAAGGCTAGGGCTTTAGTAGCTTTACCCTTGAGCCGGCCTGATGTGGACCTTACTGCCTATGTCATCAAAATATTATAAATTGCATGTTTGCATTATTGTTTGCATATTTAGTTATTTTGTTTAGTATTGCATGGTTCAATGTTGCATGTTTTCCCTTCAATTAAGGAAGAGAGTGGGATGTTTCCCACGATCTCCAAGTAGGTAGTTGTATGCATGTCCTTATAAGGACTTTTTGTTTAATGAATAATCATTAATGAAGAAATGAATTACTAAAAATCTGGTTTCTATCTATTTTTCTATCCGGTTTTCTTTCTATTTTCTTGGACCATTTGATAAGCGATTGGGTTCGTATTACGGCCCTGCTCACACCCAAGCCTAATGTTCTGAAACATGGTTCAAAAATATAGATTCAACACTAAAGAGGAAGAGGACAAGTACTTGGTTGTCCGACAGTGCTGAGAAGGTGGTGCGGCGGCGCTAGGGAGGTGGTGCGGCGTCAATCTAGGGTTTGGGGGAGCAAAACTGGTGTGTTCTGGGAGGGAATGGGTGAATCTCCAGCCCGCCAATGGTTTTGATAAGTGACATGCTCTAATAAAACATCAACCCTTAGATCGCCTTATGATCGAACGGCTAGGGATTGATTAAAAGGAGATGACACGGATAGGACCTTTAGGGGCGAATTTTCAGTAGTCGTCGCTAAAGAGGTCGCCGCTGTTGCTAGTTTTTCTTGTAGTGAAATGGACCCTTAACTTCCCGATCACGCTTGAAAGCAGTGAGACATCCTGAATTGGTCTATTGGTCGCTTAACACTAACGAGAACTCAAAATATCTGTCGTCAACGTCCCCGTTTTCGTAGTTGATCGCTTTGGCGATGGCTGTAGATGTTAGAGTATCGAAATAGTAACAACTGAAGCTTGGAGCGAACCCAGGATCTTCGATTATCTTTTGTTGTTGCATTTCGATGTTTGGTGTTTTTTAAATAGTGAAAGAGAGGTGAGGTATGGCAAGTATTTATAGATTGTCATCCCATTTCTTGTCGCTGATCACGTGCGGTTGTTTATTTTTGGTGATATAATACCTTATGTCATTACTAAATAAAATAATATTAACAAGTCAATTAGTCCTTTTTCATGTTTATGTATTATTTTCTAACAAATCATAGTATCATACCGTCAAGGTATATTCCAACCCAAAACCCACAAACCTAATCTCCAGTTCTCCACCCCCACGTTTGGCAAAAAACGGTTGAATAGGTTTGGTCAAATTTGGTCTATATCAATTTGAGTTAAAGCCAATTCTGGTAATAAATCAGTTATGGAGAAAAGTATTCAAATCCTATACAAATCGGTTTGAGTCGGGTTAAAACTGTAAAAACTAGTTTTTCAAAACGGTTTTAGTTACGAGACTAAGAACTGATATAGAAACTGACGACTTTAGAAGGTTTGAATTGATTTGGGTCAACTCGATTTCAGGTGTGATATCAGGTCAGCTTAGGAACTGATAGAGAGGGTGAAACCCGAGCCTTAAAGTGTCTAATGTATGAGTATTATGTGTGTTTTATGTGGTTATTTGCTTGGAATGAGATAACTACGAGAATTTGGTGTATTGCAGGTAAAGTACGTAAAATGCCGAAGTTATAGGAGTTAAAGTAGAAGTGGAACGAATTGGAAAGGATAGCATAGCTCGTCGCTTGAGTGTGGAACGCGTTCGGTTGATAATAATATTCGAGAGTGCAAGGTACGTGAAAGAACGAAGTCAGGGGGCCAATTGGTAATTACTAGAAAGTATTTTGGGGCTCATATGTGTAGGAGAGTTGAAGAAATAAAGTTAAGGGGGTTAAATTGCTATTTGATGAAAGTGAAGTGAAGAGAGGAAAGAGGAAGCAGCTTTGACCGCCGGTTACAGTTGGGTGTTGTTGACGCATGTCAAACAGAAAGTATGAACCGTAACCGACGGTCCAGAACCGTCAGTTACGGTTAGGTCAGGCAAGGCAAACAAAACATCTGGACCGTAACCGACGGTCCAGAACCGTCAGTTACGGTCCCTTTTACGAAAAAACGTGAATTTTAGGATGTTGGAGTATATTAGTGTTTCCAAAGAGCCATCATCCATTATCATCACTTCTAAGAACGAAAAAGTACTTCCAAGGCTCAAAAGTTCAAGGCTTTTTCATGGGATTCATCACAATTCTTTATCAAATCATCAAGTCGATCATGAATTCATCCTTCTTCCAAGCTTTTGTTGATCTTGTTTGCGAGATGAGCGGCTAAAACTCTTATGGTTTCCTCTGGATGGAGGGTTTTCGTATGTTAGTTCAGTTTATGTGTTTATAACTTATTTGAATCCGGCAATCTAAGCGTTCGATGCTTTTTGCCGGTAACCTGATTCATTGATTGTAAACGGTTACCTTTGTTTAACTTTAATTCTTAATCATTCAGTTCCCGAGAGTTCTAGTAACTGGGATTTATTTGACAAGGGATTAGGGTTGGTAATTGTAATTGATATTTGTTTGATAACCTCCCGTTACATATTGACCGGATTACTTAGTCTGCAACTATCACAATTGATGAGTTAGGGTTTACACTCATGTCTATGTGAGTGTTAAGTGAGACACATAGTTGAAGTTAACTAGAAACCTGAATTCCGGAGGAACCATTCTTCCTCCATTTAATTACAACCTCGTTTTAATTTGTTAATTTAGATAATCTCAACAATCAACAGAATTTTCTAATTCAGTAGTACGTAATTAATACTTTTCATTATAACACTTTCCACAATCCTCCTCTGGTTCGATATCCGACTTACTCTAGCTACTAGTTTATTTCGGTTTTTGCATGACACTAACGACAGTCATCAAGATGGCGCCTTTCTGGGGAGGCGTGCGCAAAGTGTTTAAGTGTAAATTTAGTTAGATAAAAAATAACCAAAAATATTTCTGTTTTATTTTGTTTATTCAGAATTACGCGAGGTTTTTTGTTTGTTTGTGCAGGTGATCGTGATTGTGTATGCATCATACTAGGAACTCCAGGAACTCATCACCGTTAGTCTTTGATCCAGAAATTGAAAGAAAAGCTCGGCATACTCGGGTTGTACATCGAGGAAACAGAGTTCTGCAATCACCATTAATAGCATCAAAGGCAATGGAAAACTCTCACGACCAGCAGTCACTCCGTCTCAACAAACCCAGTTCTCACCGACACCGACACAACCAGCACCAAATACAACATTACCACCTGAACCACAGTTACAAACAACGCAACCTGCTGTTACAAAGATGCCACCCATGCCACCACCACCATTCCCGAACCTTAGTAATCTTCCACTTTATCCCAGACAAACATACGAACAAACATCAACCTTTCAACACTCGTCACCTTATGTTCGGGTGATTGTTGATAATAATGCGACTCCACTAGATCAAATTGGACCCTCCAGTTCAACTACTAATCTTCCTTAATCAACACAACATGCATATGTCCAGCCTTCACAGCTGCCTCAACATTACTCGGCAAGAACAAATATGTTGAATCCACAGGAGGGTATGTATGGATATGAGGAGAGTGATGACAGATATGAATGGTAGGAAGAAATCAGTATGATGGACAGATGATGGGATTAGGAACTCAGATGGGGAATGGTACATGAATTCAAACAAATAATAGGGGAAATTACGAAACAGCAGGGCAGCATCAATCAGTTCAGGCGACGCATCAGGCGAATCAGCAATCAGGTAACACGTTGCCACAGTTTCAACAAGTTCCAGCCCAACAACAACAGCAAGTGTAGCAGCCTGAGCCATTAAATCAACAACCTTACAGACTTGACATTCCACTACCACCACCAGTGCCTCAGATGCCGGGTCAAGCAAGACCTCTTCCTAGAAATCTAGCTCACCAGGCTAACCCTCCAAAGGGTATCCCTCTGAGATACATCCGGGGACTACTCAGAGGGGTAGAGAGTCATTTTAAACTGGCCATAGCAAATAATCCTTCACCGTAGTAGTTCAGCAATTGCGAGGAGGAAGGTCATTTGAAGTACGTGAACAGTCAATCGCCAGTCTACCAAAGTATCATGGTAAAGCCTACGAGGAGCCATATTTCCATTTGGCAGCATATGATGCTCGGTGTAACACAATAGGAGGTCAAGGATTTACAGATGATGATGTGAAATTGGTACTCTTCTAATTTACACTTGAAGATAAAGCTCAGAAATGGTTTCATTCCCTTCTTTGGTATCATTTTTACATGGCCTGAAATGCAACAATTATTTTTAGACGAATTTTATACTGCATTGCGGACGAACAACGCAATATATTCGGGGCTTCCGACAACAACAGGGTGAACTCTTCCACGAAGCACTGAATCATTTTAAGATGATGCTCAAGAACTGCCCACATCACGGAATTCAGTTGTGGGAATTACTGAATGCGTTTCATGAGGGTCTGACTGAAGAAGATGCACGAGAAGTGAGTTCCACATCAAATAGCACTTTTGGTACTAACGATGAACTGGTAGATTGGGAATTTCTTGAGAGAACTGCTAAAATTCGAAGCGAAAAGCACAATCTTCAAGAAGTACGCGACATTCGGTAGTACAAGCTGTAGAAAATCTACCCAAAGCTAGTGGGTCACTGCCTTTTTATGGGCATTGTGGAGATCTCGGGCATATAGCAGATCAGTGTACAGTGGTTCTAGGTGGAAGTGATGATGTCCACTTTGTTCAAGGTGGAGGTGGAGGTAGAAATTTTACCTTGCAATCTAACACATATCATCCGGGCCTTTGGAATCATCCAAACTTGAGCTATGGGAATGCGAATAATCAGCTAAACCCTGGATTTCAAGGAAATAATCAATATGGAGGCCAACGGAATTTCAATCAAAACCGGTTTCAAGGTAATTTTCAAGGAGGCTATCAGAATAATCAAGGAGGATCTAAGGGGCCTTCTAATGACGCTGGAAGTGGTGATGTGATGGAGATGCTAAAGTCAATTCAGCAAGATTTGCGTAAGAGGACTCAACTGGATGAAATGCGAGACAAGGCCATTCAAACATTGACTACACAGATGTGCCAACTCGCGATAGAGATGAAGGAGTTGAAACAGACTAGGGAAGTACCAAGTGACACAACAACAAATCTTGCTCATCAAAAGAAAAGCAGTCCAGTCGTCAGGTAAGTGCTCTTCGTAGTGGTAAGGTTTACAACAAAATGGACACTCCACCACAATTTGTTGATGGCGTGGTGGAGGACTTGGGTGAGGATTGTGAGAGTAGTGATGAGTCGGAACCGAATGTAATAAAAATTGATAACCACACTCGTGCTACAACAGTTGAGCCAACCAAATCTAGGGAAGGGGAACCAATTCCACCTCCTTTTCTGAAGCCTTGAAAAATCCGGGTAACACGAGCAAAATTAATAAATGGGGACCTCATCCGGAGGAGATTTAGGAGGTATTTAAACAAGTGAAAATTAATTTACCCTTAATTGATGCCATTAAGCAGGTTTCGGCTTATGCTAAGTATCTTAAGGACTTGTGCACTCAAAAACGACAACAAAAGGTCCCAAAAAAAATTGACCTAACTGATAGCGCTGTTGTGAATGGAGTGCTTCCACCCAAGCTACGAGTTCCGGGAACGCCCTTGATTTCTATTCAAGTTGGCTATTTTAAAATGAGCAGGGCGTTATTGGATCTCGGGGCTAGCGTGAGCATTCTCCCGGGGAGCTTGTATGACCAATACGACTTGGTCCACTGCGTCGTGTCGACACACCGTGGTGTTAGCAGATTTGACCCCAACGCTTCCCCGAGGGATAGTTCGCGATGTAATTGTTAAGGTGGAGGAATTCTATTTTCCAGTGGACTTTGTAGTCTCGATTACGTCTCTTCTGATCAAGCTAATCAACCGAATGTGATTCTGGGCCGACCTTTCTTAGCGACTACCCATGCACAGATCGACTATCGCACAGGCACTCTCGACATGACCTTTGGCAATAGAAAGGTCCGATTAAATGTTTTTTGAACGTTTCTGACATGTTTTCTAGTGATGAATGTTTCATGGCAGATATCATAGATGGATGTTATCCTCACACGGAAGAGGAAACACTCGAGTTTTGTTTGCTTTGTGACAGGATAGAGGAAAATCACATGTGTGATTTGGAGGACGGAGTTCAGAAATTGGAAGCATAGGCGGTGCAAGAAAGAAGGCCTCCATGGACTCATCATGTGGAGAGCCTTCCAGCTGAGATTATATCGGGTGTGAAACCATCGTTAATCGACCCACCACAGGTCTAATTGAAAGAGCTGCCAATGCACTTGAAGTATGCGTTCTGGGAGAGGATCAGACTGTTCCTTTGATCTATTGCAGTGAATTTAGAGAAGGAACAAGAGGAGGCACTACTGAAGGTGCTGAAGACCCATTGAGCAGCGATTGGGTGGACTCTCACAGACTTAAAAGGTATTAGTCCGTCTATTTGTATGCATAAAATTATAACTGATGCAGATGCAAAGCCTGCACGCGACACACAAAGGTGGCTTAGTCCGAACATGAGAGAAGTTGTGAAGAAGGAAGCGCTCAAGTGGTTTGACAATGGGATCATCTATCCCATTTCAGATAGCCCATGGGTCAGTCCAACTCAGCTAGTGCGAATAAAGCAGGAATTCAGGTTGTCAAGGGCAAGAACGGTGAGCAAATAGCCACTCGGCCAGTAACCGGTTGGCGGGTCTGTATTGATTACAGGAAATTAAATGCTGCCACCTCAAAGGATCACTTTCCTTTGCCCTTCATAGATCAGATTGTCGAGAAATTATCAGGTCAGAAATATTATTGCTTTCTTGACGGTTATTCGGGGTACAATCAGATTGCCATCCACCCCGATGACCAAGAAAAGACTACATTCACATGCCCTTATGGCACCTTCGCATTCAGGCGGATGCCATTTGGGTTGTGTAATGCCCCGACCACCTACCAACGGTGCATGATGAACATATTTTCCGATATGGTCGGGGATGCCCTAGAAATCTTTATGGATGACTTTTCAGTTTTTGGGTCGTCCTTTGATACATGTTTGAATGAGTTATCTAGGGTATTAGAACGATGTGTCCAAACAAATTTAGTGCTTAGTTGGGAAAAGAGCCATTTCATGGTTCAGGAGGGCATAGTTTTAGGGCACGTCATGTCGGGTAAGAGATTGAGGTTGATAGAGCCAAGTTAAAAGTAATTTCACATTACCTCCCCCTACAAATGTGAAAGGCGTCTGTTCCTTCTTAGGACACGACGGTTTTTACCGTAGGTTTATTAAGGGTTTTAGTGTCATAACGAAACCTTTGTGTAACCTATTGTTAAAAGATGTTCCTTTTGAGTTTGATGAGAAATGCTTGAATGCTTTTAATGTGTTGAAGGAACAACTAGTACAAGCCCCGATCTTGCAATCACCAGACTGGACCAAACCTTTTTAAATAATGTGTGATGCAAGTGATTTTGCTATCGGGGCTGTATTGGGTCAAAGAGTAGATAAGAAACCAGTAGTTATCTACTATGCAAGCAAAACTCTCTCCGATGCGTAACTGAATTATACCACAACAGAGAAGGAATTGCTTGCAGTTGTCTATGCGCTAAACAAATTCCGGTCATACATTTGGGGAAGTAAATTTATAGTTTATTCTGATCATAGTGCAGATAGGTATCTAATGGAAAAGAAGGATGCCAAACCGAGGCTGATTCGGTGGATCCTTTGCTGCAGGAATTTGACTTAGAGATCCGAGATAAAAAGGGGTGTGAGAACGTGGTGGCTGATCATTTGTCCCAACTTCCGGCAGAAGCAGAAGACGTCACACCGGAAATCAATGAGCAATTCCCTGATGAATTTATTATGTTGGTAAGTTCGAGACCATGGTACGCTAATTTCGCTAATTATCTTTGTACAGGTACCGTACTAGATGCATGGAACAAGCTAGGAAGCAACAGTTCTTTACAAAAGGTGAAGAATTACATTTGGGACAACCAGATTTGTTTCGCATTGGTGTTGATCAGATAATCCGAAGATGCGTACCCGAGACAGAATTTCGGGAAGTGCTTCAACATGCTCACTCGTCTGCATGTGGTGGACATTTTAGCAGTCAAAAGACGGGTCACAAGGTTTTAGAGTGTAGTCTTTATTGGCCTACTTTATTTAAAGATGCCTTTAAATTTGCTAAACATTGTACAAATTGCCAAAAGATGGGTGGGATATCTAAAAGGGATGAAATGCAATGCAACCAATTCTGGTTGTGGATATTTTTGATGTATGGGGGATTGATTTCATCGGTCCCTTCCCCAATTCGAATGGTAACTTTTATATCTTAGTGGCGATTGATTATGTTTCGAAGTGGATTAGAGGCAATCGCTACTAAGACAAATGACCATGCCGTGGTATGCAAGTTTGTCCAATCAAACATTTTTGCAAGGTTTGGGATTCCCCTGGTAATCATTAGTGATGGGGGATCTCACTTTAAAAACTTTAATTTTGGCAAACTGCTTAAACGGTACGGCGTGGACCATCGAGTTGCTACACCATATCATCCACAAACCAGTGGACAGGTTGAAGTGTCGAACAGGTAAATTATAGAAATTTTACAAAAGCAGTGTGAATGATCGTAAGGATTGGTCTCCAAATTAGATGACGCCTTATGGGCTTATCGACCGCCTTAAAACTCCTATCGGCACTACACCCTATAGATTGGTGTATGGGAAGGGTTGTCACTTACCCATGGAAATCGCTCATCGGGCCCTATCGGCGGTTAAACAAGTCAATACTGATTACTCTGATGCAGGTGCTCATCGATTGTTGAAGTTAAGTGAGCTTGACTAATTACGTCACGAGGCGTATGATACCGCTGCCGCATATAAAGAAAAAATGAAGGCAATGCATGATGCAAAACTGAGGCGTTCGGTGTTATCGATAGGTCAGGGGTTTGGTTATATAACTCGTGTCTTAAATTGTTTCCAGGTAAATTGAGAAGCAAATGGACTGGTCCGTTTGTTATCACGAGAGTGGGTCAATTTGGGGATGTGGAGATTGAGGACCCGAAGGACCAGCGAAGACAGGTTGTGAATGGTCGCCAGTTGAAACCATATCTTGATGGTGATGACTTAAATCCTTACCAGAGGAGGTGAGCTTTCTTGCAAGTTCACCGTAATATACGACTAATTGAGAGTCATGGAAAGTCCCGCTGAAGACTGAAACTTAGCGCTACCGGGAGGCAACCGGATGTCGGTACATATTCCTTTTGTTAGATCTTTCTTTCTTAGTACATATGTTAATGGTTTGAAGCGCTTTGTTGTGAGTACACCCGCAGCCTTGAGCAAGTGTCGGAACGTTGAAGACGCCCAGGTATGTTGTGAGTCTGTGTGTCGTGGTCGACACGAATTATTAAAGGGGGTGGAGAGGGCAGGTAAGTATTAAAAGAATTGTTAAGTAATGATAATTATGTCTTCACGTGTTCGGACTCGAAACGATGCTTTCATAACCGAAAAAAATTTGAAAATAGGTGGACCGTAACCGACGGCTCCCAACTGTCAGTTACGGTTGGGAGTTTCTGTCAACAAAAACAACAACAACACATGACCATAACCGACGGCCAGTGGACCGCAAGTTACGGTCCCGAGACGGGCGTCGAGTAGGGTTCAGATCTGACCTGAATATGTTTTATAAACCCGAATTCTAAATGAATATTATTCATGCTCACCCACTTTAGGTCAGATTTTCATCACATATCAACCACAAAATTCTCATCTTTCATCATCCTTCTCCTTCTTCTTCACCAAAACACCCAAAACCTCCATAGCCACAAAGCTTTCTAAAAGCTTCGGTTTTCAACCAAATTAAGTGTGTTCAAGAGTCTATCTTGACTCTTTTTTCGAGAGGAACAAAACCCTACCATTGGTTTTCACTAAAAGCCCAATTCGTCCGAATCAGTTCGTACCTGAAGAACCCTAAATTCCAAATTTGGGGGTTTTTGCTTAAACTTCAATTTCAATTTATTATTGTGTTTTCAAACCCATACAAGTGAAAAATGTTTGATTTTTATTACGCTTTTTCTCCGATTTGATGAAGGCAAGGCAGTAGTGTTAAGTTTATGCTTTGTCATGTTTGTTAGTTGCTTAATGAGTGATTAAACATGTTTTGAGCATGAATTTGTGATTGTTATCTAGTTTGATGAATTTGAAACGGGGTAAAAGGAAGTTGTATGAGGGTTTGGGTAGATGTTATGGCTAGGGGGACATAATCAAACTTGTGTGATATTAGTTAATGAACCAAATGCTGATTCCTATAGTTAAATTGAGGATTAAATCTGTTTGATAAGGATTTAGCTAATAATCAAGTTATAGCCATGGCATAGAACAAGTCTGGGGAGGCTTCATGGATTACACACTTGTTCTAGTTTAAGTATGAATTGATTTGGATTAATTGGGGTGTTTTTCTTGACTGTGTGTAATTGCAGATGGTGCGATCGACACCGGGAAAGGAACATGCAGTGGAATCTTCGTCGAATGCTCCAAGTGCACTGAAGAGAGCAAGACGAGGTAGTGGGGTAGAAATACGAGATGAAGCTATGGAGGATGTTGTTGAGCCTACGAGGGGGCATGGTGATGTCCCTTATCGTCCTACATGGAGAGAAGGACCGCTTAACAAACAAGGAGCGGCTTATCAAGCGGAGTTGTTTTATGAGAAGATGGGTGACGCCTGATCAATTCGGGATAATATATGTTTTGAGAAGTTAATAAAGAAGGATGGTATGAGGGCTTTGGGGTTCTATGAGAAGTTTACGGCGCTCGATTGGGAAAATGTGATAGATTTTTGTGGGGTTCGGAATGGGGATGTATACATTAAAAGTGTAATGGCGTGGCTGAGTACATTAACGAAAGAGGATGGAGCTAATCCGCAAAGACTGTCAAACTAACGGGAAAAGTCAATGGGAAGCCGGTGACGATGTCATTAGCATCGCTGAATCAGTTGTGCAAGTTTGATTCGAAGCAAGATAGTTTTTACACGTATATCATCGACAATGATTATTTCAATGAAAAAAGGAATCTTGTTGTAGAACCCGTTATGTCTTCAGAGTTGTTTTTTATGGAGAGAAGTTTGGAAATGAAGAAAGACAATCTCAAGCCGTTGGATAGGCTTTTACTGATGTTGTGCATAACCAATGTTACCCCATGGTTGGCGGAGAGAGTTGCAGTCTGGAAACCAGAATTGGCGGTTCTTTATGCGCTTATGACAGGACAGATTCAGTTGTCTTTTCGTCAGTTGGTCATGATGCATATTTGGCAAGCGCATAATTCAAAGAAGAAGAAGCTAATCCCGCACGCTCGTTTGATCAGTACGTTCCTTGTGAAGCAAGGGGTGGTCCCACAGTCTGAAAACCCTGTTAAAAAACCTGATATTACATTTTCAATTGAGGACGCATCAAAGGGTGATCGAACGACGTATAAGAAGACCAAATTGTGGCACAAGGTGAAATTTGGGGATGGAGAGAAGCTAAAAATTTTGCAGTGGGTAAACAACGACCTGGTCCAGGTGAGATGGATGACCAGGACTCGAGTGATGAAGAGGTGTTGAGATTGAGAAGAGAAGCGGGTATGGATGTAGGTGAAGGTTCGAGCAGGCAACGTGAAGAACCGAGGCAGTCAAACTATTCGTGGGGAGTGTTTGACGATGATATGCAAGCGCGGGTGCAGAGTAGCCAGCCACCAGAATATGGTAATTGGGAAATGTAGCAAAAGTTGTGTATGATAAAGGCTCGCGATTGGAAGTTGGTAGGGAAAGGCAACATGAGGAATTGATGGGATTTATGAGGCGTTACGATCGGGTGCGTCAAATTAATGGTGAGATGGAATTAAATATGAGGGCGTATGATGAGAATCAACTTCGGCGTTATCATGACTACTACAAAGGGGTTCCATACACCGAGAATCCACCTTATGTGGATTATAATCAGTTGCCTCCCTACGAGCCTGGTACGCCCCGTCATCCAATGCCACAGGTTCATGGGTCCATGTTGCTGCCTAGAGAATATTCTGAGCCTCATTTCCAAAGCTCGTATCCATACCAGCCACCGCCATTCAAATACCCGACCCAACAGCAGCAAGGAGCTCAATCGTCATCGTCAGCGCAGCAGTAGGATCCGCAAGCAGGAGGCTTGGCAAATATCTTTGATATGAGCTCCTTTTATGAACACATTGGCGAGTATTACGGTGGACCACCGGGTCCATCGTATCATTGAGCATTCTCTAACCAGTAGGTCCATATGCTCTTTCCTATTTGCGTTTGACAATTTACTGCTTTATTTTGGTGTGTTTCTGTTTTGGTGGTGTTAAGTATTTATGTTATGTTTATGGGAATGAGTGTTAATTATTTGTTTAGGAGTTAGCCGCTCACTTCGGGTAGTTTGGTTGAATTCCCGGGCAAATATTTAAAAAGCACCATACATTGGGGACAATGTATCCCAAGTGTGGGGATGTGAAGCCTGGGAAGGGATGAAATAGTGATTGGAAATCGATAAAAACTGAAAAAAAATTTGAAAAAAATTGAAAATTTTGCTAAATTTTTTCATCGTCTTAAGTGTGCTAATTGATATGAAAACCTAAACTTTCAATCACTAATAGATTACTTACCGGTAGTAGACTAGATTAGTTCCCTTGTCATGGTTGTCCCTTTAAGTTTCATGAGAGTAGGCTTGACAAGTGTTTTTATAGAAAAGAGTTGAAAAGAGATGTCTATCTAGGGGTAACATGTTTCTAATCGCATATGCTACATGACGTTAGCCTTTTTACCTTTTCTTGGTAAGATCTTGAGCCTGTAGATGAATAGGATGCATTATATGATGAATTCATTTGTTGAGTGCAGGCTATGTGTTATTCTGTGTTAGAACTTGTGTGATTTGATGTATGCTGAGATTGTGGGTTTGACATGTGCACATATGTGATAAAGGCATTAGGATATTTGTTATTCTTTCGTCTTTGTGTTTGTTATTGTGTGTCCACTAAATTCCCTTAGTAGCCCTGTTGAGCCTAATTACCTTCCGTTTGTTCACCCGTTGTTTTGTGAAAACCGACCATGATGGTATATATGTAAAAAAAGGAGAGAAAAACAGAAAATTGCAAAAATATAGAAAATGAAGAGAAAAGAACAAAAAGAAAGTTTGATTGTTATTTGATGTGGGGTAAATATCAACCTAAGTTGAGTTGAATAAGTTGTCATGGTCTAGGTATTGTTGTGTGAGCCAATTAGGAAAGAAAACCCAAAAATTTTTAGTGCCTTAGCCTAAGCCCAAAACTGTAAAAGTCCTTTTGATATGTGTCATGTTAGATGATATAGTGGAGGTGTGATTGTCATACAAGCTTATGATTGCAGAATTTCATGTGTGCTTTATTAGAGTGTTTATATATATTAGCACATTGCACGCTAGTTCAGATATTAACCCGGGAGGAGAGAATATTGTGAGAGGTGTGTAGCATGTGTAGTATTTTAAACATGTTAGTTTTAAATAAACAAGTCTTATGTTTTGAAATTGCATGAATTGCTTGTCAGGTCGTAAATCTTGAGTGTGTCAATCTATGGGACGGGTATGACTTGGGAACTTAACAGGTTGAATTGGTCAAGGGTCTAGAGGTGTTGACTACTGTGGTGATTAGTTCTAGTTGGTTTGCTTGAGGAAAATCAAAGATAAGTGTGGGAATGTGATGGAAAGGGTGAAACCAGAGCCTTAAAGTGTCTAATGTATGAGTATTATGTGTGTTTTATGTAGTTATTTGCTTGGAATGAGATAACTACGAGAATTTGGTGTATTGCAGGTAAAGTACGTAAAATGGTGAAGTTATAAGAGTTAAAGTAGAAGTGGAACGAGTTGGAAAGGATAGCATAGCTCGTCGCTTGAGTGTGGAACGCGTTCGGTTGATAATAATATTCGAGAGTGCAAGGTACGAGAAAGAACAAAGTCAGGGGGCCAATTGGTAATTACTAGAAAGTATTTTGGGGCTCATATGTGTAGGAGAGTTGAAGAAATAAAGTTAAGGGGGTTAAATTGCTATTTGATGAAAGTGAAGTGAAGAGAGGAAAGAGGAAGCAGCTTCGACCGCCGGTTACGGTCACCCAACCGTAACTTACGGTTGGGTGTTGTTGGCGCATATCAAACCAAAGGTATGAACCATAACCGACGGTCCAGAACCGTCAGTTACAGTTGGGTCAGGCAAGGCAAACAGAACATCTGGACCGTAACCGACAGTCCAGAACCGTCAGTTACGGTCCCTTTTACCAAAAAACACGAATTTTGGGATGTTGGAGTATATTAGGGTTTCCAAAAAGCCATCATCCATTATCATCCTTCTTCCAAGCTTTTGTTGATCTTGTTTGCGAGATGAGCGGCTAAAACTCTTATGGTTTCCTCCGGATGGAGGGTTTTCGTATGTTAGTTCAGTTTATGTGTTTATAACTTATTTGAATCCGGCAATCTAAGCGTTCGATGCTTTTTGCCGGTAACATGATTCATTGATTGTAAACGGTTATCTTTTTTTTAACTTTAATTCTTAATCATTCAGTTCCCGAGAGTTCTAGTAACTGGGATTTATTTGACAAGGGATTAGGTTGGTAATTGTAATTGATATTTGTTTGATAATCTCCCGTTACATATTGACCGGAGTACTTAGTCTGCAACTATCACAATTGATGAGTTAGGGTTTACACTCATGTCTATGTGAGTGTTAAGTGAGACACATAGTTGAATTTAACTGGAAACCTGAATTCCGGAAGAACCATTCTTCCTCTATTTGATTACAACCTCATTTTAATTTGTTAATTTAGATAATCTCAACAATAAAACCAACAGATTTTCTAATTCAGTAGTAGTTAATTAATACTCCATTATAACACTTTCCACAATCCTCCTCTAGTTCGATATCTGACTTACTCTAGCTACTAGTTTATTTTGGTTTTTGCATGACACTGACGAAAGTCATTAGGAACCAGTTTGGAAATCCTAAACGGGGCTTTTTTACATCTCCACCCCCACCCCGAAGCCAAGATTAACCTTCCCCTTTCTCTAGTTCATGTAGCATCCATATTTACATACTTAAGTTGTTTCTCCCTTACGTTGACATCTATTTCTTTCACCTCAGCTTAAGCATTATTTGTTAATATCAACCTTAATATCTTTTCATATTTCATGATGTAATTACTAATTAACTTGAAGAAATACTCGGTTTATCAATTTCTTTTCCTAAATTGCTTTTTATCTACCGTGTATACATATAGTATTTTAGTAATCCTTCCTTTTAAAACACACCTATCACCATTTTATCCTTTATATACCTTAATGTATTTAAATTATATTTTTTCACCCAAGATGAATTATTTACATTATTTCAATTTATTTTCTTTAAGGTTATAATAATCTAGTATTTTAGTAAGAACATATTAAATGGTATTGTTTCCACTAACTTTTGTAACTTGTTTCTTTTCTAACACCTTGCTAGTTACTTAATGAAAAGGTTGTCTGTCTTTCTAAAAAAACTTATATATGGTCACCGGAAAGTAAGGTATAAAAGAACACCTTCAATTAATATTAATAATGGATGGTTCTATTCCACTAGGTGGAACTTGCATGTGAGCATGATATTGCCGTATATGGGTCTAACTCTTTTTTCTTCATCCACTAATTATTAGAATAATAAAGTATGATTTAATTCAACATAATACTGATAATAAAAGAGGGCTGGCTTTCTAGAAGAGTAAAGGCATATAGCTAGCGAATCCATGATGTGAATTGTGTGGAAAGCAAGCAAGTTTTTCTTAACATGTTACAACCATGAGGTGAATTGTGTGAAAAGCAAGTAAGTTTTGTAAGATTAAATATGTTTATATATATATTTAATCTAATAGCCATCAAAGCAAGTAAGTTTTGTAAGATTAAATATATTTTTATATATATTTAATCTAATAGCCATCATTATCATTTATATAATATGTATCAAAATATATTAAAACCTATAATATAATTAGTTAGTAATTATTGATGGACCATATTACCATTATTAACTAATTAAGTTTCCCCTTGAGTGTACATAACACTACAAGAAACGGGTACCTTTAGCGGTGCCACGTGTCGCCGCTAAAAGGCCTTTTCGTCGCCTCTAAAGGTCACCGGTATAGATCCGCCACTATTGCCCTATTTGTCGCCGCTAAACCGTCGTCGCTTTGCCCTATTTGTCGTTGCTAAAGGGTCGCCGCTAAAAGTGTTGGTCGGTAATGGTTAAGAATCAATAGCGGCGATACCTGTCGCCGCTAAAAGTCATTTTTTTGTGCACAGCAGCTGAATATAGCTGCATACATCCTGTTTCCGACCGAAAAACAAAACCTGCCAATTTTCTAATTTCCGCAATGCAAACAAATACCATAAACAAATACTAAACATAACAAAATTACAAACAACGTTTAAGTCCTACACTCCCATCCTACAGTTGCGTAAAAACGTTAAAAATAACAAGTCATACGTCGAAATCATCCTCATCTTCGTCATCCTCACGTCGTTATCGAATATGTTATCAGAATCATCATAGTTTGCCGGTTGTTTTCCTTTTGAACAAAGATAGTTGTCAAGTTGATTCAGAAAGGCCGGGTTTGGAACAAACTGTTAACAAATTCCTACAAAAATAAATATCAAAACGTGTATTAGCATATTAATTAACGTTACCAACATATATTTAACAAGGAAACATGTGTTCGTTTACCATTTTATAAATTGCGTAGTTTACCTGAGAAAAGGGTTCTTGAGTCTGAGGTTGCGAAGTCGACAAGTTCGAGGGCGTGTTTTAAGAAGGTTTATGCCCCATCCCCCGTTACCATCCTCGCCGCTCTCCCAATGCTTCCTTATACAGGCCAAGTGGAGGACCATCACCGCGCCATTCGTTTGTGGCCTCCTGTAAATTCCGTTGTATTTTACGAAGATGATTATATATATATATGTGTATATATATATATATACTATATAATATAGGTTTAGGATCCTGTAAAAAATCATTTTTCATGAGAAGTGTGAGAAGTCATAGGAATTGACATGTAGGCATCATGTTTTAGACTTAGGCATGATGTTTTGGGTTGTTTTGGCAAGAAAAATATCAAACATAACAATTTAAGACACAATGCAATGAATTCTAGTCTTAAAACTTAAAACACCATGCCAAGAACGTTAAGTAGTGTGTTTTAATTGTTAAATAGTGTTTTTTACATTGCACGCCTATAATACATTACATCGTGTTTTAAATTGTTATGTTTGGTGTTTGTCTTGCCAAAACAACCCAAAACATCATGGCTAAGTTTAAAACATAATTTCTATATCTTAATTCCCATGTCTTCCCACCCTTCTCACGAAAAGGGTCTTTTTTACAGGAACCTCACCATATATATATATATATATATATATATATTCTTTGTTATAGAAAATATTATACTTCAAAGAAATACTTATAATTCTGTTCAGCAATGGGTAACATATCCTGATATATAGTTTTTCTTTGTATAGAAAATTATACTTCAAAGATAATACTTACGTAATCTTTCACAACTGGTCAACCCAAATTCCCTATTATCATTGGTTTTAGCGATGTATTACAACTATATCGTTAACTAACTTAGATTATCACCATAAATACAAAAGCTTAACACACACACTATATAACATTAATTTATGCGGGTACTTGACTGTCTCCGCGAATGGATGTTTCCTGCATTTTTTGCTCGCATCTTTTAATATATTTTTCGTCCAAGAAACCTTCGATGGTTCTCAACCAGTTTTCATAGGGCATATCAGCGGGATGGTATGCCTTTGCCCTATCAACATCTTCGTAACCTCCCTTACTAAGAAATATTTCTTTAGCATCGTGCTTGCGGTCAGAGTACCACTTCATAAGCACATTCTTAATTCCACCCTTCAAGTTTTTCGCTTCTAAATCATGTTCCACTTCATCAAAGTTACAATTTTCCTACGAATTAAATAAAGAAGTTAAAATATTATATAAATTAAGTTTAACGACCCGTCAAACGGCTGCAAAATTTTAGGCATTTAATGACGCATTTGAAGACAAAAACGGGCCTTTAAACGGCGGCAAACGCAGCTGCAAATGGCTATGAAATTGCAACCGTTTGCAGCCGTAAACTGGGCTTTAAATGGCTGTAAACACAGTCGAAAACGATAGCGATTTCACAACCATTTAACGGCGCGTTTGCAGCCATTTAACGGTCTGTTTACGGTTACAAACGTGTCGATAAACGGTTGCGATTTGCAGCCGTTTAACAGCGCATTTGCAGTCGTTTAACGGCTCTAAAATTATATGCATATAACTTATTTACCATTAAGTGGTTCATGATGGCTTTCCTGTGCGGTTTTTTATTGAACGGATGGTCCCCACATATACAAACCTGCCTCCCTTGAAAATAAATCTCTTGCTACACCAACGGGGTTTACGTGACTTCTCTGTCAAATGTAAGGGATACGCCCCCCCCCCCTTTACTATACGATGTAGTTTTTTTTTTTTTTTTTTTTGCTTTCCCCCTAACCTTCTTTGTGGGAACCGCTGCAATTAAAACAAAAACAATTAGTAACCACATTTATAATATATCAAATATAAGGAGTAAAAAATAATTTATTAAAAGACTTACCCATGGTCTCATGTGTGCCTCTCCAAAAATGATTAGGAGGCGGTGGATCACAAGCGTCGTCACCACATGTCCCCATGGGGCCACATCCGCCATTAGATAAGTAAATATAAACAATACCGAAATCATTATCCCTAAAAAGTTACAAATGTTACAACATGTGTATCTAATAGTAATTAATGGAAAGTACAAAAACTGTAACTCATATTCAAATAAATATTTCAACAAGTGTTTATCAAATACAAATTAATATAAATTACAATAACTTTTCTTTTAGTCAAACTCCATATAACCGGGATCGTCCTCATCATAATCAGTCTCGACCTCAAACACTTCATCAACGGTAATCGTTGGGGGATCAACTTCAATTGCAGGCTCACCCGCAGTAACATGAGAAGAAGATACAATTTGAAAGTATTAGGTGAAGTCAATGACAAGTGGACAGTCAGATGAAGAGTTCATGTTCAGTGCTTATATCGGTGATATTATTTTCATGGTTTACACCCCTTCGAGTATCAAACCACTTGCACCGAAATAGGACAGTTGAATAGTCATTTGTATAACGCAACTTAAGAATTTCTTCTAATTGGCCATAAAATTTCACACCGTTCTCTACAACCACTTCCACCCTAGAGTTTTGCGTTGTAGATTTTGCATCACGTTCAAG